>JAUIRJ010000006.1:0-560430 GCA_030555515.1 Acutogordius australiensis | reverse complement strand
GAAATTATTATAAAAACATAAAATGGGTTTTTTGGGGGCTTTAAAGAGCCACTTTTTGTGGGTTTTTTTTGCCCCTTTTCTTAGTAAGATCTTTTTTTGAATTCTTATTTTGGCCCTTTATAGTTGCCCCCCTTTCTTTTTTTATGTTTTAGGGGAAAAAATGAGCCAAAGTTTTTTGGCTCATTGTTTTCCCAGGCCTGGACCCTTCTAAACTAAAAAATGGTCTTTTTTGACCAAATTGACAGAAGTACCCTAAAAAAAATAAATTTAAAAGTCTATTTTGCATATAAAAATACCTTGTAACTTATATTTTTTATCACAAATAATGAAAAATAAATTTTTGTTATTAGGGCACGTGCAAAGTGAGTTTTAATTTTCGTAAAATTTTGAAAATTCTAAAAAATTTTTTTTGAAAATTTTTCAAAAAATTTTTTATTTCAGAAAAAGTATTTTATGTGCATAAACATTTTTGGCAACTTTATAAAAATTTGCGTTTTATTTCAAATTGCAAAATTTTGAAAATTTTACAAAAATAAAAACTCACTTTGCACGTGCCCTTATATCAAGCTCTTATACCGGCATTTAGATATTACAAAATATATCGCGTCCAAACTTAAATACGAAACTATTATCGGTTTCAAATGAGTATTTGAAGTAATTTAACTATAATGAATATGCAGAAATAAAATTAATTTATTTTTCTTTTTAAATCTTTTTTGGTTTTTTGTAATTTTCAAAACTAAGTTTGATTAGGAAAACGGCAAACGGATTTATTATTCCCTAAGATGGCAGATTTGATCTCTGTTGTTAACTCAACCTTAAAAAAATTGTTGACCTATGATATAGGTAATTTTTTCTATTGAATTTTCAAAATTCTATACTATGCATTAGTTATTTATTTGTTTAGTTAATTGAGCTTTTGTGTAGTAATTGTTATTAACCAAAATGTTATTCATGGTATCTTTCTAATAAAAAAGGTATTTCAATCATTCTTTGATGTAAGGACGATCTGTCATAAATTTTTTATATACATAGAGATATAACATTTAAATAAGCTTTTTTAAATTTTACTTCATGTTATAACTAATAATTTAAAAATTAAATAAATAGATAAATATGTTATAATTGTCGTGTATTAGGTATAAATGGGCATTTCCTATATGTATAATCAAGAAGTTCTCGCTAGATGGCATTTCAGCATTAAAGCGATTACTATATAATGTTTAGATGATGAGCTAGGTATGAGAGACAGATATAAATATTAAAACACACCATTCTAAGGGGTCACTGGCAATATCTTAAACTAGACTCCACCTTTATTTATTACCGAGTGAATTATAAAATTAATAAATAACTCACTTTTCAAGTTTTAACATTTAAAATATCCAAAACAATAATTTTTGTAAACGATAGTTTGTATTTTACATTTATGTAAAAAAGTGAGGTAAATTTTAATGGATAATAAGGAATCAATTGTATAGATTACCAAATTAAACTATCTAAGCTGGTAAAAGCCATAAACCATGCACATCTCGAGCTAATTTTAACAACGTTAGTTTGAGTGACTTAAATAGGAAAAAGATAATTTTTTTTATTTCTTAAGAGATAAGAAACGTGTAAAACTATTGCTTCGAAAATCCTTCATGAGTTTTATTTGAACCATTGTGATATGTTCCAACGAGAACAGATCACCCAAAACAAAAACTGCCCCAGTGTTTAATAAACACAAATTAACCAAACTATCGGTAACATAAATAGTTTTGCACGGTTTAAGTACCACTGAAACGCATGTATCAATCTCTGAGCTTAAATTCCAAAAAAAAAAAGTACAATGAATTTTAAAACATATTGCCCCCTCAAATTTGAGTTTTAACGCAAATAATAACGTGTCTATATACCTATAAAGTGAAGTAAAATGTTTTCACGTTATCTGATTGACAGTTAGCCCGATACGCGAGGTTCTCGGCTAAGTTTAAAAAAAGTCTAACCTTGGAAACCGAATTCTCTGCCTCGACAAATATTTCGTCAATATTTTTTTCGGCTTCGAGTTTTAGTAAACTTAATAATGCAACTTGGGTTCAAAAAGCGGCTTCCAGTAAAATCGTTAATTAGTTGAAGTTGTGACTAATTGAACGGCCCAAATATTTATGTAAAAATTAATAAACATATAATAAATGTGGGATCGACCAAATGTTTTAGTAAATTGCCTCCTGAGAAGCTTAAATTTTTAAATTTTCCTTAAAAATAAATAAGTCTAATATATACATTATATTATGGCTACTAAAAATGTTAAAGCTTTCTTATTCGGCGAAGTTTTAAGGGGGGACCCCATTTAAATAGCTCGCTTTTGGGTAAAGATCCTAAAAATTAGATCGGGGGAAATATAATGTAATTAGGGAATATGTTAAAAAAACAAATTAAAATCGGTGAGAAATTAGGTCAGACCCATCAGACCCACTACTTTGTCCTTTAGTACACACGAAACTGGGGTCGGTCGGGTTTATTATTTTGTTACCCGATCCGAAAATGTCCAGTAATTCAATTTTTCAACAAAAAATTGTGCAATAATTTAAATAAAATGCGGGTGACTTACACTACCAAGACAACAAATTTTTGAAAGTTATGAGTTAACTACAGAGGTATTTTCAAATCAGATTTACCAATTTTTTAATCTAACTTAGTTAGTCAGCTATAAATATTGAAATTGCCAGAAAAAAAGTCAAAAAAAAAAACACAAAAGAATCAAAAAAAATTGAAATTTTTTTTTGCATATTTACAACAGCTACATTGTTAAATTTAAACTTCAAATAATATTTTTATTAAAAACTGGTAATATCGTGTTGTACTTAAGTTTAAAGGCGAAATATTTTGTATAGTTAAAATGCTGATGTAAGAGCTTGATATATTAATAAAATTTAATACTCATTATTTGATGAAAATATAAGTTTCAAGGGAATTTTATATGAAAAAAAATTCTTAAATTTTTTAAGGGTAATTAAGATATAATTTGGTTAAAAGGCTATTTTTTGTTGTGGACGAAAATAAGGAGGCGAAGGCCGAAGAAACTAAGGAAAACGGATATTTATGAGATAAGGCTATCATGGGGTTGCATTCTTATATGTTATCATGAACTTATTTTGACATTGGTATGATGACCTGTGCTATAAATAGTAATTTAAACGCGATTGTAAAGGTCATTAGTCAAAAATGCACACTCATATACATTTTCGCCCCCAACCTAACCCTATTGATCCCAGAGGTTATGGACATCATCGTTTGCAGCAACTGCTCCCTACCCAAAAAATATGTTATCTTTTAAAAGGTTCAAAATTTAACATATTTTTTTTATCATTAATGAGAAAATTAAATGTAAATGAACGCGGATATGGCAGCCAAAGCATATTTTATTTAGGAAATCAAAATTTAAACTCAAGTGCGTCTTTACATAAAATTAATTCTCAAATAAAATGTTCCTTAGCCAAAACATCATCTTAAACCAACTATGAGCGTGAAGAAGGCCGTCATTGTCGGCTAAAAAACACTTGTGTTAGATTTGTCTCATATCTTCCCCCATAAAGGGGTGTCATTCCTGTTTAGAGAAGTGACTTTTTATCTCGAGCATGCCATTAATCCTGCCGGCCGTTTATAAAATGAGGTTTTCTCACATGCCGGCGTCCTAGGTATTTAGCCTAGGCTCTAACTTTTAAGTTTTTATGGTGTAAGCGCCAAAGCAGGCCACTCAGCTGCTTCAAAGTGATTGTCAACATGTGGTGCTACGATTCCACCACCTAAGCACGGATTCGAACCAAACTTCCCTGCGCTAAAGTTAGAGAAGTTGATTGAAACAACCTGTATACCACAATAATGGATTGGTTGAGAAGTTGTATGCGTATTCCTTGATCTATGGAGGAGTTGAATCTCATTAAATATTTTCCATTTGCAAACGAGATTAGAACAACGCCCCCACGTATCAAAAAATCGAGTAAATAATCAAGGAAGATTTATATTTAAAGTGTTCTTCTCCTCCGAAGAGATATATCCAGAAGAATCATATAAATGGGGCCGAAAAAATGTCGATTATAATAATTATTACAAATTCGAATATCAAAATGGGTTTATTTGTATTTAGAACATAATTTCTTTTTTGTTAACCAAATTATTCGAATTGTCACAAAACATAACCTCGTGTATGTCGTTTGTAATTGCCTTTAACATGTTTACTATACGAAAGCTAACGACATTAATTGGAACGCGATCTAAAAATTGGTTGAATTTAGTGTTTTACATGCGAGTTTGACCCCAAAATCTCGTTCTTTTATTTCATTTTTATTACATTACTTTTCGTTTATCAGGTAAATCAAACTGATAATGATTGTCATTACTTACCTGAATAACAGCTATGAAGTTAGGTGTTTGGGAAAATATAATAATCTTCAAGGACAGTTAATCCCAAAAATATAGGCTTCACGAGGAAATAGAAAAGAATTAGTAATTTTGTCCAGGGATCTTTTAACATTTAAAAATATTTATTAAACATAAAATTTAAAGCTAAGGGACATATTGTCGTATAAAATACGTTTAAATATAAATTGTTCTTGTATAACTAGTAAATATAAATCAAATTTCATTTAAGATTTAAAATGTATATGTGCGATTTGATTTTGCTAAAACATTGTTTTGAGGATTAAGGTAATTGAAGGCCACGTGCGCCACGGCCAAATTCAACAAGGAAGTCTTCAGCTAGGTGCTAAATCATGCTTAATTGGGTCCTTTAGCCAAATAAAAAATTTGCATTTAAAGGTCAAATACCATCTCGACGTTGTATATTTTATTATCAAAAGATTACTTCATTTAATGTTAGAGAGCAGTAATAGAACAACTCTCCCACGAAGGTAAATTTTTTTAAGATCTCTATCAATCAGTTTTTATAAAAAAAAAATAAAATGCAAATAAAATGGTAAATGTAATCCGAAAATATTAAAAACTTACTTAGTTTTAGTTATAATATAAATAGATCTATTGAATTAGAACCTAAACGGAGGAAATTTCTATCATTAAACCACTTATATAATCCTAAAATCTTTAAATTTATTATTCATCTATCGACAAATTGTAGTATTTTTGTTTAAAATTCACTGCTATCTTTAAATAAGGATCAAAATTTTTATTCTGTTCATTCACGAATTTAGATGGGAATAAGCAGCAGGGTGTACACATTTTTAATGGCCTAGCGGGGGTTAGAACATGTTACCTGAAACTGATAGCCTAGTCTATAATTTAGATTTCTTGCCTTCTTTTACAATTTTAAACAAAGTTTGTACGTCGCCCTGTATAAAAGTTATGGGAAATCTTTGATTTCAATCTCTTTTCAAGTACAATTTGACGATTGCAACTCATTACGGTATGGGGAAATTAAATAATGTTAAAACGTAAAGATTAGAGCTATAATTTAAACTGGGCCCTGTTATTCTGGACCGACCAGCCCAACATATATTTAAGCCCGGCCCCGACTTTAAGTTTATAATTTTATAACCTGCCTGTAAGGCCTGAAAATTTTTTATTACAGGGTAAAAAATTTTTGTTTTAAAATTATATTAATGAAATACAGAGTGTAGAACACAGCTCAACAAATATTTATGTTAAAAACGAGATTATTATGATAACATAAAAGAATTTATCCCCATGATGGCCTAATCTCATATATGTTTTTCGTTTTTCTTAGTTTCTTACGTCTTTGGCTCCTTAGATCCGTCTTAAACGAAAAATGGCCTTTTTTGACCATATTGACAGATCTAAATATACCCTATAAAAAAAATACAAAAATTTTTTTTTGCATATTAAAATCCCTTGTAACTTATATTTTTATTCACAAATAATGGAAAAAAAAATTTATTAATATATCAAGCTCTTACATCGGCATTTAGATAACACAAAATATTTAGCGTCCAAACTTAAATACGAAACGATATATTATCGGTTTTTAATGAAAATATTATTTGAAGTTTAAATTTAACAGCTTAACTATTGTAAATATGTAAAAATAAAATTTCAATTTATTTTTGTTTTTGAATCTTTTTGGTTTTTTAACCTTTTTTTCTAAAATATTCAATGTTTATAACTGACTAACTAAGTTTGATTAGGAAAAACGGTAAACGAATTTGATATTCCCTAAGATGGCAGGTTTGATCTCTGTAGTTAACTCATAACTCTCAAAAAAATGTTGACCTGTGGAATTTATTCCCTCCATCGTAGGATAAAAGGCTTTCATTTTAGAATAGAGTAATATGTGATTTATAACTCTGGCCCGGCCCAGCCTTTAATTCTTTTTTTAACAGGCCGGACATATCTACAGAGCCGACTGAGATATTTTTTTAGAGGGTTCAGTATGTTCATGCAATCTTCATAGTTTATGAGCACCGACTAAATTGATCTATTCTAAACAAGATTGTGGAAACATAATTGCTCTGTGAAAGGTTCGGAAAACTCAAACAAATGCTATGCTCTAAACTTTAAACTACAAAGATCTTTGGACATTTGAGGGCTAAAAATTTCTCGTTTACCAAGGTAGACAATTTTTAGCTATCTGTAAAACCAATCAAAGAAATTAAGGGGCAATGTGGACTAATTGGGGTTTGGTTCTTTGAGATAATATAGTCGTAGATTTTTTTCTAAGACGTTAACCTTGGCACTCTCTTTGTAAAATGAGTAATGGGTTTACATAATATGTTTTGCGATATAATAGGTTTGGAGGCCAAAATCAATTAAATTCTCTGTTAGGGGTATTCATTTATGAATGATGGGCTAAGATATTTTCATAAATCGATCTTCTATATCGCAGGTATCTATCTTTAAAACTCACCAGGGAGCAGGTAATACCAACATATACTTAACTCTTAAAAAGGTTAAATAAAATAGAAAAACTCACTTTTAAAATTCACACATTCATCTTCCATTTTATATAAACCCCATCCCCTACACAATTATCAAGCACCCTAAGAAATTTATGACCAATAACGAGTCAAAGGCAACTGCCACAGGGGATATCGTTTTCCTGTTATACGCATACCCTGCCATATTAGTGGCCTGTCTCTGTGTCCTAATTTACCTCATGTACAGGCTTGGCCGTTCCCAATTAACGGAACTGGTACTCGTTTGGTGTCGCATGGAGTACTTCTTCTTGTTCGAACTCATCATATACGCCAGCCCGTTCTTCGAAATGCTCACGCTACAACGGGACCTGTACGGAGCAAAGTTTCATTCCTACACGTACGTCCTTTACTACGCTCGTTGGAGGAATTGGGTATCTCCTTCCCTGTATTCGAGTCTCCTCATCGTAAACATGATGACGGGGCTCGAAATAGTCCAGGATTACCTGAACGTGCCCTACGCCGGTATAACTGGCGATTACCGGAAGATTAAATACATAAAAATGGGTGTTTGCGGATTAACTTTTTTCTTTCACCTGCATAATCTGCTGCTATTTCGCGTCACTCGACGTTTCGAATGGTACAAAGATAGCAACGACGAGAGTCAGTATAGGTATTTGTATACTATACGCCATAAAAATCTCAGTACCGTTGGCAACTTGAATCTCTCCATCATGATTGGCCTACGGATCGCCGTATTTAACCTGATACCCTTGTGTTTGCTAACACTCTTTTTGGCTCTACTGTTTTGGCGACATTTAAAAGGAACTTTGCCTATGGGCCGGACAAACGAGCCTTGGATCATACCACTTCGGACTGGTAAGAGATATTTTGCCAAGCAGAGACCGGTCAAAATTCCAAGGTCGATTAACCGAATTTTGGATTACAGTACGGCTTGGAATACAGAATGCCCGACCCCTGAAGGTAGACTCGAGCAAAACAGCCGTTTTAAACATCCCTGCGATATCCCACTGACTCGCTTTGGAAGTATTAGAAACTTTATAAGCAAATATTTAGGTATCTGTCATTATCGAGAATCTTCTTACGACGATAGACGGAAATGGCTTGATAGAGCAGGTGACCTTAAAGTGTTCCTGCTTTTAACTGCCGGAAATTATCCGCTTTACTTGTCAGACCTAATGACTAAAACTTTTTCCATGTGGATCTTACCGGAAGATGAATACAACGACGAAACGCTTTGGCCGAATCGAATTCATAATGCCTGCAAATTATTTTCGGTGTCGATGTATTGCACCGTTTGGTGGTTCGTGGTCAAACAAAAATCCGCATAAAATAATAGGCATCAAAACTTGAACAATTTTTACTAGCTCATGTCAAAATATATTATACACATTTACATTAATTTTAACTTTATAAGATATTTAGCAAAATTTATTTCCCATAATAAATTTGATTAGAAAAAGTATATTGTGCTATATAAAATTCCTGTGAAAAGAATGGGTCTATAGTAATAATCAAACCTTTCCGGCCCAGCACCCGAAATAATTTTAAGGTTCGGCCCAACCCGCCCAAATCTGTTTTTTGGCCAATTTAATTTATGTTATTTTGTCCAAACCACTGTCCGAATACGGCCCAGATGTTTTAAATTTCAAGCTATAAATTTTTTGCTTTAAAATTACACTGGACAACAGAAATAAACAACATAAACGATATTTACTAGTTTTTGTTTAGAATTTTTTGAAGATCATGATGGCGCTTTTAGTTTACTGCTCCAAAAATTTTTAAAATGACCTCATCCAAAAAAGAGATTGTTAAACTTTAAAGAAAATTAAAAAAATTGGTGGCGTTGGATAGATTATAGTCTCACGCATTTGGTTATGAAAAAATTAATTAATTTGCTTTATGAGAACTCTAGTTATTTAAATCTGAAAACTTATAAATAAAATGTTATATTTAAGTTCATTGAAATTTCAACTCACACCGACCCTCGGCCCCTTAACGCTCCTTAGCAGGGCTGGGAAAATAAACTAAATGGTTTTTTTTAACAAGTTTTTGAGTTTTTTTTCTAAATGCCCACAAACTCGTGGGCATGGCAAAAGAAGCTCCTTTTCTTGCTTAAAGCAAAAGTGCATGTTTAAAAAAAGCCCCTTTTCTTCAAAAAAAAAACTCCTAGGAGCTTTAAGAAAAAATAACCCAGCCATCATTATTATAAAGAAAATATCAAAATTTTTTGAAATTATTATAAAAAAATCATAAAATGGGCTTTTTGGGGCTCTTTTTAAGAGCCACTTTTTGTGGGTTTTTTTTGCCCCTTTCTTGGTAAGGGTTTTTTTTTAATTCTTATTTTGGGTTAGTGTTTGAATTAAATTAAGGTTAGGGTAAAATTAGGGTTAGTGTTACGTTTAAATTTCGATTAGGTTTGGGGCCAGCTGGTTTTATGGGCTAGTTTAGTTTTAGTGTGGCAGAAGGCTATAGAATTTCGTACGTATGTCAACAAATTTTCAATTTATGAGCTAACTACAGAGATCCAACCTACCATCTTAAGGATTTTCAAATCCTTTTACCGTTTTTCGAAAATTCAGTTAGTCAGCTATAAATATTGGAAATTTTATATAAATGTTAAAAAATAAAAAAGATTCAAAAACAAAAATAAACTGAATTTTTTTTTTTTTGCATATTTACAACAGTCAAACTGTCAAATATTTCGAATAATATTTTTATAACCGATATATCGTGTCGTAATTTGCGAGGAAATTCTTTATTAACTAAATGCTGATATAAGAGGTGGATATTATAAAAATATATCTCATTATTTGAGAGGATAAATATAAGTCACAAGAAATGGTTATATGGAAAAAAAAGAGTCTCGAATTTCTAAGGGTCTTGAGGTAGCAAAATCTGTCAATTTGGTAAAAAGGCCATTTTTTTAATATGGACGGGTCTAAAGAGCCGAAGGCGGTAAAAACAACTAGTTGTAATTTAATTTCTTTTTCAAGAAAAGCTACTTTGTTATGACTTGTTTTGTTAAGAAGTGACGAGCAATATGTGCATAGATTTGAATTTTTTCATTTTTATGTTTTAAAATATAATTACTTATAAATCCTAAAGTTCTTTTAATTATGTTTTACATATCTTAATTGATATAAATTGTGTGTATATGTTTATATTGTATATTCTAGGTGCTTAGTTGATAAAATGCACCTGTGAAGACTAAATTATTTAGGTTTAAACTAAGCATATATTCGTATTCTATGTTAAAAACTGGTCTAGAAAAGTTAATTGTATAAATAATTTATAGTCTGGCTTACGAAAAATTTGGATTTGACAAAAGGTGTGTGAAAAAAAATGAGTAAATTCAAAAAAATAAATAATACTAATTTTATAAAAATTCCAAATGCCTTAAGTTGTTAATGAAGGTTTTCTCTTTCTAAACACCTTTTTAATTGTTTTATAACTTTTTTTGTAATCAAGTTATTAAAGCTCAAAATACCCCTAAAATGACCGAAATGGCGTTTTTGACCCTAAATAACAAAAATTCTTAGGCATTGGAAAAAATTCTGACTTCATACTCGTATTCAGCACTAGAAAATTGACCAAAATCAATGTTTGCCATAAATGATGCTTGAGGTCGTCCAAATTTTGTCCAGTGTTTTTAAATCCCCAAATAAATGAAATTAGATTTAATAAAAAAAATTGCCTAAATTTAAGATAGTTGTGTTAATACATATATAGTTTAATTCTTAAATTGTAATTATTTTTGAGAGTTATGAGCACAAAGATCAAACCTGCCATCCTAGTGATTTGAATTCGTTTACCGTTTTTTCTAATCAAACTTTGTTAGTCAGGTGTAAACATTGATAACTTTAGAAAAAATGCAAAAAATAAGATTCAAAAACAAAATACAACAGCTAAACTGTTAAATTTAAATTTCTTATAATATTTTTATTAAAACCGATTATATATAGTGTCATGTTTTGGACGCAATGCTGGTGTGAGAGCTTCATATAACAAAAATTTTTATTTCTCATTATTTGAGATGATAAATATTAAAAGTTTTTATAAGCAAAAAAGATTCTTAAATTTTTTCTTTGATGGGTATTCTCGAGGTCGCAAAATCTGTCACTTCGGTCAAAAAAGGCTTTTCGATATGGACGGATCTAAGGAGAAGGCGGAAGAAACTAAGAAATTCGGTATATATGAGATAAGGTCATTATGGGGAGGCATTTTATGTTTTTTTAAACTTATTTTTTATGAAATTGATATTTGCTGACCTGTGTATTAGCCCTACCCCGAAATAAAGGCAATATTTGTTGACATTAATCTGAGCATATTTTTTTTTGTGATCCGCATGAAAACAAATAATTGCCATGAATGGTTTTGAAAATAAAAATTTCTATGTCCGGTAATAATACAATTCTACTATGTGTAGAGTTTAACACTTAAAAGAATAAACTTTGTTAATTAATAAAATTTTCTCCATGTCCCTATAAAGACTCACTCTTTTTCCAATTTATACAGCTTTGAATGCGCCCGCACACTTTGTAATTTTCTCATTTAAAACATTAGTTAGTTAGTTAAAAATTATTAAGCCAGAAAAAAGTAATTAAAGAATGAGGTCTATAAAAATGTTTGAATATATGCAGGTAATGCATGTAATCACAAAAAAACTAATTTAGATATTTACATCATCCAACTGTAATTGTCACCCAATGAAATTAGCACATTTTTTTTGTGGTAAATTAAAAACTAATTAATTCCTGGTGAATAATTTAACCTAAAAATCTAGATAACCGCGAATTATTTTAAATATAATTAAACACGATCCTCTAAGAGTTTAGTCAAAAACAGCATAATACCTTTTGGATTTATTACCATTGTAAAAAATCGAATCTACATTTAATTGACCATTTTCAATGAACAGAAATAATGATAGCCAGTTGGTTTTGTGCCCGGGTTTGCGTTATTGGAATGATCCCACCATATTCGATTGCAAGAGCATTGGGATCTTGGCTAATCATGGCTCAATCAAACAACAATCTTTATTTTTCACCATCATCGCCCCAATGTTTTTACCTTTGGCCTACCTTGGTAAGTTTTATTAATTCAAAAAATAGTTGCTTAAAAATATTGAAACGCAGGTATACAAATGTTATAATAAGATTTATGTTTGTTGCACTGTTAAAATATGTTAATTTGACTAAAAATGAAATATTTTATATAGTGTCGGGCACTGTACGAAAAAATTACAGCCACCTTCAATTTTTAGCTGTCTGTACGCTTATTTTGAGGAATATACTTTTATTTTGGTAACTAATCCCAACCAAATTTAATCTCCACCCCAACTCATTTAAGCCAAAAATTGAAATAATGCTTAATTTATAATATTAAATTTATCAATTAAACAAAAAGAAGAATACTATTAATTAATTTCAATTTTACATAAGGTTACAATGAACCTCTTTTTTCCAAAATTTTTATAAATACGCATTTTTTCAAATAGCTGCAGTTGAGAGCACATGAATAATGAAAATAACGAAAATAATATTCTGAATCTATTACAGGTAATCTCATGATCCTTTATATCTTATATACGGCAAAAACCTTGAAAAAAACTGTCTCCTCTTCTGTTACCCAGTCGAATGTTAAAGCAACTCGTTCCCCGATTCCAGTGTATAATGAAGACAAAAATGAGCTAATTCCAACAGGTCCGGGTTACAGCTTCAGTTCGCCCACCTACTTTTTCATCAAAGTCCTAACTTGTTTAGATCTCATTTCGCTAATCCTAGCAACTTCGCTGTATTACAACGGTAAATAATAAAATGAGGCAAAAAATAAACAGCCTATTTTCCATAATAAAACATTAGTATAGGTTGTTCGTTTACAAAACTTCTGTCAAAGAAATTTTAAATTTTTTTTTAAAAAAGTTGGCGAATAGGCCAGGCTAATGTTAAATTGCATTTTGCATTTAAAATTTTTCGAATCACAGGTCAACAAATTTTTGAGAGTTATGATCTAACTACGGAGATCAAACCTGCCATCTTAGGGATTTTCAAATCCGTTTACCGTTTTTTCTAATCAAACTTAGTTAGTCAGCTATAAACATCGAAAATTTTAGAAAAAATGCCAAAAAAACATAAAAGATTCAAAAACAGAAATAAATTTTTTTTGCATATTCAGCTGAACTGTTAAATTCAAACTTCAAATAAAACTTTAATTAAAACCGATAATATATCGTGTCCTATTTAAGTTTGGACGCAAAATATTTCGTATTATTCAAATGCTGATGTAAAAGCTATATAATAAATTTTATATCTCATTATTTGATATGATAAAAAGTTACAAAGGATTTTTATATGAAAAAAAAATTCTTAAATTTTTTCTTTATAGGGTATTCTCAATCTGTCAATTTGATCGTAAAAGGCCATTTTTTTGATATGGACGGATGTGAGGAGCCAAGGGGGGAAGAAATCAAGAAAAACGAAATACATATATGAGAAAGGCCATTATGGGGATAAATTCTTTTATGTTTTCATAAAATTCACGGTTGTGCCATTGATTGTTGACCTGTGATATACAATATTTTTTAGAAATGCTTTTTTTTGTCTCTCTTAACCAAGCCGGTTAATTAAATGGTCGAATCGGCCAAAACAATTAAAAGTATGCTGAGTTAGATCAAGAAAATTTATTTTTTTTTGTTGAAATCAATAATTTAAATGAAAATTTTAGGCAACACCCCAGTCTATTTCTACAATAATCTAACTACGAATCTCCGTTGGTTACAATACGTATTTTACGTGGAAATTATCCGGGGAGCCGTTTATTATTCCGCTAAATACTTCATCGCTTTCGTGTTCATTGACCGATATCTTTGCTTGTACCGACCAATATTTTACAGGTGTGTGATGCTTTCAATGATGGTTCAACCTTGTTAAAAAAGATTTAGTTTTTCGTATTTTGTAAGAGATTCAGTTCAAAATAAATGAGTGACCCAATATTGAGCTCAAATCTTTGCCCGTTTTTACCACCTCCCTTCTTCCTTTATTGAGCTAGCGCAAGGGAGGAAAAGGTCTACTTTTAATAATTTTTTAAATTTACAATATTAGATGGTGGATAAAAGCTACCCTTGGTTTCCATTGTAGGTGTCAATATTCATGGATTAACCCATTTATTGATAGCGATGTGGGAGGCCGTACCTAGCCTTGTCATTTGATAGTGTTTTTATTAACCAAATTGATAAAAAAGATTCTAAGAATTAAACAATGCAATTATTGTTATTAAGTTCTATAAGTAAAAAATTTTTTAAATGGCAATTAAGCCAAAAGTCATTTAATTTATTAAGTCTAAACACAAGTTGATTTGTCTTTTATCTAATTGAGTATGTCTTGATTACCAAAATATGTTCTCTAATTTGTCTTTTTTAACTAAAAAAGAAATTTATTGTAATATCTTGTTACTTGCATACCTAAAACGGGTTGCTGGGTAATTATTCTATAAACCTATCATGATGGCTTTAGTTTTTAGCCTTAATATAAAATTTTGAAGTTTTAGGTAATGCTTCAAACACGCCTAATACTTGCTTATGACTTTAAATTATAACATCATTCACAGGTGTACCCTAACAAATCCAGACCAAAAATACAGGTTGTATTTTAAAGCAGCTCCTTTCGGTATAATAGTATTAATGTGCATAATTAGCGGGCTTGATAACTCCCATTGGAGAATTATTCGAACATGTTGGACATCCGGGACAATCCAGCCAAGGAACGAGACTTTAACTCACGATCGTAATTACTCTAATCCACATAAGAGGAGTCATTTTAAAAATTGCCAGCTGGCCTACTATTTCAGTTCGCTGTACGTACCTTCCCACTGGTTCCACGTTTTTTTCACGATTTTTATATACTACGCCGTACCGGGACTCATAATCTTACTGCTAGGGTACAAAATCAGTGCTCAGCTAGCACAATTTTACGGCGTGCGTGCCAACCTTACCACCGTTAGTCGAAAGTTTCGGGGAAGGCTTAACAGAAATCGAATTGCAAGCGGGGCAGAAGCAGTCAGGCCTGAGTCAACACGCCTGTCAAGTACCGATAATGGGATTTCTTGCTTACCTCCGAAGCTGGTAAAAAGTTACGTCCCTTACGTCGTTATGACGGCTTTCCTGGCATTAGTGCTCGTTCCATCAATTATTTTCAGATTTATCCATGTATTTTACCGATCCCAATACGTTTACGTAGCCAAGGCCTCACTCAATCGACTAATTGATCTTAAAAGGTTCGGGCAACTCATTTACGTGACCGGGAACGCCTACATACTCCTCATATTCGATCAAAATTTTAAGCGCGTCCTTAGATGTCGCTATCAGCAACTCAAAAGCACACTAACAGCTCAAACTTGGTGTCGACGCCTAAAAACTCCTGAGTCAAAGCCTAATGATAAGAGTGATGGGGCCTAAATAAGGAAATTAACTATGTTTGCTCACATACGTTAGAGCGAGCATATCAAATAATTTGGATATCTCGTAAATGTACATTTCCCAGCTTAAATGTCTATTCGTTTTAACTTGTAATGGATATTTATAAATTAATAAACTAATATCTAGCTCTATTAAACGTTATAAAAAATGCATAAAATCACGGCCGAGCCAAAATTAATTCACATTATCAAAGCCACGTGCAACGTGAATTTTTATTTTCAAAGACCTTGCCTATTTGGGGGACTGCCGCATTACCGTTAGAGATCTGATTATAAAAACATCAAAGGAACCTTTAATATCGATCCGCGCAGTAATTTAACGCAAGGCCAGGAATCGGCTTCCTAAAATGGACAGCTGGCATTTTTGGCGGCTCCTCATACCTGTACTAAACATACTTAGCAGGCTTAACAGCAGGTGGTTCGACCTAGTTACAACACATGTCATAAATATAAGCCAGTTTTAAATTTGTTTGCATTGAAAAAAGTTATTGGCCGAAGAGAAATTTTATTGAAAATATTAACTACATCTCAGACAAACGTTTAGATAGATTAACACATGCCTTGTTTTGTTTTCATTCTCCAAAAATCCGAAAAACAAATATAAAAAAAACAATGGGGTTGAGGTCTTCCCCATACCTTTTCCCACGGGGCGCCATATCCGTAAGGGCTTTGAATTTTTTAACTAGCAAAGCAATAAATATTGCCGGCGGGTTAATTAGTAAGAATTGCTCGCACGCCGGTGATAGGCATATAGTTTAGGGCCTACTGCCTAAGCAGGCCACTCAGAAGCTTCAAAGTGGCTGTAACGAAGAAAAAAATTTCCGTGCACGGATTCGAACACGTAACCTCCTGCGTGTCTAGACAGAGGGTTTGCCACTGAACTATCAGAACCGACAAAAACAAATATAAAAACGCATAATGGAATGTAACCTACAGACATGCTGCTTTATCTTTTTGGCGCCATTGATAAAACACGTTTAACGCTTTTTGATTGATGCAAAATCCCTTTAATAACCAAATTCTTACATGACACGACCTAAGTTAACAAAAATTATATTGCAATAACGAACGACACAAATTATCATTTCGGTTGCGATATACATTTAATGGTGCGTTCAGAGTTTGTTCAAATCGAAAAATATTTAAATTTTTGTTATTTGGCATAAAAGGTATTTAATTATATAGCAAGTCGCTAGTTCTAAAATAATATTATTTAAAAACAAAATTTTTAAAAATTAAACCAAATTTCATAATTAAAAAAAAAATTATTTAAAACGCAGCACCCTATGATGAAACACATCCATAAAATATTAATATTTTTTTATGGGAGGGCAAGACGGGTCGTCGCGTTAGAGAGCTCAAAGATATAACCAAAAAAATGCCATTTAATGGAGTTATGACTATTATATAACATATTAAAACCAATTACTTCCTGCGACACCTACCAAACCTAAAAAACATTATTAATTTTTTTAAATTTACAAAAACCACAAAATTTTCGATATTTTACTAATCCTCACCTCACCTCCTCTTACCCTCTATTCTAAAATTCTATTTGTTTTAATTTTCAGCACTGTGAGTAAAATTAATAAACCTACGATTCTGGTTAATGGTTATTGGAATTAAGAATTATAATAATTAATTTTAAAATGGCTTTGTGCCCTGGTAGGCGTTACGAGAATGAATCCACCATATTCGATTGCAGGAGCATTGGGAACATGGTCAACCAAGCTTCAGTGCGACAGCATTCCCTGTTTTTCAGCACTATTGCACCAATTTTCCTACCATTCGCGTTTATAGGTAAGTTAACTTTATGGGGCCATCATAAGTTGGAGCCCATTCTAAAATAATGCAAACTAACACTGCATGTTCAAATTTTGGGCATTGTCAAATGACCAAAATTAAGGTTTAACCCAATTTACATTTATTCGAATTATAGGGATGTTTTAATAAAAAGTAACTCTATTTACCGAGAATACAAAACGATGAATAATGCCGTCGGGATATATAGCGAGGTTTGCTCGTAAAGCCAGTTGATCCTTTAAGCCGGGGGCCTTTTAATTTAGAGGTATATCGTATAAGAGTCGACTGCCTATATTATGTATAGGCTATTTGGCAGCTTCGAAATGGTTCATCTATAAAAAGCCGCTAGACAAACTGTTTATCATGTGTTAACCAATAACACTGCCAGATAATACATTTCCAATAAGGAAATAATATGAAATTGTTTAGGGCTCGTTAAAACTTCATTTAAAATTAAATTTTTTTTTCTAAAATAGTAAAAAAAATATTGTTTCAATGTTAGCAATTTCGTTAGAATTTTTCTAAGAGTCTTGTTAAAATGTTCAGCTATGTTTATATAGATTTAGATAACACTGGACAACAAAATTTGGACGACCCTAAGCATTGCCAACTATGGTTTTTGGTCAAGTTTTTGGCGTTGATCACGAATATAAAATTAGAATTTTAGCCAATGCCTCAGATTTTTAGTTATTCGGTGTCAAAGTTGAGATTTTTCAATTTTTGGGGTATTTTGGGCTTCTATATCATATATGGGTAGTAACTAAAGTTTAAAAATATATTAAGATAACGAAACATTCATTATTAACGTAAGGATTTTAAATTTTTTTTTAAATATTTAATTTTTTTTTATTTTTTTTTATTTTTAAAAAATTAGTGGTTTTCGTCATAAAATCCGTTTTTTGATCCTAAATAACTTGAAAGTAAATTGCTAATAAATTTAGGTAATAACCTTTTTTAGATATGTTTTTTATAAGGAATTTGAATATGTCAATAGATTTTTTGTAGACTTACTAGTAAAAGAAATTTTGTGAATTTATTTCTAAACTTTGGACGCGGTTTAAAAAAAATTTGAGGCATTGGAAAAAAAAACTATACCCGGGATCGAAATTCTCTACAAAACCCTCAAAAAATCGTATATGTTGTTTTTTTTGTTGTCCAGTGTAATAAATTAAATATAGTTTAAGCAATTGCACCGAGTTGAACAAAATGTGGTAAAAACATTGGTCAATAATTTTGAAAAAATTAAAATTTTAAAAAATTTAAGTTTTAAGATTTTTTAATATATTTTTGTAAAATCGAATAAAATCTGAACGTGACCTTAAGAAAATTTAATTTATTTTATTAATTAATTTTAGTTTTTACAACATCACTTTCTAATAGTAATTTATCTTTGATATTTTAAATTACAGTTCTCTACACTTAAAGCATTTGCTTTAACTATATTTAAAAATCTTGATATTTTTATCTAAATTTATAAAAATAGCAGATAATCATTTTAAAAATTCTTTTAAATTTAAATGAAGTTTGAAGGTAAAAAATTCAAAGTTAATTTTATTAATAACTTTTTTTCGATATGATTCTAATAATTATTAATCTAAAATTTTTTTTCATTATATTGAATTTAAAACAATTCTTATAAATATATTTTTTTTCTTGATTTGAATGTAAAGGCAATCTCATGATCCTTTACATATTTTGTGTGGCAAGGACTATGAAAAAAACTTATCCCGTTTCGATGAGACAATTGCCCGTAAGGACATCTCCTTCAATAGTTCCAGGCACTAATAACAATAATAATAATAATAACTGTAACAGTAATGAGCTGATCCCAATTAGTCAGAGTTACAGTTTAAGTTCTCCCACCTACTTCTTCATCAAAGTCCTAACCTGTTTGGACCTAATTTCCCTTATCTTGGCAACTTCCCTGTATTACAACGGTATATTTAAAATCATAATTGTATTTCAAGAATAGGGGAAAAAAGATCCAGCTCTAAAAGTAAATTTTTAAATGGCTTTACTATTAAAAAAGCTCAAACATAAAGGGCCATTTATATAAAAATGGGCTTTTTTAAGTAGCTTTTTATCTTAGCATTAAGGGGATTTTGTAGGGTTTTTAATATAGTAATAAATCTTATGCCAACTTTATAACAAAGAAGAAAAAATTAAAAAAGAACATTTTGACAGGTCTTTCTCCCAGCCCCCTTTTTCGAAGCTTTTGTGTTAAAATTTAAAATTACTTTAAGCTCCCCCCCCCCCCCCCTTTGTGGCCCGGGAAAAAGAAATTCCCTGGCTCAAGCTTTTTCCAACATTGATAGATTTTTTTTAACACTTGTGGCATATATCAAAATATTTTTAACCTTTGGTTGGGATAATGTTGACCTAAAAGAAAAGTAATATTTTGTACCTGGTTTTCTCAATCTCGTCTACCACACATTATTTATCTGTTAAAATATTGCCAAATTTGCTTAATAAATTTTTTTTCATTGATTTATCTCCTAAACTTAGCTAATCTATGTTAAAAATATTTTATTTGGCCTAACTCATTACGAGAATTTTAAATAATATTTTTTTGTTCGATAAATTTAGTATAATTTAGCAAAGTTAATCTAAAGATAAATATTCAAACTGCATTTTAAAATTATGACTTGAGCATTTTCGACAATAAAAAACTAAGGATTCACCAACACATTTTTTGTCTTTTCAAAAAATAATAACGGCGTTTTAAGCATGTAACAAAAAGGAGAATAGAATTTGATTTTAGGATACAAAGTTCAGGTTTACTCTCTATTGTAACATTTTTTGTCAATATGTTATAATCCTAATTTTAAAAAAGTTCACCCTTCTTTTCTCAGTTTTTTCTAGAATGAGAGTTCCTAAGGTTAAGTTAATTTAGAATTGTTATAAAATTTTCTTTTTCTTCCAAATTTGTGCAAATAAAATTATTATAGAAAATTCCTAAGATGGCAAGCTTGATCTCCGTAGTTAGCTCATAATCCTCAAAAATTTGTTGACCTGTGTAATAAACCCCAGATTATTGGGAAATAAAAATTAAAGAATTTATTTTGACTCAAAATACAATATGCAATTTATAATTCCAGCTCAACAATTTTTTTCTATCCTTTTTTTAATAGAAATACATCAATAATAATTTAAGGGTTCAAAAACTGAAAAATAATATACGTTTTTTAACAATTTATAAATTTCTATATATTTGATCCGTACATATATGAATTTAAACTATACAATATATTTAAATAATAGCCCGATAATTATTTAAAAATTAGATGCTAATTTAAGGGTTGGCAAGACTTTTGAGAGGCAGTGTAAATATTTGAAATAATGGGAAAAGTCATTAGTAACGTCTTTAATATTTCTAGCTAAAATTAATAATTTTGTTCAACAGAATTTCATTCATGTACTATATTAAATTTCACCCCAGGCAAAAGAATTAAAAACTTGGTACAAATTTGGAGATCTATTTATTCTAAAAAAATTATATTATTTACAGAAAATAATATTGACACTAAAATGTAATCCCCATGATGGCCTCATCTCATATGTATTTTTCTATTTTCAAGTTTCTTTGGCCTTTGGTTATTTTAAGTATATTAAAACAAATGCCCGTTTGAACAAATCAATACATTTTGAAACATAAATACCCAAATAATTAAAATTTTTTTTTTCATATAAAATGTAACTTATATTTTTCTCAAATAATGATAAAATTTTTAAATATATTAAGCTCCTACATCAACACTTATTACATCATATTTGGCACCCCAACCTAAAAAGGACACGATGTTTTATTAGTTTTCAATAAAAATATTTTATGAAGTTTGAAATTTGCAAATATAAAAAAAATTTTTATCAATATATTTTTTATTTTTAAGTTTTATTTTTTTATAACTCACTTACAAAGTTTGGTAACGGTACATGGATTTGAAAATGCATAAGATGGCAGATTTGGTCGCTGAGGTTAGCTCATAACTCTCAAAAGTTTTTTGACCTGTATTATTAATTAAGGGTTGAGATTTGATTTATAATGGTCAATTAACAATATTTTAACGAACCTAGTAAAATTTATACTATTGATCAAAAATCAAATTTAATCAGTTGTGTCGACAACAGTTCATTGAAAGATTTTATGATCCTTTTTTACAAATAATATTTTTAGGCAATACTCCTGCCTATTTCTACAACAATCCTACTACAAATCTTCGATGGTTAGAGTACGTGTTTCACGTGGAAATTGTGCGAGGAGCGGTTTACTATTCTGCCAAATATTTCATAGCTTTCGTCTTCATCGACCGATTTCTATGCTTGTATCGACCTATCTTCTACAGGTGGTCCTCAAATTTATATAGGGCTCGTATATAAAATAAATGAACTAGGGTAACACCTGTGAGGTTTACGCAAAAATAAAAAAAATGATAGCTGGATATGTTTTATAAGGGAAAAAATTTAAAAATAAAGCAGAGTTAATTCATTGCCTATTAAGTAATCAAAGCCCACACTAAAGACACAATTGAAAAATTATATAACTTTTTTGGTAAAAGGACCTTTTATAAAGCCCTGTTATTTTTTATTACAAATAAGGGGCATTTTATCTAATGGGCTTTATGGGCTTTATCCAATAAATTTTGAGAATTATGAAACTACAGAGATCAAACCTGTCACCTTAGGGATTTTCAAATCCGTTTAAAGTTTTTTCTAATCAAAGCTATAAACATTGGAAATTTTAGAAAAAATGTCGACAAAAACAGATTTAAAAACATAAATAAATTAAAATCTTTTTATTTTGCATACACAATAGCCAAACTGTTATCAAACTTCAAATAATATTTTTATAAAAAAACGGATAATATATCGTGTCGTTAAGTTTGGATGCGGTGAATATTCTGTATTATCTAAATGTTAGTATGAGCTTGACATACTATTAAAAATATTTCTAATTCGATAAATATAAGTTACAAGGAATTTATATTAAAAATCTTGTATTTTTTTTTTAGGGTATTCTCGAGGTCGCAAAATCTGTCACTTTGGTCAAAAAAGCATTTTTTTGATATGGACGGATTTAAGGAAAGACGGAAGAAACCAGAAAATATATATGAGATAAGGCCATTATGGGGATGTATAATTTTATGTTTTCATAAACTTATTTTTCCTGACATTGATATTTATCGACATGTGTAATAAATCAAACCCATTTTTATTTAAAAGTTAAAAAATAAAAAGTATTAGCTTTACTCGTGAAAATATTCATAAGTAAGAATTTCTGCTTGAGTTTTGTATCTGATTATAGTTGATTTTTCTAATCTGCCATAAAATGCTTTAGAAACAAAAATTCGAGTTCCAAAAAATGGGCCTTTTTCCAGCTCTGTTTATAATAAATAGGAATTTGCCCCCCTTTTCATTTGAAAATTTTTATCTACTTTTTTCTAGAAATTTTTTTTTCTTTTTTAAATACTAAGAGCTTTTTCTCCCTTTTCCCATTTTTGGTACTATGTGCTCTATTTTAAATCCGTTTTCGGTCGTTTTTTTGCTTTTTAATAGGATGGCCTATATACTTTCGTATGTTACCTTTTTATTCGCTCAATGTGTAGATATTGAAATTAGATATAGATTACATAGAACTATGCTAAAATATAAATAAAAGACTGTAGAAATTAAAAAATTAATTATTAGATAATTTAATAAATTACTGTTGTCACGTAAAACATTTAAAGAACAATTATAAAACATAGAAAATGATTCAATTAACTTTTTTTAATTTGAAAAAAAAATTATATAAATTTTTGGCAATTATATGTATTAAACTAGTTTTGATCAAAACACATGAAAAGGATCTAAGAAGCCTACGACTTTATGTACTTACTTTCAACTATTATAAAATTTGGCGACTTTATTAACATTATTTTCTGTACCTCTATACGTTTACTTTAAATAAAAAATCTATGGTAGACCAAAAGGGACCTGTTTTATATTAATCACCATGTTTTTTTATATGCGTTTTTGCTTCAAGTTTTTTAATCAGCAAAACTAATAGAGTTAAGAAGAATGCCTGTTGTTTAAATGATTATTTCCAAAAAAAAATCATAACGTTTTATTGACTCACTAAAAACAACTTTCCTCTTCAAAACTTAGACTATTGGAAGTTTGAAATGATATATAACCGTAAACGGATGTAGGATAAAAAATAATATAAAGTTTCTTCCTTTTTATTAATTACTAAAATATTACAACATTGGATTGTTAATTTTAGAAAATTTTAAAATTTTTGAATTAACTCTGTCAATTTTGCTTTTGTATGAAAAATCATGTTTTAATATTATCATATTTAAAAAAATGTTTATTTGCAAATATAATTTTAAATGTCGTTCAATGTAATTAAATTTGACCTAAATAATGGAAACAAGAGGCAGCCTCTTGCAGGCCATCAAAATAAGCAAGACGAAATTTTGAAACGAAACATTTTGGCATTTACGGCAAAATTTTTAATGTTCTCTGAGATTTAGAAAATCATATTGAATTTATAACATGGCTTTATCCCAAGTGTTTTTTTTAAAAAAACGACACCATATTATCTAGCGGAATGAAAAAATATTATTTTGATTCAAAAAGTAAGATTTTAGTTAGCTTACCTCAAAAACAATTTTTTATTTTCAAATTTTTTTTTCGGTTTGTGAGTCTCATTGGTGTTCTCGCGATTTTTTGGTGAGCTTACTAAATTAAGCGTGCTCATATATTTATGGGGGGCAGGGTGTGTAGTATGTTTGATGTGGAAATTGGGGGAGGGAAAGGGGGGTATGTTGTCATAGGCCTAATTTTTATTGCATTTTTAAACGTTTGACAAGAGTTATTTAATCAAAAGATGGTGCGCCCCACTCCCCCTTTGACACGCCAATGAGTGTATTAAAAATACAATCATGATATTAGCCACAATCTGATTAAGTTTGGATGTTAGAAAAATTTGCCGAACAATGTATTTAAGCCATAGGCAAAGAATAGGGCCTAACAATTCCGTTTTTGCATTAATTATTGACATTATTTCGTTAACATCATGATATTTTTAATTAACTGCATTCGGCTTGCATAAGAATGCTTGTCCCGGCCCTAAACAGGCCTAATTAAACAGGTCCACAAATATCATGTCAGAAAAAATATTTCTGACATTATAACGATTGGATCTCCATTATAGTCTTATTTTTGGTTCTGGTAGTTTCTTTCGCCTTCAGAGAGTGCTTCGTCCATATTAAAAAATGGCCCTTTTTGATTAAATTGACAGATATTGCGACCTTGAGACGATAAAATAATATTATTTATTGCATTAAAATCACTTGTTATATTTTTGATCTCAAACAATGAGAAATAAATTTTTTAATTCAAGCTCTTACATCAATAATACAGAATATTTAGAATTCCAACCTAAATATACTATGTATTACCGATTTGTAATTAAAATATTATTTGAAGTTTGAATCTAGCAGTTAAGCTGTTGTAAATATTTCAATTTGTTTTTGAAATTTGTATTTTTGATAATTTTTTAACAATTTTCAATGTTGACTTAAAAAGTTGGATATGGAAATAAAAGAAACGGTGAAGATCCCTTAGACAATAATTTTCTCTGTAGTTAGCTCCTAACTCTCAACTATCTGTTAAGCTTTATTAATGAGCTAAATATAGCTACCGTTCTATCTATAGGTTTACCCTGACAAACCCAGATCAAAAATACAGATGGTATTTTAGAGTGGCTCCATTCGTGATGATGGTAATAGTTTGCATTATCAACGGGTTCGATAATTCGCACTGGAGAATTATTCGTAAATGTTGGACCGAGGCTGAAGCAAGTCCACAAAAGAACGGGACGTCTTTAACGGTGACCAATGTAAATTACAGACTAAATCCCAATCAGAGCAAAGTCAGGAGTTGCCAACTGGCTTACTATTTCGATTCATTGTACGAACCGTATCATTGGGTTTTCGTTGCCTTCACGATTACAGTTTACTACGTAGTGCCGGGGCTCATAATTCTCCTGCTGGGGTTCAAAATAAGCGCTCGACTAGCAAAATATTACGGCGTACGTTCTAGCTTCACCAACGTTAGTCGCGACATCCGAGCAAGATTACGGAAAAAATTTATTGCGCGCTCTGCAGATACAATCACGCGGACCCGGGAATCAGCGCACTTTCCAAGCATCGATGATGGAAGAGCTCCCTGTTTACCTCCGAAACTTGTTCGGAGTTACGTCCCTTACGTTGTCATGACGGCTTTCCTGGTTGTCGTGCTCGTCCCCTCAATCATTTTTCGAATTATTCACTTGGCTTACCGGTCACCGCATGTTCACGTAGACTCCGACTTTCTCAATCGAACAATCGATGTCAAACGGTTCGGGCAACTCACTTACGTGGCTGGAAATGCTTACATCCTCCTCGTGTTCGATCAAAATTTTCGACGTGTGCTCCGACTCCACTATCGGCACCTTAAGAGCTCCCTAAAAGCTCACACTTGCTGGTCGGCTTAAAGAGCTCGGCGCGCAAATATAATTGTTAAGAGGTTAGATAAAGCAAACAGGGATACATCGTCACACCTACGTCTGATAAAATATTTGAGAATCAATCAATTTATGTTGAATATATTGTATGTGCTAGATGTAAAATACTAAAAATCTATCGAGTAATAAACTTTAATTGATAGTAATAATATATTGATTTACCTTATTCCTATAGATTTACTAAATAATAAATATATATATATCAAATATTAATATAATTTTAAATTATGAAACGTTAAAAAACAATATAAACTCTAGCCATTTGCATTTATGTTTTATAATAGTTTTAACTTATAAATAAATAAATATAAAAAATTGGACGCAAGGGAGATTAGGAGAGGGTATTATGTCGCAAAGTTTTTTAAAAATTTAAATATCTGATTTAAGTTAATTGCAAAAAAATTTTGGTTTGGCATTTTGTAAAACGGGCAAAACACAATATTTAATTTTCTATAATTAAGCCGTTAAATTCTTTTTTATTTTAAAATGGGAACAGGTCACATCCATGGAAATAAATGAATTATATATTTGATTTAATGAGATATAAAGAATCTAATAATATCTAAATTGATATCCGAAACTATTTGTAGTGTTTAAAAAAACTCTCGTTAAAATCGTACTGTCAAAAAATTTCATTGCCATTTTTTAATTAAAATTAACAGCATGTCAACTAAGATTTTTTCGAAAGTATGGGTTAAACTAAAAGAGCCAATGCCATGACGGGTAAGCCGTCCAAGAGATGTGAAGGGTGGCATATTTTAGCGGTTAATGACTCTAGCCTTCTGCTTTGGCCAGCATTGCAAAGCTTACTGTAATATTCCGGAGAATGCGGCGTAATATCAATGGACATTGTGGTTTTGGCCGAGAGCCGCACCTATTTTTACTGAATTCATTGTGGTTAGGGACTATGCCCAACAGCAATTTCACTGGTCCAAATAAGGTATAAAAAAGTAGTAAATATAGCAGAAAAGAATAAAAAAAAATATTTGAAATTACTTTAGGGTAAAAAAAGGCATGCCTGTAATTCAATTAATTATAGTCCTTCATGAAGACATCGATTGCATTTATTTTTACAGCTGAAACCTTCAACCTTATTAAGGAAAATGGTAACTGGCTATGACCTGTGTTAAATTATTATAAAAAAAAATTGAACACAACGAATTAACTTTAAAGTGAACCTTTTTGAAAAATTATTTGGAAAAAAATTCGTAAGAAAATTATTGGTTTAGGCGTATCATCGTATGCAGCATAATATTTTATTTGTAATAATAGGCATTTTTAAACTTATTTTCATAAACCAGGTAACACTTTAAAAATGCAAAGGTATAAATGAATATAGTCGCGATATTTAAATTTATTTATTGATATCATCGTTGCTCAGTGTTTTTTCATCCATATTAACTTGTCCTTCCTAATCTAGATAACCACGTTTTTGTTGACTGGTGTTGTTATAGGACTTATCAGCCCCAAATTCTAAACATATTTAATACCCTTCAGATTTTTTGTCCGAGAATTTTAAATGGGACTTTGCCTTAACGGGCCTTTTTTTGGAGGTAGGAAGGGGGGTTGTAGTAATTTCAGTTTTTTTGTTTTTGCCAGGATTTGCAAAGCCTACAACCTCTAGTATTCCAAAAAATGCTGCACCATTGTAAAATATACCATAGAGGTGACGAAGAGAGACCCTAATCCTGACTTCAGTGTTATCGACGGCATAACATGAGTAATGTCGCTGTACTCAACTATAATCACATCTTGCTCTAATTTTGGTACTTCATACTGCTCCTACTGCAGATTCTATCCCGTGTAATATGAAAATGTTAGGTCTAAAGCTAAGATATTAATAAAAAATCAATTAGTTGTAATGCAATGAATCCTACACAAAATATTAATTAATTAATTGATTACTCCTGGGTGCTGAAATCAGCAAGATTTCCCGATATATTTATAGTAAATTTTTAACTCTAGTGTTTAAAATAACCAGATACAACCACAAACAATTATTTCGTTAACCAAATTATTGCAGTTATTAACCTTTCATTAATAAACCACTAAATCGTCCATACCAACAATTTCATTTTTTAAATATAAATTTTTAACATAATTAAAAGGTAGCTATTATCCTAATAGCCGAAAAGAGTTCTCAAATATTTTTACTTATGGATATAGTAGCTAACACTAATATTACAAATATGAGCTCACCATGCATTAGCCTTCGGTACATGAATGAACCCATAATCGATTGTGAAAGCATAGGATCAATCTCTACCCAAGGCTTAGCCCGCCATTCTCTATTTTTTAGTTTAATAGCACCCATATTCTTGCCTTTCGCTTACATAGGTAACATATATATAACACAGGTCAATAAATATCCATGTCAAAAGCTTGAATTTTATGAAACATAAAAGAATGCATCCCCATGATGGCCTAATCTCATATTTATCTTTCGTTTTTCTTAGTTTCTGCCGTCTTTGGCTCCTTAGATACGCATATAACGAAAAATGACCTTTTTTGACCAAATTCATAGATATAAATATACCCAAAAAAGAAAAAATTTAAAAATCTTTTTTGCATATAAAAATCTCTTGTAATATATTCATAATCGCAAATAATAAAAAATAAATTTTATTAACATATCAAGCTCTTACATCGGCATTTTGATAATACAAAATATTTCGCGTCCAAACTTAAATACGACACGAAATATTATCGGTTTTTAATAAAAAAATTTTTTGGGTGAATTTAACAGTTTAACCATTGTGCATATGCAAAAATAAAATTTCAATTTATTTTTGTTTTTGAATCTTTTTTGGTTTTTTGACCTTTTTAAAATTTTCAATGTTTATAACTGACTAACTAAGTTGGATCAGAAAAAACGGTACACGGACATACGGATTTGAGATCCCTAAGATGGCAGGTTTGATTTCTGTAGTTAACTCATAACTCTCAAAAAATTGTTGACCTGTGTTATTAAATTCGCAAAAATTTCATAAATCTCATCAGAAGGTTTTATTAAATCGTGCCATTTTTTTTCTAATTTTGGTTGTTTAGGTTATAGCTGATTCATATATTGAATTAGCAATGTAATCTTACCTAGGAGGAATTAATGAATCATTGGTGTTTATTAAGCAGGTCTATGGTTTGGCACCCTAAACAACATATTTTCAAGCGTTGAATGGCCTTTACCATCAAATGGCGTATGCCATTTCAGTAATAAGGCCCACTCAGCATTTTAAGTTATTCCAAGCTACAAAATAAACTTTATGGTTTTCAAATCTGTGTCTGATTGATGGTCAAAGTTATTTTATAGGAAAAATTCACCATCCTAACTTTTGTTTTGATATTTATTAATTTGTCACAATGAATTTTTGATTTTAAGTCATCTAATCATACGGGTAGGATAAAACAAACAGGGAAAGCTAACGAGACCAAAAACTATAATTACAGGCGGACAGATACTAAAAAAATAGCTGTTTTTTTGGTATTTAACACACTATCTAATGGATCTTGTATATCACAGGTCAACAAATAATTATGTCAGAAACGAGATTATTATGAGAACATAAAAGAATGCATCCCTATGATGGCTTAATCTCATATATGTTTTTTGTTTTTCTTAGTTTCTTCCGTCTTTGGCTCCTTAGATCCGTTTATAACGGAAAATGGCCTTTTTTGACCAAATTGACAGATCTAAATGTACCCTAACAAGAAAAAATTTAAAAATCTTTTTTGCATATTAAAATTCCTTTTAACTTATATTTTTAATCACAAATAATGGAAAAAATTTTTAATTAATATATCAAGCTCTTAAATCGGCATTTAGATAATACAAAATATTTCGCGTCCAAACTTAAATACGACATAATATATTATCCGTTTTTAATGAAAATATTATTTGAAGTTTAAATTTAACAGTTTAACTATTGTAAATATACTAAAATAAATTTTAAATTTATTTTTGTTTTTGAATCTTTTTTGGTTTTTTAATCTTTTTGTCTAAAATTTGCAATGTTTATAACTGTCTAACTATGTTTGATTAGGAAAAACCGTAAGCAGATTTGATGTTCCCTTGGATGGCAGGTTTGATCTCTGTATTTAACTCATAACTCTCAAAAAATTGTTGACCTACAATGCTTTAAATTTAGGGCATTTACCAATGATATAAAATAATTTTGCATATATGTATGCAATTAATAAAAAAAAATTAAAAATTTTGAGGTCCTTTAGCTTTATAATTCATGCTAAACTATTTCACCGACCCTTAGGATTAAACGAACCATAAATCGTGGGGCCTTTTTGACCTTTGTATTTTCAAATACATTCATTTTGAAACAAAACCTCTTGATTCAATGAAAATAGTTGGTCCGTGATTTGGGGCCCTTTCAATAATTCGACATGCTAGAAATCTTAAATTACGAAAACCTTTTTAATGTAGTTAAGACTCTTCAATTTTATTAAAATATACCCTAACAAGAAAAAATTTAAGAATCTTTTTTTATAGAAGAATCCTTTGTACTTATCTTTATCATCACAAATAAGGAGAAATAAATTTTATTAATATATTAAGTAACATCAGCATATATAAATACAAAATATTTCGCGTTCAAACTTAAATACGATAAATTATCGGTTTTAATAATAATATTAATTCAAGTTTGAATTTTACAGTTTAGCTGTTGCAAAAAAAAATAATTTATTTTGAAGCTTTTTTGTTTTTTTTTACCTTTTTTTCTAAAATTTTTGATGTTTTATGACTAAGTTTGATTAGAAAAAACGATAAACGGTTTTGAAAATTGTTAAGTAGGCACGTTTGATCTCTATTACTCATAACTTCTCAAAAATATGTTGATATGTGTAATTTAACTTGAATAGACTTTATAAATGAACGAATTAATTATGATTACCTAACATTTAATTATAAACTAAATATCTTTTTTTTTTGCAAAAAAACTTTATTTTGAGCTTGGCCTTATAGATTTTTTATTAATAAATCGTTATTTCAACCTATCTTTTGCGCACATATGTACAGGTAACCTCGTGATACTTTACGTCTTTTACACGGCAAGAAGCTCACAGAAAAATACATCTATCACGGCAAATCGATTGCCTATCACTAGGTCACGTTCTACCATACCGAGCGACGATAACTACGCTTCTATATCGCTGGGGTCTGCGGGCTACAGTTTTAGATCGCCGACCTACTTTTTCATTCGAGTCCTAACGTGCTTGGACCTAATTTCGTTGATCCTTGCAACGACGTTATATTACAATGGTAAGGCAAATATTCTGTATTATCCTGTGCATTATTGAATATTCCGACGCAAATATAAAAATATTATTGCTACATTTAATCGTGAAAACTGTGGTTTGATCGTGTAAAAACGTATTTTATACAATATATTATTTACAGCAGTGTTAATTTTTTGGGTGAATTTTTGGGTCGTTATGTGTTACAATCAAAATGTGTTATTGGAGCTTGCCCGAATAAGCTATCAGGCTGCCTGTTAAGCAAAGTCTCGTTTAATCTAATGGGAAACATGGCACCCTTCACAGGGTTTAATTTTATTACGCTTGTAGCTTAAACCTATATTCATTAAAAGACGACATTTATCTTATTCACCAATCATCTCAGTAATAACCAGGCTCAGCGCTACAAGCCTGCACCAAGGCTTGAAAAAAGACCGAGGCTATACTATTTTTTTTTTAATTTTGAAGAAAATTATATAAAATCGCAGATTTTTTGCATAGGTGACCTCCCTAATCTTTTATTGAATTTGTGAAAAATAAAAAAAGTATATTTGCCAGCTCGGCCAGAAAAAACTTCATTCGATTTGATTTTTGATAATAATTACATTTTGCATAGAAAATAAGTAATATTTATACAACACTATATTTTAAATTTGTTATAGGCCACGTTCAAGATAAATTTGTATTTATAAAGTTTTTAAAATTTAAAAAATATGTTTTTCTTAAACTCCCTGTTTTGTAATAAATCAATTTTCTACTTTTATCTGGAAAAAAAAAACAAAAGTTTATTTTGGATTTGCCTAATTACAAAATTGATAACATGATTCAAAACACTTTTCAAAAATAATTCCAGGTCATACGCCGGTCTACTTTTACAATACTCCCACCCCGAAACTCAAGTGGTTGCAATACATACTCCACATGGAAATATTTCGGAGCACGCTATATTACGCCGCCAATTATTTTATGGCTTTCGTATTTATCGACCGCTTCCTTTGCCTGTATCGGCCCTTCTTTTACAGGTAATAAAATACGCGCCAGCTACGTTTTATTTTTGTCAGCGCGCAATTTTCAAAAAAGAGAACAAAATATGGAATCTTATACTATTTTTCTTTTAGGCCCTTCTTTAAGGGACTTCAGGTCGACCATGAGCGCATATAAGCCTAGCCTGGTTACTATTAAATGGGTGACCTTACATAGCTTATGCCTAAAAACCTTGGTCTCTTGAGATAAATTCATTTAACTCTACGGGCAAATTGGTTATAAAGAAATTGGAAAAATTTTCTACTACAGGTTTTTTAAGAAGCACACACCATATGTTAAGATTTCAAGATTTTGTTTAATCCATTTTAAGCAAAATTTAAAAAGTTGCCAATTTAATTTGGTGTAATATCTCAATTTAAATCACCTGGTAAATTTCTTGCCCTGCGATAGGGAAAAAATTTCTTATTTAATAATAAGGGTGAAGGGAAGGAGGGAAAAAATGATTTTTTTAGGCCAGATAAACTGTATCATAGGCGAAACTTCTTAAATATTGCAAAAATTATTAATTAACATTTAGATGTACACTAACGAATCCAAATCATGCCTACAAACGGTACTTTAAAGCATTCCCCTTTGGCATAATGATATTAATTTGCCTGGTGAATGCCCTCGACAATAGGCATTGGCGAGTCATACGGAAATGTTGGATGAAATCGGAGACAAATCAGTCTGGTAATGAAACGATTACAACATCTCTCCGCTTCATTCGTTATTATCAACAAAATCAAAGTTTCCGTATATCTAGCAGCTGTCAATTAGCTTACTATTTTACTTCACGATACGGACCCTACCATTGGTTCCAAGTGTTTTTCACGATCATCTTTTATTACGTTACACCGGGACTCGTTATTCTCGTGCTGGGCGTCAAAATTGGCGCCAGACTCACAAAGTTTTACGGGCTAGGTGGCGCTTCTAATTCCATTACTGCTGTTGGAAATTGCAGCGCAACCGCTCAATACTCCTCCAGGACTCATCAATCAATGACGGACCTCAGGCAGGATATTGCCAGATTTTGTCTCCCATCTAAACATCTAAGGAGCTATGTTCCATACGCCGTTATGACTGCCTTTTTCGTCCTCAACCATTTTCCTTCGATCATTTACCAAATCATCCATATATTCTATCGGTCCCCGTATACGTACGTCAACCGAGACTTCCTCAATAGAGGAATCGATCTTAAACGATTTGGACAACTGATATATCTCAGTGGGAATGCCTATATCCTCCTCATATTTGATCAAAATTTTGGACGTATCCTTCGCCAACAATACCAGTACTTCAAAGGCGTGGCCATGTCTTCTAAAATTTGGTGCTGTACGACTACCTGATATCTTTGTTGCCCAGTTGAACTAACACCTTGAATTATAATTTTATTGTTTGATTTAAAATGCCATATATGCCGTTAATTATTTATTTTATCCAAATTTGTACTTAAACAAACGTGAGCCGGTCTGACATTATGTTAGCGACGCTACGGCGACCAGGTCTCAACACTTAGTACATACTATGCAAATTTTGAATTATTTCCTTCTAAAACTATTAGTTAAAACAATCAACCATCATTTTATTAATAATTTTGATTACAGTAGCTATAAGCATTAAACAATTATGAGAGAGACAGCCCCGAACCGAAATCTGTATTATTTTGGCTAAAGGATCCCGACTTTGATCTTTAATCAAAATATGGCAATACAGACAAAAAAGTAGGAATGTGAATTAAATTAGTTTTAAAATTAAACATGTAGTCATATCTATAAGCTAATTTATAAGACCAAACCTACAATATATGGGAATTTTAAAATCCGCGTACAGTTTTTCGTTCAAATTTGTAAGCCAACCAGAAACGATGAAAATCCATGAATTAATGTTTGAAATTTAAAAACAAAACTATATAAAATAGCCTAACTGTTAAAAACTGAATATTTTTTTAACAGGTAAAAATATTGTCATAAAGAAGAAGTTATTGTCAAATTTTTTGATTAACCGCTCAAAAATTTTTGTGATAAGCTTACTTTAAAGAACAGACTTGCCATCGGAGATTTTTAAATCCGTTTAGCGTTTTTTCCTATCAAACTTTGTAAGCCAGCAAATTTAGAATTTTAATATAAATGTTAAAAAAACAAAAAATATTTAAAAACAAAAAAATATTGGAAAAAATTATTTATATAGATTAAACCGCTAAACTGTTAAATTAAAACTTCAAATTTTTTTTTTAAACCTTAAAATATTGTCTTTTATTCAGATTGGGGTAACAAATTCTGTGTACCCTATATGTTATGAGAGAGCTACTTAAAAATATTTCACAGTGTTTAAGAAAAATAAAAGTAACATGAAATATAAAGATTTTTTTTTTCAATTATTTCTCTAGGTATTTCGTAAAATCTCGATGTCAAATTTGGCCAATTTTTAAAATTTTTGCTATAAAATTCGCCGATTACATTATATAGTAAAAATCGAATAATTTTTATATCACAAGGACATCGTGTAGATTATTTCGCTGTGTCAGAATTTTTGGGGTTAACTCAATGAGTTTTGTCAACCTGTGTTAGGACCATTTTTCTAAAAAATAATTAAAAACTTTATTTTATATAAATTAATTTTTTTTAAGAACTTTAGGTATATTTTATGAGAAAACAAGAATCCGGACTAATGAAGTTAATTGACAATTAATTAGGATAAACCCAAATTATATCTTTTCTCCCATCAGGTTAATTTAGAAGTTAAGTCAATATATTTTTTGTAATTGTCTGTAAATTATTATTAATTAATATCTATTAAACAATTAACGATTAAAAATTAGTGTACATTTAATTATCTAGTAATTCATACATACCCTGGGTATATAATTTTCATCTATAATTCTATCTATTAATTTTCTTTAAATTTCAACTAAAAATTCATCTGGGTTCTATAAATTTTTATGACTTTAATCGCCTAAAGACACCCTAATGGAGCCCATTATTGATTGCGCCAATATTAGTTCAATGGCCCATACCTCAGCAAGGAATTCCACCTTTTTCAACATATTCGCGCAAATCTTTCTACCCATTGCGTTTATAGGTAAAATATATGAGAAATGATTAGATTTGCAGTCTTAGAAGTGTACCAGAAAAAAATTTTAACATCTAAAAAATTAGTAGAGACAATTTATATTCATATCTTGTGAGAAATCTTTATGCTGTCCTTTTTTTGCCTTAGGCTACCATTTTTATTCAAAAATTGGAATATCAAAACACATGATTCATGTTTATATAGAGGTATTTTGCATAATTGCCTTGCCGATATTGATAGAATGCATTGAAAACGCGTTTCAATGGATTGAAAATCCAATCGTTTTACATTTTACGGCAAAAAAGCAAACCATTTAGATATGGCCTTACAAAGCTGAGATCTTATTTGAGTTTTGTTCAGTAGCAAATGATAATATGACTTCCAGGAAATTTATATACGGAGAAATTTATTCACAAAAATTAAGTGATTGGATATTAAATCTGGCCCGGCCAATATTTATTTCGTATCTTGGCCCGATTAACAAGCCAACTTAATCAGACCAGGTTCGACGTTTCAATGAACTGAGGGGTAACATCTGAATATATCGTATTTTTTTCTGCCATTTATCAATCGGATCATAAACATAATTAATTTTAAAATCATAAAAATATTATTTGAAGTTTGTAACTGTTAGGAATATGCAAAAAGAAAATTCAACTTTATTTTTAAATCTTTTTTTTTTGACATTTTTTTGAAATTTTAAAAACGGAAAACGGATTTGAAAATCCCTAAGGTGGCAAATTGGATCTCTGTAGTAAGTTCATAACTTTGTAAAATTTGTTGACTTGTATAATATATCATTTTTAGTTTTTGTTATCAATAGTCAAAACAAGGCAAAATGATATAAAAATTTGGCCCAGCCCGCCCGTAATTCCTTTTTTTCTAACTTAGACCCGACCCACCCGGCTCCTTAGCGGACTTTTGGATCCTTTTTTAAAAATCCTAACCCTGCATGTGTTGTTAAATTTTTAGAATGCCGGGGGTACGAGCATATGTCTGATTCTATAATTTAAATCAATCTCACCTTTCTCAATTTTTTTTTGCTTTGAAATTTTTGATGATTTAAAGATTTCAAACCCGTGTCTATCCATTTATAACTTAGTTCTAGGATCAAATGATCGATCATATACTTAAATAAAGAAAATGAAAAAAACGGAAAAGAATCGCGTAAATAGCGGTTATTGCTTTTTTTACGGACGCGTTTATAATTCGTTCATTTTTTCTAAAAATTATTAAATTTTTCTATCTTGACGTCAAACGCTTTTTACAAAATGTTTCCAATTTCTAGCACCAAAAATATTTTTGGTGAGAATATATGAACTCTGAACGCACCCTACTCAACAATATAAATGCTGATCCAAGGCTACTATCGTAAAATAATAGGTCGGACGACCTTGAGCGAATGTAAACATGGTTATGTTACGCTCAAGTAAAGCAGTGTTGAGCCTAGTTAGTAGATGAATGGGTGACTGCCAACGAATTTTAAAGCCGTCCATTTTTCTAAGAGCTTAGTTCTGAAAACCTAAACCGGCGCGTGTTAAATCTTATTTAATTTAGCGGAACCTGATGTAGAGTTAAAAGAGGCAAAGCATTGACGGGAAAGCCTTTAATGAAAAAAAGGTTTGGAGGCTCCTTTACCTCAGGTACATTGTTAAATAATGGTTTTTGCATTTCCAAGGCAAATTACTGTTGCTTTTCATCTCTTACGTGGCAAGAGCCTCTGCGGAGACAAGAACACAAACCCCGTCTTCACGGACTACATCATCGACCGTTATACCCAATTCATTTCCCAATGGCACGATTGGATACAGTTTCGATTCACCCACCTATTTTTTCGTAGAGGTCATGACCTTCCTGGATATCATAACTCTAATTCTCGCGGCAATACTGTTTTATAATAGTATGTAGCACATTTTTAACATTTGTATTTCATTAATCAGGGTCGGGCGATTAAATTGACAACCGATATATCAAACAAAACTTAAAAATTAACTGCATGTCGCTTTGTGCGTTTAAACTTGAGATAAATAACGCAAAAGAAAACATAAAAAAAATGATAGCGAAATATTTTATTTATTAAATTTCAAGGAGAATTTTTTAATTAACACATGCAATTTTAGAACTATTTAATTATTTGCCATTAGTCAAATTAACTTATATCACTTAAGTTTTACTTAAAAATATAAAGAATATATTAATAAGTGTCCGATTTTCATATCTTTTTCCCACAGTTTTTTGAGATAAATTTTTCAGCCAAACTTACACCATTTAAAACAAAGGTGACAAAACAACAAAATATTTTAAATTTAATTTAAATAATTAAATAAGTCAAATTAATTTTTTGATGATAATATAAAAAATTATAATTTAATAAAGTTTAATATAATTGCCTTAAGCTAAAAAATCTAAATAACACAAAATTGGTATAATATTATTTAGCTATTTAATTGTATTTTTTTTCGAAATTTTAGAGCTGTCCTTCGAGAACGAGAACAGAAAAAAAATTTAATCTGATCCGCATTCCTTTTCTTAAGATTTATTCGACCGACCGTTAATTTTTTTTGTAAATGACCCAAAACTTTTGCCTATATTAGAAATTGAATGATTTATGGCAAAATAAATGGTTAAATTTGGCAGGGATGGAATATGCACTTAAGCGAGCTGAAAAGAAATAAATTTTTTTACCATCCATAGGCTTAAATTAAATATATCAGTGACATATTCGACATTTATCCTTTAGTTTTAAAACGGCGCTTTGTTGAAAAACAGAAACAACCTTGAACTTATTTATTTACTAACATTAGAAATTTTTTGAAATATGATTGTTATTAACATTTTTTATAATATTTTTTTTACACTTGATGCTATTGCTTATATATAGAATTATATTTAATATGTAATAAATTCCAGTATAATCATAGCTAATAATCATTTCAACATGAGTACTTTACAAATTCGCTTAGATTTTCAAATATTGAATAAACATGTATGTTTAATTTTTAAAAAAATGCGATTTTTTAAAAAAAATATTTGAAAAAAAGCTCTATTTGAACGTGCCCGTGCTAACCATTAAAAACAACATTAATGAGATATAAAAAAAATCGAATGGGCCCGGCCAGAAACAAAATTTTTAAGTAGCACGACTTGTGTATTTCAGACCGGCTAGGGGACGGGTTTTCTGGTCCCGGCATTAATTTTAACAGGGAGATCATTAATTTAATTAAAAAACACTATCTTTCATATTCTGTAGGCAACACCCCCATTTATTATTACAACACTGCAACAACAAATCTCAGATGGTTACGTTACATGCTTTACGGCGAAATTATCAGGGGCGCAGCGTATTACTCGGCCTTCTATTTCATGGCATTCGTCTACATAGATCGATACCTTTGCCTGTACCGGCCTGTATTTTATAGGTAAGTTTTCTTGCTTCTCCGTAAAATTCCCTAGCACGTTGAGCCATTTTTCATATGGGTATTTTTTGAAAAATGAGTATTAAAAGGCACGGTTTATGGTCACCTAAAGGCATTTTGCAGTACCGTTTCGGTGGCTCTTGAAACACGTTGATATAAACTTTTTGGTTTTCCAATTTACGAAAAAACTAAACCATTACAAGACACGGCCTTAAACAGCTCTAGATTTTAAAACAAAATCAAAAAAAAATTTTTTATGCCTTTTTTTTGCATTAGGGCACGTGCAAAGTGAGTTTTTATTTTCGTAAAATTTTGAAAATTCTGAAAATTTTAAAAATTTATTTTTTTTTCAAAATTTTTTACAAAATTTTTTATTTTAGAAAAAGCATTTTATGTGCATATATTAAATTTGGCAACTTTTTAAAAATTTGCGTTTTATTTCAAAAATTTTTTTTTCAAAATTTTGAAAATTTCACAAAAATAAAAACTCACTTTGCACGTGCCCTTACAAAAAAATACAATATTTTACATAACCATAAACTTGTTTCAATTTTTGTGACCTTTTAGAATACTAAAATGTGAAATTCTTAATACAAAATATTTTGTGGAAAAAACAATTACCTAATGCTATAGCAAAAATAACTGTCCTTTAACTCCCCTAATAGGAAAATTATATAAAAAAGTAAAAAATATATATCGATAAAAGGGGCCACCCATCTGTTTTAATTACAAAGGTCAACAATTTTTTGAGAGTTATGAGCTAACTATAGAGATCAAACCTGCCATATTAGAAATCTTTAAATCCTCTTACCGTTTTTTCGAATAAAACTTAGTAAGTCGGCTATAAACATTGAAAATTTTAGAAAAAATGTCAAGAAAATAAAAAAAGATTCAAAAACAAAAATATGATTTTTTTGTATATTCACAACTGCTAAATTGATAAATTCAAACTTTAAATAACAATATTAATAAAACCGATAATACATCGTGTCGTATTCAAATTAAGATCTTTATTATCTAATTGCTAATGTAAGCGCTTGATTTATTTCTTTATATTTGAGATGATAAACATAAATTACAAAAAATTTTTATATGAAAAAAAAAAAATCTTGAATTTTTTCCTCAAAATATGTGAATTTGGTCAAAAAAGACCATTTTTCGGGACGGATCTAAGGAGCCGAAGGCTGAAGAACGGAAAACATATATGGGATAAGGCCATTATGAGGATGTATGATTTTATGTTTTCAACTTATTTTTCTGACATTGATATTGGTTAACCTGTGTTATAAAATGAAAATACCTATTAAATTGTGCACCAAAAACTAATAACAGGCTGCTCTTTAATCTAACATACTGGCATATATATAGATATAGGCATTTTTTTCATTATTTTGCGGAATCGTCAACATTTTTAAAGAAGTTAATATAATTATTATGTGTTAATAACATATTTCGTTTACAAAATATTTGCTTATTTGCTCGAAAGTATTTTCAATTTACAGATGCAAGCTAACACATCCCGCCTTGAATTATCATAAATACTTCAAAGCAATGCCGTTCGGTATTATGGGACTGGTGTCCGTAATCAACGGGCTCGATAGTAGCCATTGGCGTACCATCGAGAAATGCTGGATTTCGACAAACACCGAGATGGATAATGGGACCATTGGCAAAAAGCTAAATACGTCTAAGCCTACGTTGGGATATTTCTTTAGTTCTCGGTATGGGCCATTACATTGGCTCCAAATTCTATTTACAGTAATCTTTTACTACCTAATTCCAGGGCTCATTATCTTGGTGCTGGGATTTAAGATAAGCCTCAAGCTTAGTCACTTTTACGGGCTAACTTCCAAAATTCGTTTAGCAAGTCGAAAATTTTGGGTTCGTTGCGGTGGTCGGAGAAGCATTGTGAACACTGAATTTGCCAGACCGTCCCAAGTTGATATTATACTCTCTAACCTATTGCCAAGGCAACTTAAAAGTTACATACCTTTCGCAATCATGACCGTGTTTTTCATGGTAAGTATTTTACCATCGATCGTATTCCAAATCGTACATGTATTTTATCGACACCCGTATATCGATATCAATCAATATTTACTAGAACGCGGACTAGACTTTCGGCGGTTTGGTCAGCTTATGTATGTAAGCGGAGACGCTTACATCCTGTTGATATTTGATCAAAATATCAGACGCGTAATTCGCCAAAAATTTACAAATTTTAAAAGCAGGGCATTCATTTGTGTGTAGGTGCGATGAGGTGCCAAAAAACCAACTTAGTAATTATAGCGGATTTAATAAATGCATACAAACATCTTGTAAGTTAAATAAACCCGTGAATTAATAATGTAAGCTTATTAGGAGTATTTCTTTGTAAAATGTCTAGTATGAATAATAGAGAAAAATAATTTTTTACTTTATAGTATTTTTTTTCCCCCGACCTAAAAACACGATTTAATTAATATTTTTATTAATATGTATTATTTAATTAATGTAAGAAGATTAAAAAAGTTCAATTTTTAAGAGTTTTTTTATTTTGTTGTCAAAAAAAAATTTGCAATATTCATTGACAAGGTTGGATTTTCGCTGGGTTATGTCATACCAAGGATGGTTGAGGGTTGTTTGATGTGTATATATATTTATTAGTTATATAACAAAAAGAGGTAACATCTGACTAATATCTGTTAATATATATGTCTTTTTAACATGTGTTTCTTATATTAACATGTATATCTTATCTTAACACTCGGCTTTAACATATCTCTCTTTTCCTGCAACTCCATGGGGCCTTTAAAAACAAAATAAATATTTTTTGGTGTGCCACTTCCCGCATTAAGAAGCGAATTTACAGCCTTAGTAAAATAAATTACTTTAAATGGTCATATTGACGTGGGAATTATTTGATTTATATAGCGTCAAACCCTAAGAATTATGTGTCTTACCTAATGGTAAACCCTAATTAATATCTCATTCTAATTTTATCCAATCCCCTTCCCTTTCAAAAAAATATGGCCAAAAGACAAGGTTAAAGCCGCGGTGTTTACAATTTAATATAGTTGCATAAAATAAAATAAAAGAAATTTGCAAAAATTTTGTAGAAAAAAAAAATGTATGAGAAGATAATTCGGTACCAAATTGGGGAAAAAATTCTCAGCTGTATAGCTAACTAGGTTATACCCAATCACCCCACCATAATATCAGGCTACGGCAAGTATGAATTTGAAAGCATCCGTACACCTATGATCACCTCTGAATGTTATTTGTAAACTACAATATGACCAAGGCTCTCTTCTGAATGTCATCGGTACATCACAGTACGACCAAGAAGGCTCTTCTCTGAATGTCATCTGTACACATTAGGATCAAGAAGGCAAATTGTAACTTTCCCATAACCCCACAAAACCAAATCATGGGCATGATCTGATTAATATATACCCCTCAGACTAAATCAATCTAAGTAAAAATAAAATAAAATATCAAAAGAAAATGATAAAAATTTAAAGATTATACATATACAAATGCTGAAAATAAAAGAATAAAAACTTTTTAAACTTCAACCTTAGCTCTTACAGCATATATGCTGGCTGCAGGTATTTTACACAAATTAATTTCTGTTCTGTAGCAAAAAAGAAATATTTGGATGTTAAAAAATCTGGTCAAAACATATTGTTAAAACCATCATTAGATTTTTTAAGCTTCACCAATTTATAAAAATCTTTCACTAAAATATCCTACAACATACTTAAATTAAAAAATTAGAAACATTTAAAAATTATGTTATCATTAATCATTTAATAAATTGAATTATTAAAAATATACTAGAGTGACTATGTATATAATGTTCTCTGCAAAATTTACTGCAAACTTCACATTTTCCCAGTTTATCTTCATCTTTTGCTTGTTGACAATTTTACAAATAACTTCTCCTATTGTTGATGGAAAGAGGCAACAGATCCTAGCAGGCTAATCACTATATAACTGTTCCTAAATAATTCTTTACTTCTGACACCAATCGACAAGGTTGGATTTTGCTGAGGTATACTAAGGATGGTTGAGGGTTGTAAGGCTGCGACTAACGGGAAAAAAAGTTTTGACAAAAAAAAATTGCACGCATTTGAATAACATTGAGGCGGCTAGTGTGAAAAAAAAATTTAAAAAATTAAGAATTTTTAAAATTTAAAAAAAAAAATTTTTTTTCAAAAATATTGTTAGGCATATCCTAAAACGACCATAAAACTAAATTCTCATTTTATGATACCGCTAAAATTTTTTTATTTTAAAAATATTATTTTTACAATTTTGAAAAAAGTATTAGCCGTAGCCTGAGGTATGGCTAGGGTTAGGTTTTAGATTTAATGTGTTTATATATTTATTATCTATAACAAAGAGGTAACATCTGACTAATATGCCGAATGTAAAAATACTTGTCTTATTAACATGTGTGTCTTATATTAACATGTATATCTTATCTTAACATTAATGCTATCTTACGTTAGCCTATTATTAAAAAGTACGAATTTATCTTTAAAACAATGAAAAAATAGGATATATTTCTAAAAATCTTAAATTTATATAAGTTTAAATTTGGGGTTCACTCCACTGTTCCATTTGCGTTACAACCTCATCCTACCGTTCGCGGGTTAGTAAAAATAAAGCTTGGAGCCACAACAATCTCTCAAGCAAAAATAAACAGAATTTAGGGCCAAAATTACCCTTAACCCGTGAATGGTAAGGTGAGTGTAACGCGAATGCTATGGTGGGGACCCCAATTTTAAACCTCTATAACTTCAAGAGTTTAAAAGCTATGATCTATAATTTTTTTATTTGTTTTAAAGAGAAACGTGCTTTGTAATTATAAACTAATATAAGTTATTAATAAATATTTCAAATTTTGTTTGACATGAAGTAAAAAAAAAATCTAAAAAATTGTAATTTTTATTTTTTTATATTACCTTATTTAAATTATGTTAATAAATTAAATGTATCAATATTATTGATTAAATCGTTTTTTATGTCTAGTAGAACATATTTATCATAAAAAATATTTTGATATAAAAAATTATTTTTGGTTATTATTTACCATAAAAACTAGATATTTTAAAGAGAAAAAAAAATAATCCATATTATTATTAAACAATACAAACATTATGTATACTTAATATTTAAAAAAAAAAATAACTGGTATATAAGGTTGCAATTAGTTAAGTTTAAATTCAGGCCCGATTCTAGCTTTTCTCTTTTAGGGGGGCAAAAAAAACTCGTGGGGGGCAGAAAAAATTTTTTTGCCGCCTTCGGCGGCAAAATTGGCCGTGACCTTCGGTCACGGCAAAAAATATAGGGGAGAGCGGGGCGAGGTGGCGGATGGGGCGAAGTATTTTTTTCAAATATTTTGGGCATTGTAAAATTCAATTGGTTGAAATTGGGTTCTAAAATATATTTTGATAAGCATAACCTGAATATGAGAAAAAAAATTCTAAAAAACCTCTTATTAAAAAAATATGGTAAATAAACTGTTTTTTGGGCACTTTTCATTGAAAAAACTTTTATATTGTTTTCACGCTTGGTCAAAATATCAATGAAATAAATAACTAAAATAGGGTTTTTCTATTAAAAAAAAATGTTATTTAACTATTCTATATGTTAAGCCTCCTAAAAACGCTAAATTATTTAAAATATATTGATTTTATAGATCAAAGAGGGTGTGGGGCGATGTGGTTGGGTGTGAGGTGGTTTTTTTAATTTTTATCAATTGTTTATTATTATGAGAAATTACAAACAAAAAACGTGTTTACCAAACGAAAATACTACAATTAGCTTTAAAGGAATTAAAAACCGGCAATACAAATATTGCCCAAATATCTCAAAAGTGATCTATTATATTATTATATTAAGATATAACATTAGCGAATCAACTATAAGAAGAAGATATAAGTCTGCTCCTAATAAGGACTATAAATTTATTTTTTTACCTAAAGAAGAAAAGGATCTAGTAGAATATATACTAGAAGCTGCACGAATTTACCATGGATTCTTTATTATGAACTAATTTTTTAACCAACCATCTCGCCCCCTTTATACACCACTTCACCCCGTTGTTGGGGCGAAGTGGCAGAAAAAAATAATTTTTTTGACTTGAAATATCTGTTAAAATATAACAGTTTGAATTAAAGTTTAATATGATTTTAATACATTTTTAAAATACCTATCTTTTGAGATATACCATGATTGAATAAATCATTTAAAAAAAAGTTATGATCAAATATTGAAAAAACAACAATCCCCCGCTCTCCCCTACCTGTACAACAATAAAATCCATGTTCAAAATTTTTTAACAAATTAATAGTAATTTATTATATTCTTAAATTAAAAAAAATGAGTTTTTAAATTGAATATGTGAATTAAAATTAATTGTTTTCACTAAAATCAATTGCTTAAAAAGATATGAGATTTGAATTAATTGTAAGTATAATTTTATCATTTAGTATCATTGCGTATGAAAATTAAAAATATGATATATATGAATGATAAAAATAAATTATATAAAACTTTGGATTTTAGAAAATGAAAAGTGAAATAAGATTGATTATCATGAAAACAAAATGTATAAGTATGCTAATTTGGAAGAATATATATGAAAAAACACTGGTTATATATAACTAGTTATTAATATTAGGGTAAAAAATTAAATAAAACATGAACATAAACGTTAAATGCGCATAAAAAAAGTTTGCAACCATGTTAAAATAGTAAGCAATAATTAGCTGATTATGAGCAGTGTATTGTATTGATCAAACTATTTTATCTTAGAGGATTTTAATTAAATTACAATATTCATCAAAATTCAACGCCCCTAGTTAATGGTTTTTTGTGTTCTAAAAGAACCAAATCACCTTTAAGCAGGTCACTACTTGTCAGCCGTTATCATCCTTCTTTTAGAAGAAAATGTGGCCTCACAACTCGACGTTGAAGAGCCAATTAATCAACTTATAGGAAAAATGTTAAATAGATTAGAAAACGCATCATTGTAATCATATAAAAATTTAACAAAATCAATAGTCACATTCTTTGTAATTATTAAGTTTCTTATTAAAAAATTTTTGGCTACGTAAATTTCTTTAGATAATGAATTTCAATATTACTTATTTTTAAAAGAGGCTCTAATTCATTTATATCTAAAATAAAGGTTAATCAATTTATAAAGGGAATCTAAAGATTTTAAACAACTATTATCGGTAAAAAATCTATTATCAAAATAAATAAATCAATAATATTAAAATAAATACTTCATCATTAATATTTAAAAAATTTTCAAACTTATGAGTAGAAAATAAATAAAAATCAGAAAACTCTTTAGGTTTAGTTTTTCTTTTATCCATAGATAAATTATTGTCATTTAAAAAAATATTAATATCAAAACAATTTTTAAATAAATCTTCAAATGTATTTTTATTTCTTAATTGTTTAATTTCTAACAAACAATGTTGTATTAAATCAGAAGTTTAAGAAACATAAATCGTTCTGCATTGAAATTGATCTATAATTATTTTTAATAAATAAAATAATTTTTCAATTAAATATAAAAAAATAAATAGATGTAAATATGGTCAAAAAACCCCGATTCGGCATAGTGACCTGAAGATATAAAGATTTTTTCATTTTTAATTTTGAAAAGAGTATAAAATATTTCTGTGTAATTTAAAAAAAAACAATGGGCAGGTAGTGACCACACCACCAATGGGGCAACAGCCGGGGTATGGTCCCGCATTCACTAACTACCTTGATTGCATCATGTTGAAAAAATTTATGAAGGGAAGAAAAATTATCAAAAAAATCTTTCCCTTCACCTAAAATAAGACAATCTTTTACAACAAGATGCAATCGGTGGTTAAAGCAGTGAATATACGGGACATGGTGTCCAGCTATTTTGCTTAGAAATACTTGAACACCATTTTTTCCCGGGGCATTACGTTCGCCCCATCGTAGCATTGTGCGATCAGGTTCTTTGGTTCCAGATTATATTCTAACAAAAGATTGTTTTTAACTGAGAAAATTTCTTAGGCATCAGATATATGAATTGGTTTCACAAATATAAAGCTTTCTGTAAAATCAAATTTTTCTATATATTTCTGTTAGTTTGATCTCTCTTGCGGATGAAAAGTATTAATGAACAAAAACACTTTTAAAAAAAGTAAATATTTTTAAAAAATATTTTTTAAATATTTTTGACGGAGCAAATTTAATTATATTATGTGGAAGAAATAAAATTATTATGTATTTTGGGAGGGGGCAAATTCAATTTTTTTTGGGGGGGGGGGGCAAACCTAAAATTACTATGTATTTTTGGGCAAATTCAATTATTTTTGGAGGGGCAACCAAAAACTTTTGGGGGAGGGCACTGCCCCCCCAAAAGGGGTCTAGAATCGTGCCTGTTTAAATTTAAAAGAGGCAATAAAATGGTTTTCAATATCGAAATTAGGGTGGGGTCCATATGGACCCCAATTCAATTTATAAATTTTGAACAAATTTTGTTGTTAAACTTAGATCACTTTAAATACTAGTTATGTTTATTATACATTTCAAAAAAAAACACAAAAATTTAGCCCATAATATATATTAAAATATTTAAAATTTAAGATGTCTGGGGTGGGTATAGATCCCACAATGCTAATCATGGGTTTAACGTTTTTACAAAAACATACTAGCCTTATTAAACTTATTTATATCTTCTAATAATTTTGAGCTGCTACTTGCACTAATCTTGGTTATCTATAAAATCAGCTAAATCAATGCTGATGTTTCTCGTGAACCTAAAAGTTCACACATTTTTTAAATTCTTCACGCAGGTATAAACATTTTAATTTTCTTTCTTAAATAGGCAATGTAAATTTTAAATTTTTAAATAAAATATATATAAAGTTATGTTATGGCTTTTTAAAAAAATTTTGCTAGGAAGATTTGGGTAAATTCCTATATTTTATATTTGATTTAAGATATCAGGTTTGAGGATTTTTAAAAATTACAGTGCTAACTTCAATAAAGTGGCACATGTTAGAAATAGAATGATCAATAGTCACATAAAACGTGGCCTTCAACTACTATATTTTTGATTATTGTCACTAATAAAATGATCACAAATCACAATTAAATGATTTCTGTCACAATTAAATGGCCAAGATTATGTCTTCATGTTAAATATCATTATGTTGTGGCTAAATGGTCACACAAATTAGAGATGTTTACCATGAAATCATTATCTTGGACATTTAATTGTGATCTTGATTATTTAATTGTGATCTATATCATTTTATTAGTGACAACGATCAAAAATATAGTAGTTGATGGCCACATTATTTTATGTGTCTATTGATCATTTATTTCTAACATGTGCCAATTTATTCAAGCTAGCACTGTAATAGGTGAAATAAGTTTTTTTATATCTATAGATATTATATTTTTGATGAGAATCATGCATTTTTGGTTATATTATAATAGATTTTTAAATATAGTTATTTTTAAAGTGGAATAATATCAATTAAATAATTTTAGAATATGGTCCAACATAAATAATATAAAAGTTTGACAAGAATAAAATATATTTTGATCTTTTATGTGCATTCTACTTCTTTTTAATGTTTCTTTTGCATGATTTTTCTCTTCAATGGACAAGATTTTAGATTAACACAAATCAGCTATTAACATTGTTTATTTTATCTATACCTTGCTAATTTACTCTTTATTCTATAATATTACCAATTTGAGACAATTGTATAATTAAAATCATAAATATGTCATTTTGTTTATCTACATTTTATTCTATTCATACTTTATTTTGTTGTAATCTTTTTTTTATGTGCTATCCAAAGTTTATTTTTTACTTAGTTAATTTGGTTTTTTTAGATCATATAATGTTGGACCTATTCAGTCTAATATTTAATTTTTGAATTTAGTTATTTTTAGCTTCCCTGGGTCCATTTTTCAAACAATGGGTTTTTAGGTGATGCAAACAATTTTGCATTAGGCTCTGATGAATGAGAATTACATAGCAATTTTTGTTCAGTTCAATGATTTGCTGAACTCTTAATCACTATACTCTCTAATGTACCTTTGTGACATATGGCACCATTTTTAATAAAGCAGCAATTTTTGTGTCACAAATTTATTTAATTTTTTTTAACATGTCAGATATTTTAAACAACAGTCATGATGGAGATCATATATCATTAAGTCACACATGGTTCAGGTACTTTTTTGTTTTGAAATTTTTGAGGAATGTTGGCGCAACTTAAGAGATCAAATTGTTTGAGGCCACAGGGTTTTTTTTCATTATCAATTTGATTTCCTTAAAAAATATTTACACCTCCTTATCCTCCTTTTCTCTCTGCTACGTTGTTGCTGTGAATTCAAAAATGTGATTCTGGAGCTAACATTTTTCACGTCCCAAACTTCTCTAATTACATAAATCCTAGTGGCTAGGGGTTCAAATAAGGTACACTAGCCTGGCCAAAGTAAGGATATCTTACCGATTTGTTAAAAGTTATATTATAATTGCAAGGTTCCCTTAAAATTGAAAGCGAGCTCATGAATAAAAAATAAATATCAAAAATTCGTCCTACAAGCAAAATTGTTATTTTTAAGCTTCTAGTATTATCAAGATGTAAGTCAAGTCAAAAAAATTTTTTTAGAATATTGTTTTCAATATATAAAAATTTGTTTTAAGGTTTCTTTGTTTTAAAGTAATTAGCTTGGTTATTGTTACTTTTAAAATTTATACCTGGACTGGGCTATCGAGAAAATATTTTGACAAGATTATAACAAACCCTATTAACCTAAATACACTTTTTTAAGTGTTCTTTGACAAAGCATTTGTCTCTTATTCAATTAGTTTCTAAATCATTTTGTTAATGTTGTAATTTTCCCCGCTTTGATGAGAACCATAATATACCTGTATTTCCATGTTTTTTAACACATGTACTTAGCAAAACAAATTTTATATCTCCGTTCTTTGGCAAATTTAATTAGAAAAATTGCTAGTTTTTTTTCTTTTAAAACATTTTGTATATAATCACTAATAATTTCATGATTTAAAATGTAGACTTCAACAGGAACATAAAATTGACAGTGATTAATACATATTTATTGAAACATAAAACTGAATCAATGTGTGCTACCTGAGCTTTGTTAAATTAAGAGTATAGTAAACTTTAACGTTTCGTATACTGATAATGCCATAACTTTTTAATATGCTTAACATAATAAACACGTGTGCGATCTATATATGTATGAGTTTTTTTGAAAGGTTTTTTTTGTATGGAAATTATTAAATTTTCTATAAGTTATATGTAAGGGACATATGTGATATAAGAGCTAACTTTTAAATATTGAAATTTTATACATTTTTAAGTATTATGTCACCTTGTTGAGTGGATTAAGGTCCCCAGTGTTAAAAAAACGTCTTTTTTTTGACATTCGTTGATTTTTCATAAGCGCTTCCGAAATACCGAGTTAGAAAGCGTCACAGGCTGGACTGTAATATCTTTGACGCCAAAGTAATTATAGATTATTGTAACTATTAACGCACACCTTAATTTTTTTTGTGTAAAAAATGCGATTATTGATCATTTCTATTTTACACATTAATATTAATCTTATATATGTACATTGAGTGTTTTAGTGTATAAATTTTTATCACAAAACACATTTTTTTTTATGTAAAGGTGACATAATAATGGTTTAATACAAAAATAGTTGTATAGACAATGATTGCGTGTAGTGTCTTATATATCCAAATCGTAAATGGCTTCTAATAAGCCATATGGGGTAAGTTTTTATTGAATTAAATTAACTTATTGGGCACAAAATATATAAACTCTAGTCTCTAAATCAAAAAAAAGGTTGATTGTTTGCCATGTTTCGATTTTTTTTGGTGGGTATAAAGCGTTTCCTGAAATGTCAAATAAATTGTTGTTTATGACCCAATTTTGGCGCCAATACACTTACAAAAATAACTGTGTGTAGTTCTTAATCATATTAACAAGCATTGATTTAATAATCGTCCTGAGATCTCTTAGCTCTACCTCGTACAATCAGCTGAATTCACTAGTATGACCTACCGACAGCAAATTAATCGAATTTTTCTATTACTACTAATATAATTAATTTCACCATATTTATTAATTAACTATATACTCGATCGTTTGCCACTCTAGTCCTGATTTCCAAATTTGTTTTTGTTTTTTTCATAACAATATATTATATGATGGAATAAATGTAAGGATGAAAAATTGTCGCGCCCTATTGGCACCTAGTGGCAAGTTATGTGGCTGTTTTCATTGGTTATTTTTGATGACCTATCACAAATGTCAACTGTTTAAAACATATAAAATAGCAATTAAGATTGTTTACAGTTACATTTTATGTTTTTTTGGAACGATCCAAACTTGACTTTCTTTTAAATTATTTATATTTGAAATAAAAATAATTATTATTTTTACACTAATTTTGGAATTTGCTGTCAAATTTATACCTCATTTTAAGGGATTTTGTTCGTGTTGCAAAGTTTAATGAAGAACTTGTGCATTATAATACTTTTTTCTAATATGTGCTTAACAAAAATACAGAAACTGAAATCCGTATCGTAACAAAAAAGATTTATTTTCAATGTTACAAAAATCATTCACACAAAACGACATTGTCCATTCTGTTATATTTTTTTACTATATAAGTAGGCGTCATAAGTCGTCCGTTTTTAGAGCATTGTCACCTAATACTTTTAACAAATACAGTAGATTTTTGCAATCTCGCGTCTAAACTTGTGTTCATTTTTTAAGTTTTTTCGCATAAAATTATTTTACTTGTTTTGTAAATATGGTTTAGGCTGACTACCTAATATGTTGTTTGACCAAACTGTTTTTCATTTTGCAAAAATTTATTATCTCAAGTTTGGATGCGATCTAAATCAAGTCTTTATATAGGGATAATCCTAAACGATTGATTTACAATATAACTTTATTACTAGTAATACAGAGGCTCATCTCATCTATATAGCAGTGATTGAAATTTAATCCCTGTATTGTGAGTACTACTATTTTAGCTTTTGACCTTTAATCTAATCTGTTATGGTTCAATTGTTGTTTTATTTCATGTTTTTCAATTTGTCCTCTTTATATTCAAGAAAAATGACAAAATATTCCAAAAGTTCAGGTATTTTAACCTTTGTTTTTTGCCCTCTAGGTAAGAGTCTCATTATTATTCAAAATTTCTACTGGCTTTTAAAAACATTTAACTAAGTTGATTCGACTTTAAACCATTGATAGATATTATATATGCCTGTTTTCATGACCAAATTATTTGGGAATAAAAATCGGTCTCCTATTATTTCCATATTAATATATTCAAGTCATTTGTCTTATTTCGCACACTCATTCTTTCACATTTGCTTCCAAAAAGCAATTCTCGTTGAAAACTATAATAAATTTTCACGTTAGGTCTTCCAAAAAAATATTTTTGGTCCGTCTCTATATCTCTCTTCGTAAAGGAGAATGGAGAAGACCCGAGAAAGATTATTCTAGCTTGCTCCTGCTATATGAATAATTCATGAAAATGCAAAAAAAGAACTGTGGAAAAGAGAGGTGGTTATAACACACTTTTAAGTTATTACAAGACGACATTTTTTTGAGTTATAAAATCAATTATTTTAGCATCATCATTATTATGGGTTTGTCTTTATCATTCATGCATAGTTATGTCCTATCCGAAATTTATGTTCCAGGCCTTTGGAAGGACAAAACATATTTAAGTGATTTTGGGTAAAAAATGATTAAACTCATAAATCTAAAAATTTGTCATTTGAGTTAAGTCGGGTGAGAGATTCTCAAAAGTCAAGTTTCGATTCTTTACTTTGCTGTTTATAGGACATGAAATACTTTAACACTTATTAATGGCGGTCTCATGCCTTTTACTTACACCAATTCACGATTACTTTCTGAGAGAAATAATTTTAATCAGTTTTATCAGATCTTTTAAACACATTTTCAATAATAAAGATCTTTTTATGCTTGATCGATTTTATTATTAATTTTTTTTAATGTGTAGAACTTTAGCAATTTGAATTGGATTTAGCCTAAGTGAACACTTCCGTTTTCAAAATAAAAAGTAAATTAGCAATAATGCTGTACTCAAAAGGTTCGGAAACATATGATTTTTAAATTGCCATATTTATTAGATATTTGAATGTTTGAAAATTTAGGTTAGTGTCCTTGATTCAGCCTCTTCATATAAGAGTTCAAACCGAGCCCTGATATTCTGACTCGGCCCCACCCGACATCTTTTTTATTTAGGGCTAACCCGGAATTTAACTTTTATTTAGGCCGGCCTAAATTTACAAATAATGTTTAAAAATGTTATAAAACAAGCTTAAATTTATTGGTCATTAATTACAGAAAGTAATACCCCTCACCTGTGATAATAAATTTATGATTTGTGTAGTTCTTGTAGTTTAAAAGTATTTAGGCAATATGGGAGTTAAAGACCGGCGTTTTTTTAATATATCAAATTTTTCCGATATATTCAAATTCGTTTAAAAACATTTTTTATGAAATTTTTTTAAAATGAATTTTTTTTTTTTATCATTTTTTTATTTATATTACACAAATAAAAACATAGTTTTTAAACTTAATATTTTATTTTTTTTGCAAAATTTATATTCATGTCTAAACGCATTATACATATTAGCATAATTCTGCCAAATATATCAAAATATCTTCCCAAAAAACAAGATGCATGATCAAAACGGTCTGCCATTGAACTTTTAGATTTATGAAAATTCTCCCTGAAAATTGGTTATGACAACTATGCCTGTGCTAATGCCATAAAACAAGAAGGAAACTATAGGAATAATAGTAGGACACGCGACCCCAAATTTGGGGACATTTATTCGGGGGGGGGGGGGGGGGGGGGTTGCCTTAATTCCCAAAGGTAATTAGGATAATTGTCGATCAAGTTGTGGTGATTTTTTGGGCCCAATTTTCATACAATGAAGAACAAATTTGTGAACTTTTATTTCGGAAAATTCTTTGAGAATAGTTTTGAGATTTGGCTTTTTTATAAATTGTTTTTTATGTGACGACCTTTCTTATATGAGACAAGCCTTGAACACACCACTTAAGTTTTTTTTACATAATTTATAAGGTTGCTGCATTCACAGTCGAAATAAATTTTGCAAAAAAATAAAAATATTACGTTTAGATTAAAAAATACAGTGAAAATAAATCGAGCTTAGAAGGGTCTATGATGCAAGACATTACGAAAAGATGTAATTTGTTTGAATTAGGTTTGAGTTTTTCTTTTTAAAGCTGTTAAAAATGGTCATTATATTCAAAATCGACTTAAAAAATGTAAATTTTATTTTTTTTATTTCTTAATATTTTAACCATAAATCCTCTTTTAATAAAGTTTTTTATGTTTTATTTTTCAAACCATTTTTAAAAAAGGCACCTATGCGACGAATCACAGCAATCTTTAAAAGCCTTGGCGTCCGTAATCTACCAACTGAAAGTATTACTTGGGCAACTCCTAGGGTTTGTCCTTCCCCCTCACTTTCTCATACACCCCTCCCCCCCCCCTTTATTTGTGTAGCGTCTTTTTGAGAATAGGGACAGGCCACCCCAGCGCTAGATATTCCCTCGTCGCCTATCAATTATAAAACAACCAACATCGTAAAACGTGGCTGTTTTTTTGGGGGGTTGGAATTGTCATCTATTAAATGACGGCACGCAATCTCATCTCACCGACACACAATTTATTGCCATGCCCGCCTTACGTCCCCAATGCCTCGTTTTAGGTTCGATACCCATTGAAACTGCAGACTCCAAGAAAAATGCCCAATTTTTTTTGTAAAAGAGCCCTTGATGTAATTCTATATAGTCCACCATAGTGGTTTTACAATATCTTAGCTGTCAAAATTCCAAAACAGGGGGGGGGGGGCTTTTTGACAATCAACCCATTTTTATAGATTAAATCTGGAGATTTAGAGATTTGTCTATCGTAAAAAGGCACAATTACTGATAGAATCATCATTTTAATTGTTTGATATAATTTTTTTAAGTCATTTCAACCTAAATAAATATTGTATTCAGAGCAAACATTTATATTTATTGGGGGTGAGGGGCAGTGTGTTTTTACCTCCTGGAAAATGGCTTAGGGGCACTAATGAGCCCTGGACTACAATCTTAACCATACAAAGCTATATCTTGTAATACTTATCATTTTGATGGATGTGGAAGCCTTAAAAAAATTTAGAAAATACATTTTTTTCTTTTGCATTCTACAATTTTCATAACCGCTCTCGTTTCTACTGTTCGCGCGCTACAACAATGAACGCCTCCAGATGTAATCCATTATTCTTTCCCAAACCGAACCTTAAAATTGACCGCCGGTTTAGCTTCTTACTTTTAGCTGGGAAATACGCGGCAAAACTTTCAACCCGGAAAAAAATTTTGCGTTTGAGTCAAAAAAATTGATGAATTTTGTTTGAAACTTGCCTTTTCTGGTGTTTAGTTTCCTATAATCAATTGATTTTTAAGGCAGAAAATGTTACCTATTTGGTTTTTAAAATTAATCTTTCTTTAATCTCTTTATTTCAAAATGTTTCTAATTTCCATAATAATACCCGTTAACGTAAATGGCAGTTTTGTTACAGATGATAATTTAAAAATGTAAACATGATTATGAACAATTGATAAATCGTTTACCCAGTTGAGATGTATTGGCAAATTGACCATTTAAATGTTTAAACCAGAGACTATTTTTTAGCAAATCTCAATTTTAACATTTTCATTTTCCTGACAAATACTGTAATTTATGCCCATTCAGATTTTATATCTTTTTTGCGCGCCTTTTCACACCATTTAATCCTAAATGTTTGAGTTATTCTAATGAAGCTATGTTTGTAATTTGTTTTTTGGGTTAGTGCATCCTAGCCTAGTATTTCCAAGAGAGGCAATCTAAAATCCTGGTTTTCCCTTAATCAATACATTTTTCGGTCAATTTGCCCCCCAAACCCCGTCCCCCCAAAACTGATTGACAAAGTTATGCTCTGGTCCTAGACTGCTGGACCTTAAGGAATCAGGTGGAACATTCTTTGATTCAACGTATGTTTCAATTCAAAAATTTTTAGTGTTTGATATACATTTATTAAAAATAATTCAATTTTTGGACTTACTGAGCTAAGAAAAATAAATTTATGCGGTATAACTAATAAAAATAAATTACTAATCTATTTCTGCCACCTATGCCATATATTCATATGATGCCTCATTTATTAATTTTCGTAATTTTGGGGTCACCCAAAAAATTGCCGGAAAAACGGCAAAAAAATTATCATAGAAATTAGTTTTTTGGGGATCTAATTTTTCAAAAAAACACTCTGGCCTAACCACAAACTTTCGACACCTTACTTATCTAAGTTATCATTTATAATAATTTATATACTGCTATAATAAATAATTAGTTTTTTTTTTTGGTTTTTTGAATTGTGACCCAAATTACTTTTTTTTTTAGAATTGGATGACAGATCCACCGCGTTTATTTATCTCCTCACGGATATTAGGTTTTTATTTGCGTTAATATCATATCATAAAGTCCATTTAACTAAGGGTTGCTACCCCCGAAAAAGCCCGTAAACAGACTCCTGGTGTCAACGGCCCGGGCCCAAATACTTTTTACCGGGCATGAAAATGTTTTCTAAATCGAGGTGCCCCATCTATATTTAGCAGCGTGGGTTAGTTCTTATACGAAATAGGACTATTTGATGATTCTAGTTTTGTATTCTCCCTAATCTGTGTAATATATAGTTTGCCTTTCACCTAATATATCACCTGTTTCTGAAATATCTAAAAAGTTAACTACTAACTTCCTCTTTTTCATTAACTTGTACTAAATCTTCCCAAACTTTGGATGGGTTGTTGGGATTATAAACTTAGATTTGGGACGAGGCGCCATTTTAATCAATCAAACCCTAAATCCGCGCAAAAAACTTTAACAACTTTTGTAACGGATGTTATTACGCCTTTTTTTTCACTGAGCCCCTGTAACTTTTGGTTGGTTTTTTACTTTTATATTTTTTAGGTACGCTTTACCTTGCTGGATTTTACTTCTTAATTTGGGGACTTGCAATTTTGTCCATCCGTGCCTTCTTGATTGAGTAAAGTTAGAAGAGAGCCTATGAGATATTTATAAGCTGGATGTGTATCCTTAATACTAGCATATTTGTTGTAATCTATAAACTAATGAATTAGACCGAGCTAAGATAAATTTGTAAGAAATGGAACAATTTTTAACATTTTTTCCCCATAGTGACCCATCTGGATATATAAATTTTTAAGATCGGCCCGCCAGCTGATTCTTAATCAGTCGATCTAAATCCCTCTAATTATTATCTTTGTATATATAAATTTTGCCCTTCCCCCTCTCCTCCATTGGCCCTTCTAAGTGTTTTAGGTCTTATTGCCCCAGTTTTAATTATTTGAAAAATTTAAAAAGAAATTTGTTGTATTCTCAACTTTTTTTTTTATTTGCTTGGCCAAAAAAGATTTCCATATAATTTTAGATTTAACCGCTTAAGTGCAAATTTTTATGACATATCTTCTTCCCTTCCAAACCACAACTTAAGAGAGTTTTGTAATGAATCCAGAGGAGAGGAAATATGGTTTTGTTGTATCATAAAATAAATTTTTGTAAGTTTTTTTACAGTGGTTAAACTTTCCAAATAGCCCTAAATTACATTAAATTTGCGCGCATTTTTTAATTTAATTATTGATCTTTGTCGGATACAAAAACATTATATGTGTGCCTTAGCTAAGGTCCGAAAAGCGCTTTTTAAATTTGTAAGAAAATAAAAAATGTTAATAATATTGCAGTGTAATTTTTTGGATACCCGTTTTTACAGTATAAACTAATTCAATTACTTTTTATTCTACCTTTACTCTTAAAGACCTTGACTTTTATTTATCCATTTTAACATTTTGATTTTGGTCCTACCGGGTCAAATTTTCACGCCCACTCGTAGTCTAAATTTTCGTGAGCCTTAACTATCAGCTTTTTTATATTTATAAACTCCATTGGCTGGCCCCCTGAGATTCTATCATTTCTATTGGCTTGGCCCAATTTTCTTTCGAATGATAAAGTCTTTAAAAATATTAAATTACTAGCTTTATCTCATAACACCGGGCAACAAAAAAAACAACATGGACGATTTTTTGAGAGTTTTTTTAGAGAATTTTCTTGCTATAACGACCCCGGATTTAGTTTTTTTCCAATGCCTCTAATTTTTTTAACCGCGTCCAAAGTTGAGAAAAAATTCACAAAATTTCTTTAACTTTAAATTTTATTGGCATATTCAGATTCCTTATGATCCAAAAAAAGTTATTACTTAAAATTATCAACAATTTACTTTAAAGTTATTTAGAATCAAAAAACGGATTTTATGACGAAAACCACTAATTTTATAAAAACGAAAAAAATTAAATATTATAAAAAAAATTAAACACTTTAGGTTAATAATGAATGTTTCCGTAATCTAATAATATATTTAGACTTTTGTTATTACCAATAGGTTTCATTAGATAAGAGGCTAATACCCCAGAAATAGAAAAATCTTAACTTTGACAACAAATAACTAAAAATCTGAGGCATTGGCTAAAATTCTGATTTCATATTCGTTATTAGCACCACTGAAAAAACGATAGTTGCCATAAATGATGATTAAGGTCGTCCAAATTTTGTTGTCCAGTGTAATTGAAAAATAATCATTATTTATAAATCCTGCCTGACCCAATACTTCTTTTTAAATATCTCCATCAGGCCGCTGTAGCCCAGCTCATTTGAACATTTTTGGCCGGCATCGGGTTAGAAGAGCCCACCAGACATTGTAACAAGGTAGGTCCGTCCTTAAGGGCTACCCATGCAATACTTGTAAGCGTTTGACGATTTTTAGTCAGAGTTTTATAACAAAATTTTAAAAAAATAATATTAGTTTTTGTGGGCTTGAAAACACATTTTGCTTAGGGGCGCATTGGCCAGGGACCGAGCCTACATTTAACATCAAAACTTCTAAACTTTCTCGCTATAAAAAATGTTGAGCCCTCATTACTATTCCCGCCGAAAATGAGAATTAATGGGGCGCGAAAAATGTAATGGTCCCCATCATCAGTTAATCCCTTTAAATACTACGTTTAACACCTTAGGCTCCTCTCTTAGCCTAGAAACGTATACTTTGTCGTTTAAACGACCTAATTACATATTCCATTTGCAAAGCAATTTTTTGTTGTTGAGCAGCTTACTGTATTAATAAAATATTACATATTTCGTACGAACAAAACTTAGCTTAGCCAAAAAAAATATATTAGTGTTATAATAACTGTTTCTATAAATAATAGCGGGACAGTTTTTTAAGGATTCCCATAATTATGGTTATAGCTATGATTTTATAGCCTTTTAACATTTATATTTTTAATATGTTTGGGATTTAACCACTGATGACCTATTTTTTTTGGTCGATAGCATGCCTGGATTCTGTGTTCCCTTCCTAATTTGTCTCCTAAAATTTCAGAAACTTTGATGTTAGTAAAATATGTCCGAACTTATGTTCTCAGTGGAAAATCGAAAGTCCAGGCTATTTAATTTTAGACTCGGGCCGGGCCAAAAATTTTGATGTTTAAATTTACTTATTTTTTTGCGCTATAATTATTGCTAAAATAGTTAGATAAGTAGATTTTATGGACGTCTAAACAGAAAAATGAAAATGATTAGTGAGTATGAACGAGACGGAGTGATTCGCCAAATCCGGTCTCAGCTTAATTTGACAATTATAAACTCTTTAACTTGTCAAGTAAGTAGGTGGGAAGATGATGATATTAGAACCGAGTACAATAACTTATACAAACTTCCCAATGACCTAGATAATCAAAACTGTAGTGGTGAGAAAACAAAAAAAAAACATTTACGTAAGGGCACGTGCAAAGTGAGTTTTTATTTTCGTGAAATTTTCAAAAAGTTGTTAAATTAGATATATGCTATGCACATAAAATGCTTTTTGTGAAATAAAAAATTTTTGAAAAAATTAAAAAAAAAATAAATTTTCAAAATTTTATGAAACTAAAAACACACTTTGCACGTGTCCTATGTTAAATATTTATGCAACCAAAATCTTTGCCACTTTTGCGAGTGCACTTCAAAACGTACCTGTTCGACAGCCGGTCAACTTTTTACCAAAAGAAAGAACCGTTTAGGCCAGGAAAAACTGGATTATATAATTATTAAATGAAATAGAGCTATATTTTATGTTTAATTGTTAATATTCACAAAAATATTACGGGCCGATTTTTATAAATTCGGGCCGGGTCGGGCCCCACGTAAAAAATTTTTGGGCAGCCCGGGCCTTATTACAATATGCTCCATTGATTATAGTTTTAATTTAAATAATAGAATCACCCTATGTGATAATATATTTTTGGCTGTTTCATTTAATTATTATAAACTTTAATTAATACGTTGTTAAATTCTATATTACTTATTTTTAGTTTGCCCATATATTCGTTCTTATTAAAAAAAGGCTTTATATTTTAAATTAATTTTAATTTAATTAAAAAAATTAGGATGGACTAGTTGCAGAGTTGTATCGAAAATAGATTTTTTGGCCACAGTTTTTAAATTTTAATCGGTTTTTATCAAATGATACGGAATTTTTTGGTATTCAAAAAAGATATGGCCCTATCTTTGCTGTTTTTATGATCCTATGTAGGTCATTTACTTATACTGAAGAAAATTATGTCTTTATGGCGTTAAAATTGTGTTTTTTTTCTTGTTTTAGCACATTTATGACCTGGTCATATTTTTAAATGATGTTGTTTCTTAACAATTTTTATGGGTTTGCTTTCAATGTGGTCCATATAACGCCCCCAGGTCTCACCAAACGGTTAAGAATATTTTTTATATTGTGCATATTGTTATAAGTCTTGTTCGAAAGATCTAAAATATGTGATTCAGTATTCACCAAAAGATATCATTTTATGACGTTAAGTAACGTTATAAAGCTATGAGGAATGTTTCCAAAGGACACGTGCAAAGTGAGTTTATTTCTCGTGAAATTTTCAAAATTTTGAAAAAAAATTTTTTGTAATAAAACGCTATTTTTAAAAAAATGCCAAGTTTAGGTCATGCACAAATGCATTTTTGAAATAAAATTTTGTTTAAAGAATTTTGAGGAAAAAATAAATTTTTAGAATTTTTAAAATTTCACGAAAATAAAAACTCACTTTGCTCGTGCTCTAACCTAACTTTTGATGTAAAAACTTTAGGATACGCTTTCATTTTTTAAAAATATTTAATCACTTGTAATTTTAAATGGGTGAAAAATACAATAATATATTTTTCACATGACATTTATATTTGAATTTGAAAATCGGATACTTCTGCACCATTTACCCTACAATGTTTTACACTTTTTTATATCGCATTCGCGGCTTCATCAAATAGGACACCTAAAAGAATTGTGAAATTTTGTTTTTACGATATCTAATAAACGTATTAAATATTACAAAGAGTAATATTTTAATATAAAGTTTAATTATGATTGATCGGATAACCAATATTATTATTTTTTATTCCAAAAAAGAGTTTTATACTAAATTCTAAATTGATCTAAAAAGTATTAACACATATAAAATACCAAACCAACCAACAACGTTCCAGATAAAATGTTAGGCTCGCTTAAATTTTTTTATGAATTAATGAATAGATAGCTATTTATTGTTGTTTTTATATCCTTCTTGTAATTCTCATTTATTCAATTTTTTAGTACACGCCGAACATAAAATGGGAAATTTAAAAAATTTCATATTTATATAATTTCTATTTTCAGATGCCGCCTGTTCTTAACCACAAAGAGATAATCTGAATAACGAGCAAAGACATGACAAAAAATCTTAATAGATCTAAACGACCGCCTTATATTGCAAAAATTAGCACGTGCTCTCTATATGTGAGGTCCTGATTTACCTCAATTGCCATTTTGTGAATTGTCAAATTCATAACTGAATAATTTTGGACAATCGTTTTAATTTGATTAATTCAACTAATCCCTGAACACAATTCAACAAGAGATATATATATATTAATACCAAATCTACAGCACAGGGTTATACTCAAAAAACTTAAACTTGAAACGTTCTCATATGGGGGCAAAAGATGTTATAATCTGTTAATGGTCTTAATTAACTTAAAATTGGTCCTTAACAACATTGCTGTGTATAGAACTAAATTATGGTCTTATGGATATCGATTTAAATGATTAATTTGATCATTCTGCCAGATATATACAAATACATATTTAGCTGATGAATCAACTTTTGTATCATAATGTTATTTATGAGTACAAAATGGCCATGTCAACTTTAGAATTTTAAAAAATTTGAAATATAATAAGAATTAACTAGTTTTTTTACTAAAATTATACTAATCTATATTTTTGTGTGACATTAAATTTTTGCAGAATATTAATTCAGCTAAATGAGAATACAATAATATAATAATAAACATATAGAAATTATTCAACATTACACCATTCATGTTCATTTTCCCAATTTCGGACGTCTCCGCTTAACAAGAGGACAGTTCTATAATGTGTCGTGTTGGGCCGTATAATTTATAACTACTAAATAACCCTTTTTCCAAACTCTTCCATAATTACTTAATTCCATTGATAGCGGACCCCGGAATTCTCAATAAAATTTAAGGCCAAATTACTGAATGATTCAGGATTAGTCTGAATTTTTAGGTATATCCTAAAGATAAAGTTAAAATCTAAAAATTCTACCTCAGTTCACGATGAAAATTCATGCGTACAAGTTTTTCGCCATTTTAAAGACCAAAGCAGACGATTTTTATTCGTGTGACCATTCGAGCAAGATTTCACCCATGTTCAATATTAGTTACCCATTTATGCTTCTTTGCCTTCAAATCCTACTCATTCTAGGATCAACTACTCTTTCGGCACCATACTTACCAGGTATATGAATTGTGATATTAAACTGAAATTTTTTTTGAATTTTACACATTTTTAACATAGGTCTACAAGATTAAGATTATTCAGCTAGGGTAGTTTTTGAATTTTGTGTATATATCTATATACCTTTATATTATACGGTCGGTCTATTTTAAAGTTCTCGGGGACTACTTATGTAAAGAGACATTGATAAAGGGATTTTCAGTAAAAACACCTATCTGTCAAACAAAATAACGAGATTATACCTTTTAAGGCAATATAAGCCCAAGATATATGAAAAGTTTACCTAACCAATTAATTGGCATATGGTCACAAATTAGTCTTCCCGAAAGATTTGTTGCCTTATATTTACTAACTAGTTTTTTTGCTAATTTAGACCTAATGGCTATGATTTATTCAACTGGTTGACTAAGTCCTCCCTTCTTCTTTGTATCATTAAATTCACAACCGAAGACGATAGGGAACGAACTAATATGTGAACCACAAGTGTTCAAAACAATTAATTAATTAATTTAAGAACGCTTCTAAAGCTAGAATCAAAAGCTCACCAGAAAGATCTTACGAATATATAAGTTCATCCACCTAAGTTTGAAGTTATATACCTTGCCTTAAGAATTTATATTCTTTAAACGTTGCGGAGTCATTGCTTAAATTTTTTTTATCCCTTCTCCTAGATTCTAGAGACTATATAGGATAGTATGGCATGGACGAATTGCTAATTTATCAAATCTCTCCCGCCATTTAGTAATGCTTACCTCTCCCCACGTTTCTCCTAAAAAATTTCTAACTTTTCGAAGCAATTTTTGATCTTTGAAATGGCAAGATAGCTGGGCAATGGTTTGACTGATTAATAAAAGTAGACCATTTAATATATCTGGATTAATCAATTACCACAAAGTTTCACATTTTCTCCTGCATTTGGTTAAGTTTTACATTGCTGAGGCTTAAACCACATTTTGAGTAATTAATTTCACCTTTCTGAATCTTTTAAACAATTGAAAAGCCCTGACTTTTTAGAGACAAGACTTTGTATATCTAAGTAAAATTTAGTGGTAATAATCCTTCTCACGTGAGGTGGTTCAGTTCTACACTTTAAGAGCTTTCACCATTCTTGTATATGGGACCATCTTTCGAATATGGACCAATCCATGTGTCAACTTTTTCAATTGCAAGATGAGATAGATATATAAATTAGTTTTTAATGCCGTAACAAATTGGAGATTGCCAAATGCTACCAAAAAAAAATGTTGCCGCAAATTCAGCGAGGCGTCAATTTGTTTTCTTGGGTTTCACTTATTAACATTTCTTACGAGAACGTGAGAAAGTTTGTGTAACCATATCTTGAAAATTAAATGGAAGGGGGGGGGGGGGATTTATTTTGGTCTCAGGGCCCCCTGTCGGACCATAAATTTTTTTTAAGAAATTTTTTTTTTGAGTTTTTACTTGTCGAACTATATTTCTCTGTATATATTTTTTTTAGATATTTATTACACAATTCATTTTATTGATTTTAAAATTAGTTTCGTCTATTTCACTACTTCTTAGCGGATATTTTTTAATGTTTTTATTGTTGCCCATATTGTCACGACAATACTTCTTTTTATGGCTATCATTATTTATGTAATTTTCTCAAAAATGGTTTTTATTTTTCGTTTCTTCAAACAGATTTTTTCGTCTGATAAACTTTGGTTTAAAATGAGTATACAGGAATTTTAACAAGCTGAATAAATTATTTTAAAATGTTCTCATCATGCTTTAAATTTTAACTAACTCCCTTTTCATGAATCCTCTTGATGACAAAATCACACTAAAAACAACTTCTTATGATAAAAGGCGCCATCCTATTTTATTTTCTCAAACAATTTGCCGCCATTTACCTTGCTTTCATTAAGAATAACAAATATCTTGCTTAATATTTTGATATTTACGTTTTTATGTGGCGTTTAGTAGATAGATTTAGGAAGCATTATTAATTGTGCCTGAATTTGCCAATAACGACCTAATGTTTACAAAATATTTTTACAATATTCTGGTCACAACTTTTACAATTAAACACAAAACATACTTTGGTTGTGGTAATCTCTTAATATAGTTATTCATTTGAGTATTTGCAAAATCCATAACAATCATCGATGGGGATCAAGAATTAAGGTTATCCACGATTTGTGCTCCTTCAACCATAAAAATATGTAATTTCACGCGTATTTATGACGAACATAACTGAATACTATTAAGCTCACGTTAGCGGAAATGACCTGAAAAGGGTTTATAACAGGGAATATTTTGCAATTTATATAGTCTTTAGCAGGCGGCCGTTAATAAAGTTGGATATTTGACCTATTAATTTTTGTTTAACGACTCTCACTCTGAGCTATCTAGATTTAAATATTAAATTATAGTATATTAGAACTTGTTAAAAACACGTAAAAGGGGAAAAATCTATATATAGTTATTTAGTAACAAGGTATATGTTCAAATAATAAAGTTTTTTGTAAAATTAATATATAAAAATTTTACAAAATCCTGAAACATCCAAATTTACCATGTCTATTCGTAAAGAAAACTGTTCTAACCTTATTGAATAACTTTTTAATACGTAATTTTTAGGTGATTGCAATTGGCATACCAAGTTCAATAAATAACGAGTTCGAGTTATACAACGAATTTATAATTATATCTATAAAGGTCAAATGTAGAGTTGTAAACCCCGAATTTTTCTATGGAAGGGGGGGGGGGGGGGGGTGGGGCAGACGTAGGAACTTTGGGGGGTGGAATATGCTTTCATATAGACCTTTTTCATTGCCTCGTACGCCAATGGTAGTAGGGCATTGTTTTAGTAGGTGAATGACTCTGACCTTCGACTTTTGCCAGGGTTTTAAACCTGCAATAATAATTATGAGAATGTGGCCTCATTTCAATGTTGTGGTATTGACGGGAACTCACTTAACTCTAATGACCTCTGGGCTTATGAACGTCTTTGAATAGTAAATTCAATGTTCCATACCCATAAAATTAGTGTAATAGGTTAATAGGCTGAGTCTTCAAATATATCAATTCTACGGAGAATTTTTTCTTTAAACTATTTCCCCAATATAAAATGGCGCCAAATTATTATTTTTTTTTTATAATTATATAATTATTAAATTTATCAATTTAACCAGAGCCAGCTAATTTATCTTTATGAAAATAGCAAATAAAACTACATTGAGAAAAAGTAGATATTCAAGTTTGACCGGCAAACGCTACTAAAATGATTGCTTGAGCTGGCTGGATTTAATTGTTAGATTTGATATTAACTGAACATTAGTGCAAAATATTTAGTAAACGCTTGGTCTATGTTCTGACACCGTTGTAGCATCGTGCTGTTAGAGAGTTGCATTTGAATAAGTTTGTAACATTATATTTTTGACACAATTTAGTACATGTTACCTGTCATCAATGCACCTTTTAGGCTAAATTCTCTTTTAAAAAGGGATGAATTTTGTTTTTACTGGCCTATCATGTAATCAGAATAAATTTTTTAGCGTTAAATTGGGTTTAATTTTTGTTTAAATTAGCGCTTTTTTGTCATTATCCAGATGTCTTCTATCTGTTCATATACCTCTACCTCGCATAAATTTTACATTTGGTGTAAAATCAACTTAATTAAGAATTTGTGTTTTCAAAGGTGGAGTTTTTTAATATTACCTGACGAACCTAGACTTTCCCGGGCCCGGAAGGCTTTTTGAAATAATCTGGCGGGGCTGCGCTAATTATACTAGGATGAAGTCAAGAGGTCTTGGGGGAAGGAAGCATAAATTAAAAATCAGAACTGCTAGAAAATTCAATCGTATATTTCTCATACTTAAAAATTAAAATATCTACCGTCAGGAGAGAATTAATCAAAAATTCATTTCTTTCGTGTATACAATATCGTATTCTTTAATTATATATTTTTTTATGCCGGCCATTGCAGTAATTTATAATGCAGAGTTCAAATTAGTAAATAAATGTTAAATATGTGACCTGATCAGACAAATTGATTATGTATTATTAGTATTATTACTGTTTTATGAGGCAAAAAAGCCTCTACTTTTGGGAATTCTTCTAATAACAAAAAATAGTTGCATTTGCATCGAAATATCTCATTTTTCATTCACATTTTTATATGGAGGGACATCAAGAAGTCAATTATACCTTCTAAAAAAGACATCTTAATCAATAAAATTTTATCCATTTGGTAAAATCGACCTAATTTGTTACCGTATTTAAATGAACTCATAATGAACCCACTTTTAACTGCGGGGACCCCTGACACCACGATTGCTCTTATCTCTCTCTCTCTTTCATTTCCTGTCCTGTTTTCTTTTACATCTCAATATCTTTTTATTATCATTATTTTGTAATTTTTTTAATTAAAAAAAATGCGCATAACAAAGTGTCATGACCTTTCGTTAGATAATGAACAACCTTTTTTTATGTATTTTAGCTCAAAAGATAGTAGATAGATCCCACGGGGGACTAGGTTTGAACCGTCCTACTTTTGGGAAAGTAAGGCAAGATTTTTTTAACATAGTATGTTTATTGTCACATGTTTTGGCATTTTAATTTACCCCGTAAGAGGTAGGTTTAATTTAAAGCGGCTCTAGATTGAGTTTTTGTGACAGAACTTAAATCTTATCACGCATGAAAATAAAAAAAAATATATAAGAAATGGCAAAAACAATTTAAGAAAATATACAATTTGATAAAAATATGTATATTTAAAGGCATTACTACCCCCTGGGCCTTAGCGTTATTAGAGGGGGCTTGATTATTTGATAAATACATGTAAAACCGAGTTCACGCATTTTATTCTGAAGAACTATCCTAAACTTTGCACACTAAGAGATTTTTTTATGTTAATTTTTTAGGAATGCTTGACCCAAAGCCCGAATATATGTTAAAATATCATTTATTTTACGTTTTTTAAATTTTTTAGGAGTGCTCGAGTCTCTGCAGGAAACCCAATACCGCCCTGACTACCTCTAATTTGTTAAAAAGAAATTAAATTTGTGAACCCTTTTTTTGCTTTCCATATATTGGAACTCTTTTTATAAATTAGAGAATATTTTTGCTCCGCTTTACCCCTTTTCTTCTCACAGGTAAAAACAATAGTCGCCTGAGTGTATCTCCTGCTTTAAATGTGGTCATAAAAAAATATTTAAATCACACGTCTCCTTGATTAACTTTATACTCTTAAAATGATATTATAATCCAACCTATCCAGGTCACTGTTATTTTCCGGTATGATTGATCACATAAACGTTATATTTAACACAATTCTCAAGAAAAATTTCTCTTACTCATTTTCACCTCATTGTCTATGGTTTTCTTCACTTTTGTCTACTACCTTTAACTCTATACTTTTTATTAAATGTTAAATAGCCACTTACTGAAATGAACTGTCACCTCATCGCTAAATATAACGATCAGATATTTATTTGTACTTTTTTTTACCTGTATTTGATATATTAATTCGATCTTTAAGAAATTGGTTTGCTTTGCCTTTGATGGCTTCTACACGTCTCCCCGAATCCGTTTAAAAGTTCACAGTGCAATATACCTAGATTTTCGATTAACACGGTGGGAAAATATATATTAAACATTGGTTTTGTGATGTGATTGTTCTCTTCAAATTAAATGACCACAGGTGAAAGGTGAATTGTTTAAATCGTTTTACATTTGTGTCGCTATTGCCTGGGCAAATAATACGAAAACGAATTAAATTGATGTATGAAGATTGTTAATTTACTTAAAAATTAATTGTCATGTCTAGTTGTTTAGTAGCTAAACCAATTAGACACTAGCTCGCTTCTTCTAATTTTGTAGTGTGGGTCTTTAATTGAGCCCTTATTGTCACTTAAACGCTCTCGCGAATTCTTATTCTTAAAAGGTCAAATAATGTCGTTTACTTAAGTTTTAACTGATCTTTTGCATTAGGTATGTACATTAAATTACAAGTATTGATGTTCTTAGATTTTAAAACATCTTAGTATATAGCTCTATTAGTATTTTGCAACCAATTCCTAATACTTTCACCCAACGATAATATAATAAAACTGTCTCGTTTCCCCATCTCCTAATTTTACTTATGTCACAAATCTTTCATGATTACAACAACTTAACAATCGTTAAATTCCTTTTTTAACCATTCCAGATAACTCTTTTTGCTACCCTCTATAATTCCCACCTCGATGTCCTACTAATTGGCTATTTATTATTCAAGGCCCAATCCCTTCATTTTTATCATCTCTCTAATAAATCTAATCAAGACAGAATTGAAATGTTGTTTGGGTAGGGGCAGATTAAAGCCTTTTTTTAAATATATGTTTCGGAAAAGTGTTAATTCTCCAAGTTCTACGGAATATTTTTAGTAAATATATGTCCTAGGAATTGTAAATTTGGTCATGTCCTCTGAATATGATTAAGGCACTTATTTGTTAATAGCAAGCTTCAAACTTATAATATTGTTGAATTTGAAAAAAAACAAAATTAAGTTTTCTTACACAATTTATTGGTTATTTTCTAAAATTAAGAACTCATTCTGCACTTTTTTTAAACTACTGTTGTACTTTTTATACCGTTATTTATGAGTTAGTTTCTTACATCTTTAACTCTAAACATGCTTGTTATAAACTCTTGCAATATAAATATATAAGAACCTCTCTTTAAAATTTGTCCGACTTCCTAATTTTTAAACGTTTTTACACGCAATTTTAAATTGATTTTCTTCATTTACAAGAAGCACTTGTAGTGGCCCGTCTTAAACACCTTCTTTTTCAGCATTCGCAACCCTTATCAATATTTATACACAAAAAAAATCAATAAAGATAGACTCCCGTATTGTCACCTAAATTTTGAAAGAGCCTCTCAGCCAAGGTTTAGCGTTTATTTAATCTTCTTTTAGCACAATTAAGTTTAATTATGGAGTAATTGCGGATAAATTTAACTAGAATTCTTCTATTAATTTGAACATCACAAAATCTATGTAAAAGGGGCATTATTGTTATAGAATGTGGTATTTTCTCCAAATCTTTTCCCTATCAAGGGATGGCTTACCAGTCAGTGCTTTGCTACCTTTAACTCTACACCAGGCCCGAGTAAATTAGGATTTAACACGCGCCTGTGACCTAAGTTGGCTTAGTTGAAAGAAATAGTTTTTTATTTTTTTGGACAAACCCGCTGATTGTCATGATAATCTCTTTAAACCTAGGTGTTTGAAAATTAATTTTACCAATGTTTCTTCAATCTTTGGGTTGTTTTTCAGTTCATTATTTGAAATTTTTGGCAATGTGGTATATATTTTTTTTACAATCTAAAATGCAAAATTCGACAAATTATACTATTTATTAAATTTTTTAAAAATGGTTGAATGACCTCAGTGAAGTCTTTGAGCATAAAAATTTCACTTTTGATAGAGCAAAAGAAACATTATTATTATTAACGAATAAGAATGTCTTTTTTTTTCAAGTTAATTAAATGGCGTGTGTTATCGCCTTAATGCCTTAAATTTAACGGTCACGCGCTTAAAGGTATAAAATCCTAATGCACGAAAAACGGAAATTGCTAGCAGTAGCGACTTTAATAACAGCTATCACGTGTAAGTTGGTAACACATTTCCCTTTGTAAAAAAAAACCACACGACAGTGTGTATTAAGTTGTCTCCTTTATTCCTCCTTTTGTAACAGTTCGCCCCATTCAAAAGAAAGCCCCTTTGAGCACCACACCCTAAATAAAATTTTAAAATCGCATACTGACAATTGCTAATAACTTGGCGTCGATACACTGTAATTTAGTGTTGACTGTGTGATCTCCTGCCAGTGGGGCTTTTCACTATTTTTTTTACACATTGGTTAGCATTTTTAACATGGTTTGCTTTGATTGAATGAATTATTGCAGGTTGTACCAAGTGTTTTTGTGTAGTTTTTAAAATAAAAATCCTAAAAATGTGGTAATATCAGCATGTGACAACTTTGACACAGTTCACGCTAATGTAATAATTTACGTTTTGGTTCCCATAGCTCGTGTCAAAGAGCGTTTTTTTCGCATATTGTCATTTTTTGAATCATGTGTTTTCAATAAAACCTTTGGGTCTTTTTCTCCGAAGGGACGCGGCATACCCATTTCTGGGGCATCAGTATAATCTAATATACATAAATTTGAATTTTAAAACCTACAAGGATAGAATTGTCGACTTATAACGTTTGTAAGCCAATCATCAGCGTTCGGTGCATTATTTTATTAATGTATATATACCTGTTGTTTAAAATTATATTTATATATTTATCTCGTATCATTTATTATACAGACTTGCACACCCTTCACCTTTATCACCACCTATTCCCCACGCATGTCGTTGTAAATGCCTTTGCGGGCGATCGGGCTACCCTCAATTGCACCGTTTCGGACCAAAATTCTTATGCTCCTATGGATGGACAAACTTTGCCATGGAAGGTTTCATATGATTGGCTCAAAAACGATCAATTATTACCACGAAGCACTACTCCGTATGATCGAAGGTAATTGAGTTAAATTAATCATTGCTGTATTTATTTGTTTAATAAGAATTGCACCTGGAGTGCTCCTAAAATTTAAATAACCCTAACTCAAATAAGATATTATTCAAATTGAGGATAGATGCATTAAAAAATGTGGCAAGATGAAATATGTTTTAATTGTCAATTGATTAATATATATATTTTTGTAAAACTAATTTGTTAGGGCTATATACGATGTTGCGGGAGATGGAAAATTAGCAAAATATAATTATATTTCGTTTTCGGCAGGTATATCGATCAAAAGAACGGCCAACTCATTTTCCTACGCACTCGCTTCGACGAAGACTCTGATTCAGGCATTTATCAATGCGTGGTTAGCCTCACTTTTAATCAAAGCAAAATTTCACAAAATTCTGACTTAATCCAGCAATCTAATACAAGCCTTCCATTTCGCTCGAGCCTAGTGGGACCCCACGTTATATTGGTTGCTACAGGTTTTTAAAATTTAAATTAAATTTTTTTCATGATATGATTATGTTTAATTACATATATATTAGGAAATTAACAAATAAAGGAGTTCTAAAACTTGAAATTAATTTAGAAAAGATGATAATACCTTTAATTTTTTTTAATATATATTTTCAACAAATTGTTGTTAACATGCCGTATTTTAGTTATATTTTGAATTTAGGCATCAATTTTACATCCTACATATATATATGTTTATTATTGATTTCATATTAATGTTTTATTTTTATAAAATATTTATTAATAGGCGTTGGCTCACTCCTTAACCTAACAAAAGCTAAGAAATTGTTGTACAAATTTGTTAGTCCTCAGGTTAATGAAGAACATTATGCCGGTGACAATGATAATTTTCAAATGAATTTTGTGCCATGCTTAAGGCATATAGCATCCGATATTGATATTTCAGAATCTCAACCTTCATTTGAATATCACCAAAAGGTAGTAGTATTTTGAAAAATAAAGATATTTAAAACACTTGCCGAAATAATAATTTTGATGAAAAAATATAACTTTTTTTTTAAATTTTAATCTTTAATAAATTTAAGCTATGCGTATTTTTTAAAAAGTAAATTATTTTTTATAGTTATTTAATCAGATTTTTAATATTCGATTTTGTAATTATATAGTTTATACCGTGGACCTTTATTTCTTTTCAGGTCAAACTTTTCAAGTTGCTATAAACATTGACAATTAAAAAATGTTTACAATTACGAATGAGATTTAAAAATTAAAATTATTGAAAAAAATATTTTTATTTAAAAAGACTAGACTTAATTTCAAACCTAAAAATTGTAGTAACGAATGATTTAAAAAAAAGTTGTTTTGAGGTCAAAAAATCAATTTTTGCCATTTGTCATTTCGTTTTTTCCTGTGGTATAGAGTCCTATCCCAACCTAAGAAACCTCAGAATTAACATGTAGATTATTTCACTAATTCACCGAACCTTTAATTGTGTTGGATGATAATATTTTTTTCACGAAAATATAGCATATATACATTAAATACATATTAATAATGCAATTGACACGATTATTTCCACTACGAATAAATTTTAGATTACGTGGTTTAAAGATGGTTCACCCCTCCAAAATGATAAAGATATACTCCATATAAATAATTCGCCCAAGTTTGGACGCAAATTGGAATTGCTTCAACGATCCCAAACGGCTCTCAAATTTTACTTAAGTTTACCTATCTACCAAAGAGGGTATGAAAATACAAATGATGTTATAGCCGGGGAAGTGCTTTTAATACCTTCGTATTCTGGTTACACACCTTCTTATATTAGGTTCTTTAAACTCTTATTTTTTTTATATTATATTTTTCAATTTTAATGTCGATTTGTATAATTTAATTTAAATATTTTCATTTGTTAAACATCTTTGAATGATATAAAGGAATAACCTTAACTGTTACATGCGTATTTAAAAATTAAAAAAGGTGTTTTATGAAGTAATGATTTATAGTGGGGAATTAATCATTATTTTAATATAGTCATATATTGCCATTTAAATCATTCTGTTTTTCGAAAACAGGTGTCGTTTAGAAATATCAGCTCAAATTCTAGACGGACCGGCTGTTCGCATCGATTCATTTTTGCAGACGGGACCAAACTTGTGTGAGTTATCGTATTTTAATCATTTTTTAAATTCAATAATATACATATATATAGTTTGGGAAGTTGAATAAATTTTTTTTAATTTATATATTATTTGATTTAGTTACATCACCATTCTTTGTGGTTACACCTTTGGATCTGGTTTATTCAGCCCTTTTGGATGAAAATAATCTTGTTAATCCATCTCATAACTTTAGTGTTATAAGTGATAGCTTTGAAGCTTTAGTCGTCAAACTGAATCCTTTTATAAGCGCTCCCACCATTACTACACAAAATGACAATGAGGAAAATAAAACTTCGGTCATAAAATCATATACCGATTTTCACGATCGAAACGATATTATTCGAATTCCATGTGTATTTGGAGGCGCCCCTTTGCCGCATGCTATTTGGCTCAAAAATGGGCTAGAAATATCAAATGAATCAGCCATATACTCCTACCATGATTGGTTAACTCTTGAGAAGTAAAACATTGACACGGGATTTATAAATTCTTGTGTTTATTTTGAATTATTTAAAATATTTTGCCTAAAGAATGTATTTAAAAATATCAATTTATGCGTTTTTTTAACTTGTATATTAATCAAAATTTTAGAAAATACATAAATTAAACGAGAAAATTGTAAAACCATTTATCATTTGGCACACCTTAAAAGTTTCTAATATTTTACTTTTAAAATACATTTATATCAATTTGTGACTTAGGACTAATTCCCGTTATTACATCGCAAACTTAAACCATGAATTTAACTCTATCGGCATATCAGTTTTATACATAAAACACCCGAAAGTATCTGATTCCGGTATTATAACTTGTCGCATAGCAAATTCAGAGGATTCTCTTGATGCCTCTATGCAACTTAAAATACAAGGTTTTTTAAAAATTTTTATTTTCCTGTTGGGGGGGGGGGAGGGTGTCTTATTATAGCAAAAAATTATGTTAAGGCTTTATGCTTTCCCTAAATTATAAGGTGTCATACTTATACGGCTTTGACTCTGTTAGACCAAGGCCTTTTGTCGTGGGGTTAAATAGTGATCTCACGCCGGCCACCCAGGGGTTTCGGCTTAGACTTTAACTTTTTAGCACATCGTTTAGGGCCTATTACTTGAAAAAATCCAAGCTATAAATTAGACTATATGAAACTTAGCATGGCAAAAATATATGACATTTTGTTTTTTAAAATAATTAGAGAATCTGCTCCGAGTGCTGAAAAATATTGTAAAAACAACGGTTAATAATATGAGATGTAAAAACTCAAATTTTGAATTTGCAAACATACAGAAATAAAAATGAAGAATGATAAAGAGCTGAAATGTTAAACATGGTTGTTATGTAAATGAGCAGTTAAAACTAAAAAACTTAATTTTTTATCTATATATACAGTGCCGCCTAGGCTCATTCTCAAGCCTCCTCTCGCCAAATCAGTTGAAATAAGCGGCGATATAGCACTAACCTGCCTTGCCGTTGGTAATCCACGTCCCATCATTACCTGGTAACGTTTTTTATATGGATATTTAAATAATTATTTTTTTTTTCTAAAATTTTTTGAAACATCACTTAGCATTGTAAAAAATATATCATATTTTTATTCGAATATTAAATTCAAATAAATGTACATCACTTAAATATTTGAATACAATTTGAATAAATATAGGTATAAGGACGGAAGTCCCGTTATTGACTCCATCAATTCCCAACAAATCACATCGTCATACCTTTTGACTATGAATGACGATAATGAAATTTCAAACAATCATTATCAACCTCAACTCCAAGATTACGTGAGAGTCGATGACCGGTTTAACCCGCGTTACCTGTCGAGATTTTATGCCACTACCCTCAGGGACCCTAAGACAAGTAAATATCTTGCATGTGAATCTGTAAATTGATTTTTCTAATTTTAATTGAAATTTGAATGCAATTTTTGATATTAGTATAATCTAGGTCAACAAATATCAATAACACAAAAAATAAGTTTAAGAAAACATAAAAGCCATCCCCATGATGGCCTTATCTCATATATCTTTTCCGTTTTTCTTAAATTCCTCCGCCGTCGGCTCCTTAAATCCGTCCATATTAAAATGGCTTATTTTTGACCAAAATGACAGATTTTGCGACCTCGAGAATACCTTAAAAAAAATCACATTTATCATAACAAATAATGAGAAAAAAATTTTTAATGTATCAAATTACATCAGCATTTAGATAAAATAAAATATTTCGGGTTCAATAAATAAGACATTCGGTTTTTAATAAAAATATTTTTTTAAGTTTTATTTTAACAGTTTAGCTGTTGTGAATATGCAATAAAAAATTATTTGTTTTTGTTTTTGAATCCTTTTTGTTTTTTGACATTTTTTCTAAGATCTTCAATGTTTATAGCTGACCAACTAAGTTTGATTAGAAATATCGGTAAACGTATTTGTCCCTATAATGAAGGGTTAATCGCTTTAATTAGCTCATAACCCTTAAAATTTATTGACCTTTGTAATGTACGAAATGAATTACAAAATTAATTTTATTATATTTTTGTTTGCCAAAACAGCTAGCTCTTTCAATATTGAATATATTATTTGGAAAAAATTAAAAAAAAATTTTTTTTGTGATTGTGCTAATGTTTTACAAATCTTTGGAATTAGATCGTGTTATAGCCTCTACGGATTCACTCGTTTCACTGATTCGTGATTATTCTACCCTCAGCCGACTCCATATATTGGGGGCGGTTGGGTCTGATACTGGATTTTATCAATGCCGTGTTGCTGGGAACCACCTTAAACCTAAAATGAACGACCAAAAAACTTTAAAAGCATACGAGCCAGAAAATAACTCTTTAAGTTTGACACATAAAAAAACCGAACAAAATTCATTAATGCTTAATGCTGATATCAGTAATAATAACCTTACAAACGAAATTTTAATAATTCATAATCAATCACTACGAGGCCATTTAATTTACACGACATTGAGTCAAACATTTTTGACCTGCTATCGCGATAAACGAACTATACAAGAAAATTCTAAAAATACGAGTTTGCAGGAGGAAAGTAGTAGTGCCACAAACGATTTTGAAAGTGTACTCATGCCTGGAAACGATAATAAAGATTTCGATAAATTAGAAAAACATAGTATTTTTTTAATCCTTGGTTTTAATAGTTTATTATGTGGTACATACATCACAATTTTGAGATTATATATATAATTGGCTAGAAAATGTGTTAACAATTGTTATTAAACGTATTTTTTTAGTTTTATTGTAAAAAGGCGTTTTCTGGTAATTTTTGAGATAGTTAAGCCTTTTGCAATACAAAATTTTATAAACTTAAGTGAATTAATGTAAAAGTATATTACGTTGTTTGTTTATATTAATTAGGTTTGCCAAGGTGTTAAACTTTTTTTAAGTGAATCTCGTTTCAAATAAAATTCTTACGTTCACAGCTTTATCATGTATATACATCAATTTTTTCTGTACTCTATAGAACTCACTGCTTCACTCAGTCTAGACCGAACTACTGAAAGGGCAGTAGCTCTTGAATGGAACGTGTCCGGTGTTATAACTCACCCCGCCAACACCGGAGACTATATAAGGATATGGCTTTTATACGGCCCGACTCATTCCTCGAGGTATAATTAGCTGTCAATATATATAAATTCACATGTTTATTTTTCAAAAAAATTAATTTTGTTAACTTATAAATTGAATAATTTGTTTTGCTCTGCACTAGTATTTATAAAAAATCTCTTTATTCTGCACAACCGTGAATTTTATGAAAACATAAAAGAATATATCCCCATGATGGCCTTATCTCATATGAATATTTCGTTTTTCTTAGTTTCTTCCGGCCTTAACTCCATATTTCCGTCCATATCGAAAAAATGGCCTTTTTTGACCAAATTTACAGATCGAAAATACCCTAAAAAGAATAAATTTAAGAATCTTTTTTTCATATAAACACCCCTTGTAACTTATATTTATCATTTCAAATAATGAGAAATAAAATTTTTTAGTATATCAAGCTCTTACATCAGCATTTAGATAATTCAAAATATTTCGCAACACGATATATTATCTGTCTTTAATAAAAGTTTTATTTGAAGTTTGAATTGTTTAGCTGTTGTAAATATGCACAAAAAAATTTCAATTTATTTTTGTTTTTGAATCTTTTGTTTTTTTTTTTTCGCATTTTTTTTTAATTTTCAATGAGCTGACTAACTAAGTTTGATTAGAAAAACGGAAGGGATTTGGAAATCCCTAAGATGGCAGGTTTGATCTCCGTAGTTAGCTCATAATTCTTAAAAATTTGTTGACCTGTGTTATTTTATATATTTAAATAATTAGTCAACGCGAATTTTAAGCCTCATATCTGTATAACTTGAAATCACAAAAGTGTCATTTTTGGCATTTCTGTTAAAAATTTACGGGGAGTACAGTAAAAAAATTTTTAACTAGCCGTATATATCTTGATAGATAAACCTTTACAAAGACCGAAGTTTGAAATTGTAGACTAGTCTAACAACAAATAAAAATTTTGTTCTAAAACTTTAAGTTCAAAAACGAAATTTCGTTGAGAAAATAAAACCAGAACTTTTCTCCTCGCATTTATATTATTAACATAAATATTAATAAATATAAATTCATTTTGTATATACTAAAATATAGAGAAAAACTTTAAATTAAAAAAATCTTTTTACGCAAAAATTATTAGAAAATGTTTGATATATGAAATAATACATTAATAGGCGCCGAAAAATTGAGTTAAAAAGATCGTCGCGACCTACCGAAAAACAGCCGCAAGTACATAGAAAACAACAAAAGGATGTCTTGTTACAAGCTCAAAGCACGCCAAAACCCGTATTACTTAGTGGCCAAATATGGGTGACCCATCTTACACCTCAAACTGAATACCATTTTGAACTAAACGCCGCGTTCGGTCAGGGAATCATGGATAATCATAAACTGAATGAAAAAAATAGCGTAGGATCTGCAAACTTTATAAATTCTAAGGACGTTTTAATCGTTTCCACCACCAAAGAAGACAAATTAAATGTTTCTTTAGGTAGTAGCTAAATTTAAATTTTCAAAATATCAAGTTATTAAGAGCTTTTGAATAATAACTTACAAATTTTTGAAAGTTGTGAGCTAATTTTAGAGACCAGGCCTGTTGTCTAATTTTCAAATTCGTTTACCCCCTTTTTTTAATCTAAGCCAAATTAAACAAAAAAAAATTCAAAAACAAAAAAATATTGAAAAAAAATTATTTTTTATTTAAAACAACTATATTGCTACAAACCACAAATTTTTATTTAAAACCAATAATATATCGCGTCTTATTTAGGCTAGGTGCCCTATATCCTGTATAACCTCAATTTTGATGATGTAAAAGATTAACTTAAAAATTATTTCAATTTATTTGTTAGGTTTACAAGTGATTTTAAAATAAAAAAATAAAGACTAATTTTTTTTATTAGGGTATTCTCAAGGTTCTAAAATCTGTCAGTTTTTCAACTTTAGCCCTTAAATATGCCTTAGAAAATAGCCTAAGGGGAAAGAAAAAAGTTATATATGATATAAGGCCATCATTGGAATTATTCCATTTCAATGCCATACCTTTCTTTTTTTCAAACACTGATATTAAGCTTTTAAATAATAAATATTGCTCTCTCCAATCTTAAATTTTTAATTATTAATTTTTTATATTATTGCATAATAATCTGAAAACTTAGGTAATGCTGGCCTTGGCACACTAAATGACCTCTCAACCTTTTCTTCATCTGTCGCCGACCATTTAACAAACCCAAATTCTACCATCACTCATTCCAATCCAACCCTTGGACCCCCGACCGACATTAGAGCTATAGCAACTTCCTCAACTTCCGTTAAAATTGTGTGGGAACCTCCAGTTGATTCAGAAGATGTCGCAGGCTTGGATACATCCCTAATATTGTATACCGTTTACATAAAACGGCTAGGCTCGGCTTTGGTATATTACTATTACCTTTCTCGCCGAAGGAGTAAGGCCCTTCTCGATAACCTTAAATACAATACTGTCTTACGACGTGATAGGAATGGAGGCATTATGGAATCAGCAACCAGTAATCAAGGTTTTGTGCTTTGCCTCTATGTTTCATTATTATAAAACTTGTCGTTTTTAATTATTTATATTTAATTCATAATTCTTTGGTATTTCAATTTGTTTTATATAACTTTATTAATCTGAATAATTTATTTAGACGACCTGAATGATAGCAATAAGGGCGTTACAAATCCTACTAGAAGCAAAAGAGGCCCAGACCAACATAATAGGTCTTCAATCGTCTTTGATAACGATTTACCTGCGGCTGATCAATACGGTAAAATTTTTATTTTATTACACTGGACAACAAAATTTGGACGACCCTAAGCATCATTTATGGCAACTATGGTTTTTGGTCAAGTTTTTGGCGCTGATCACGAATATAAAATCAGAATTTTAGCCATTGCCTCAGATTTTTAGTTATTCGGTGTCAAAGTCGAGATTTTTCAATTTTTAGGGTATTTTGGGCTTCTATATCATAAAACCTATGCGTAATAACAAAAGTTTAAATATATATTTAGATTAAAGCGTTTTAATTTTATTTATACTTTTTAATTTTTTTTATTTTTTTATTTTTATAAAATTAGTGGTTTTCGTCATAAAATTTGTTTTTTCATCCTAAATAACATAAAAGCATATTGCTAATAATTTTAGGTAATAACCTTTTTTAGATATGTTTTTATAAGTAATCTGAATATGCCAATAGATTTTTTGAAAAATTAATAGTTTAAGAAATTTTGTGAATTTTTTTCCGAACTTTGGACGCGGTTTAAAAAAAATGGAGGCATTGGAAAAAAAACTAAACCCGGGGTCGTTATCGCAAGAAAATTCTCTACAAACCCTCGAAAAATCGTTTATGTTGTTTTTTTAGTGTTATAACTTGGATATCTTCTGTCATTAGACACGAATTGTATAAGATATATATCTAATTGTATATTCAAAATTTTATAAATAGATGAACAATACTCCAGTGACTCACACATACCTCAGACATCTAACTCTCGCCTAATTCGTCGCCAATTACCATCTTCCCGGGCTGAAAACACGCAATCAAGATACCTGAATGCCCCTAACCCCTTGTTCGACCTTATGCCTGGTAACGTATTGCTAGATGCCCTCAGTGAAAGCGAAACACTAATATTGCCTCAATCAGCCGATGGATCGGACCAGCTTTTTGATGAATCAGATGATTTTGATGAAAGTGGTCTAAGCTCACCTTACGATAATGCTGCCGATTCCTTTGAAAACAACCACGACGACAATGAAAATGGTAGAGAGAGCTTGGAGGATGAGGAAATGATTAACGTGCGTGGTTCAGCGAATTGGTATATACTATAATCAAAATTATTCAAGGAGGTCCAAATTTTCACTTTATACTTCTAAACCAGGCTTGTATTCCTTAGTTATAAGTACTCTCACGATTTCAAAATGCAATCTCAATACTTCCGCTTAAAATTTTGAGTTTGCCTATACCTAGAATTTGGAGGCAATTAAAATAATTATAAAATCCTTTGTTAAAAATTAGAATATATGCAATAGGCCAGCATTAGACTTGAGAATAAAAAAATTATTTTAGTACGAAATAACTTGTTTTTTTTTGCATCCATAAATAATTTTTAAATTTTTTTTATTTTTACAAATTATTAAACAATTTTGCATATTTATCCACAAACCAGTAAATTTTCACATGTTTATTTTTTATTAAACTAAGGTACCACGCCACCAACCTAAAACCTTTCACCTATTATTCGATCCGTGTTGCCTTGCACGACCTCAAAAATTCTCAAACTGCCGTCGGTCCGACTGGTTCCCCTGTTATAGTTCGCACGTTTTCTGATGTCCCTGAGGCTCCGCCTCGAAATATTACCTTGAGAGCCATTTCAGCCCGAAAATTAGCCGTTTCTTGGGCGGCTCCACCCCTATCCACGCTTAACGGAGTGCTAACGGGCTATAAAATCAGGTACATAAATTCGAAAAAAAAATCAAAATAATACATTTTGACAAATTTTTAAAATATATAAGCTCATCTTTTAGATCAAACTATTGTCTCAGGGTTCTTAAAATTCGTGTCTGTTTTTTCTGGTCAAACTTAAGCCTGCAAATTAGAAATTTATGAAAAAATTAAAAAAATCAAACGAGATTTGAAAGGTAAAAAATTAAAAATAATTATTTATACAAAAGCAGATACTAATAAATTTAACAATAAACTGGGGGCAAAGTACTTTTAACCTATTTTATGATATATTAAAATTAAGTGTTTCATTTTCTTGCATGAAATAAGAATTCTTGAGCTGCAAAATCTGTATAATGCCTAGTCAAAAATTTTTTTTTTAAACTTTTACACGAATTTACTATCATATGATTTTCTACATCATTTCACACACGCAGGTACAAGATATCACAACTTTCTAACGGTGCGCATCATCACGATCACCATAACAGCAAGCTCGTTGATCAACGTATCAACAATCAAAATAACAGAAATTACAACCCCACCTCAACAGCTGTTCACAGTCACTCAGCTGATGAGCGAGGCGTCCTGACGACAGATGCCGTCAAAACTCACTTAAGCATTGGTGGTCTCCGGCCCGCCACTGAATATTCCGTTCGGGTCAGTGCTATAACCATCAATGGGTCTGGCGTCCCTTCAGAATGGTCAAACGCGCGGACACTTAAGTTTCACTTTTAAATGATAGGATTTATGCGTTTAAACTTGATAAATTTTTATTTAGGCCCCATATAAATTTTTGCTGTTCATAATTTAATTATTATTTGTGAAAGTCATTAAATTTAATTAATATAAGCAACTTTTTCTGTATAAAAAAATATTTTCATGTAGTATTTTGATAATTTTCGGAATTTTGTCGAAAATATTTTGAACGTGGCGTTGTATATTTTGTCGTGCAAAACAAACGAAATAATTTTTTTAATTAATTGTATCCAATAAAAATTGAGGCGTATATGCTTATTCAGACAAATAATATTTTTCCACCTATTTGAAACACATGCTTAATAATTGTATTCCTTTTTGGGGATGTGAACCTTTTATTGATCATAATTTTTTTTATATATTTTCCGCTTGTTTTTGATAAAAGATTAAGAAAGGCTACTTCAAGACTTATGTACAGTTGCATATATTCTTAATATCAAATATTGCTCTTGCCATATTAAATAACATTACGGGAAGTTAGGCAAAAAAAATTGGTGTACAAAATTTCCCGAAAATTAAAAAATATTAGTTTTTGGAGTTTTTTTAGAATTAAAAATTGCCTTAACATTTTTGAATTTTGCATTCCAACGTGTTTTTGCTTAAATTTGTTATTAAATACATAAAATCACCTAAATCGTCAAATTATCTTTCAAACTAAAATTGAATACAATTATCACACCTTTCAAAAGTTTTTAATCTTCCATCTAAGCGAAGGCCTACCACCAATATCTTCCATATTGGATAATTTCTTTTTTTCGAACCATCTTTATCTTTTAAAATTAGTGATTGCACATGCAATTTTTTTTTTAAAATGAATCTAAATATTTTTTTGTACATGTTTTTGCCAAGATTTATAAATTGATAGATTATTAAACACGACTTACATTGATTTAAGATTTAGTATTTTTTTAGTTTACCCTTTAATTATAAAAGAGGAGAGTTGTTTTATTTATGTTATTTATTAACATAAATAATATATAACATAAATATATGGTACAAAAATTAGTTTTAACTATAAACAATTATAGTTGAAAAATAAAAATATGATTATATGATATAAGCCTCGTTGTAATGCTAGTATTAACAATGGCCATATTTTGTTACTATATCAAATTAACAGTATAAACATTTCATATTTTTATCACACTCTCTAGCTTAATTACAATTTTTTTCCTTACTCAGGTTCGATCTTAAAGAAACTCGCGTTCCAGATATACCTTCATATTTAAAATTACGCCCTCTACCTGGTGGAACACAGATCGAAGTTGAATGGGCCGCCCCTGGCTCAGATGATAATACGGATAATCCCGACGAAGAAGTTATAAATAATTACGAAAGTGAAGTAAACGTCAACAATGATCGAACCACGGCCATACTAGTTCGCGGTTATACCTTGGGTTATGGTATAGGCGTCCCTGACATATTTTCCAGGGTCTTAGAGCCGCATGTTACTAAGTATTACATATTTTTATTAAATTATCTTTTTTATATCAAGACACAAATGTTATTAAATTAAGGAAATAAAGCAATACATAATTATATATTAGTTTTAACCCTATTTGTTTTTTTACAGAATGCCACAATAAAGTTTCTCAAAATTCGCAAAAATTAAAAATTATTATCAGACAGGGCCCCAAGAACTAATTTAAAATGAAAAACACCACCTTTGTTGTCTAAATTTTCCAACTGGCCATGTTTTGTTATATAAATAGTAATCATTGTATATTTTTGATGCAAAAAGATCTGTTTATGCGGACAAAATACTGATAAAAATCATTGTCTTATTTGTGAGTGTGACAAAATATAAATAAAAAAAATAGTTATGTCATTTTATTTTGCCATATATTTTATACTTAGCCAGATTAAAAATTATGTCTGGTAAAAAGGATTGTTTTTACAATTCAAAAGTTTATGATAAATAAATTAAATTTTAGGTATACGCTCAAGAATCTCCTCCCTGGGTCAGAATATGTTGTAAGTCTTAGAGCTTTTAACAATCTCGGGAATGGACGCGAGAAACTCGAAACAGTCAAAACTCTTCCTAAACCGTCGCCGCATTTCCCGTTCGATCAAGGTGAGAATAAATATGGGCTCAATTCAAATTCTTACAGCGGTACACTTGATTAATTTTTAGTAGTACCATCTTAAATGCCCCATTTTCAAATGAATTAAAAATAGAAAATAAAAATCATGATATTTACTTTGTTTTGCTGTAAATTACAAAAAAAGAATGAAGTTAAATGGGTTACGCTTTATTAATTGATCGCCAACCTTTGAATAGTTGCTTCGCGTTTTTTTTATTTTTAATACTTTTTATATCTAAAGCTTATCGCAATTCAATTCCCAAATTCAATCTTTAAAATTGTTAAAAATGTAATAGGATAACATTTAAAATATAAAGGGAAAAAGGGGAAAAAATGAAATAAGCTATAAATTTAAAATATTTGTCTATTTAATAGACATGATTTTAATCAGTAAGTAGCTATATTAAAACTTATTTTCTATTTAAGGTTGAAATTGTAATGGACATTTATAACAATCTTATAAAGCTCAATTTCCGATTAAATGTTATTTTAAAAAATAAGGAAGATAAAATATTTGATTAATTGTGGTATGGGGTCGCTTCCATACATACATAATCGAAAATGATTTCAATTATTATCATTGTATATAATATCCTACTTTTTGAAACATTCTGAATTTATACATTTTTAATTTCATCTTACTACTTGCATAATTTTTTGTTTTATAATTGTAATTCGCACTTATAGATGACATCAATGAAGCTCCCGAAGACGATACGCCAACTGTTATTTTACCGCCAATAGGCTTAAAGGCATCCACCCTTTCTGAACACGCTATTCAACTCACCTGGGATGATATCCCTGACCCCTCTCGCAGAAGTCGGCCCGAAACTTTACCTTATAATGAGGAAAGGAATTACAAGTATACCCAAAGGCAGCGGTCAGGTGATTTTGATAATTACCACCGGAGACATTCGGCCAACAGAAATTCCTATGATGCCGAGTTTGATTTACCGACGACTAAAAGACTCTACACCATTAGGTAGTATATTTGTTTCGCTTTATTTTATACATGGTTTGTAAAAAAAACTTATATAATGCACATTTGTTTTTTAAAATTCTACAATCGTTTTTTACGATTTTATTTGGAAAATTTATGTTTCGTGGTACTATCAAAAATATTTTATTTGGATACACGTTAAATCAGTTCTGAAATTTTTTTTATATTTAGAGGACACCACTATTTGTAAACTAATTTATTGAATGAAAGATAATTTATTTAATAATTATATACTTATAGATATAATTCAGTAGCACACGGAGCTTTAAATATGGGAGGAGGTAGCCAAGGATATAATGAAATTGACCGTTATGATAATTCTCGAGCTGACGAAGGATCCTTTATGTCTCGTGCTTATTTGAAGTGAGTTTATTAATATTTACCAAAATATTAGATCTTGTATTTAAACATTTTAATTTTAAAAATTATTAAAATGTTGTATGGTTATATAAATGTTTTTTAAATTGTTGTAATGCTATGTTAAAAAACCTCTTTCGTAAGGTTAAATCAATTTAGTTCTATCTAATCTCACCAAAAAAGCCGACCAATAATAGTTGGCTAATTATAAAAGCCACTCACTATCTACAAAATTCTAATTAAAAAAAAATTAATGGGAGTAATAATTTTTATAGTACTGGCCTCAGAGTGAAAAGCTCATTACTTTTATATTATGTCAAAAAAATATATTGCAACATGCGTAGTATTTGATTCATTATTACTTAACGATTTTAGGTTAACTAAATAAATTTGTAAAACATTTTAAAATATATTTATTAAAAATTAAGTAATTAAACTTGTTTTTTATACGAACACATACATAACAGATTTAAATACGCTAACGTTACCGACGCAACTCAAACAACCGTATCAGGCTTACGTCCAAACACGCAATATGAATTCGCCGTTAAAGTTAGCATTATAACTGCCGCATCAGCTGATACTGACCGAACGCTTGAGGTGTCGGAACAGATGATGAATGCGAATGAAATTGTAGTAAGCAGCGCGAGTACTTGGAGTCTTTCCGCTTTTAATACGACGTTTGAAGCACCGCCTGGGTCTGCGCCTCGAGACCTTACTATATTTGGGCTAGACGAAGAGTTTCTTAGTCGGACGGCCGGACCGTTAACGAAATCACGTAACGCGGGAAACGATGGTTTATAAAAATTTAGTGCTTAAATAAATTTTATGTAAAATCTTTGATGATAATTTTAAATGTTTACTATGATTGAATTACCATATTAATTAAAATAGATATATTTTATTATGTCAAACTTAACTCACGCTTCAATATTAAAAAATGTATAACTAATTTTGTAAAGGTGTAGGGGCGGGAAGCTGCTGTATCGTGTTTGTCAATTGGCAACCTCCAAAATTTCCAAACGGTAATGTAATTTGATTGAAATAATTTAGGTTATTAAAAAAATTCAAAAATATATTTTTTTGTTAATTTACTTAAATTTTGCACAATCTGATTTTTTTTGATAAATTGCGCCATCATAACTATTGTTTTAACATTGTTTTTATATAATTCATACGTATATAAATATTTTAAACTAAGTATTTTATTATTTTTTACATATAATTTTTTTAGTAATGAAAATAATTTGAAAAAGTATTGTTAATCATTTCAGGCAAAATGACGGGCTACTTGATCTACTACACGACGCAAGCCAACCGACCCGACCGCGAATGGGTCGTTGAATCAGTGCGGGGCAATCAGCTGACTACCCTGGTGCGAGACTTGACCCCCAGCACCGCTTATCATTTCAAGATTCAGGCCCGAAACGCCCGTGGTTTTGGGCCCGTTTCACCCGTAGTATATTTTAAAACGCCCAAGGGTGTAATGGCACGGTACCCTTCTCAATCGCCTTCAGCCTACAATCGAAATGCTGGCATGAGCAAAAATAGGAGATTAGAAGAATTAAAATTATCGAATAACAAAAAGGACAAAGGAAAGGTCTGATTTTTTTTTAGCATTTTAGGTTTTTAACCAGAGGTCACAACTCAAACATAGCTTAAACGCAATTGTTTTTTTGCCGTAAATTGAGGTGAACTCAGATTTCTTATTAATTTAAATTAAATTTAGCTAATTTTATTTGATTTTAAATTTTATTTGATTGAATATTTCTATATCAAATTTGTAATTTATTTGATTTTAACAAATTAAAAAATTCTCCCCAAACAAATTAATGATTTATCTCACCGTGTACCTAATAAACGTGAACTTTTTTTCAACTTAAATTGCCATTTTTTAAGAAACTTTTATTTTGATTACTATTGTGGTTCTTTGAGCCTAAAAAACACGAACCTCTTACTTTCGACTTAAATTGTCATTTTTGAGAATTATATCATTCGGTTACTCGCTATGGCTATTTTTTAATTTTAATTTTATCCATTGTATGACTTATTAGGGAGAAGTTGGAGACGATATGGTTCTCGATAATAGTCTGCTGCTTAACAAACGTTCCTCATCTAGTTTATCCTCGTCCAACTCTGATGGTCGGTCATTACCGTCCCAAAAAATGTTGTACATCATATCAGCCACAGTCGCTGGTTGCCTCTTCCTCTTGCTTCTAGTTGGACTTTCCCTCCTTCTCATCATAAGTCGGCGTAAAAAGCGCTTATCAGCGGCCCGAGGCGCTAAAAATAGCGCCTTACTTAGCGCCGGACCGCTCTTCCCTATGGATCCTTCGAAGTCATCGTCGAACGATATATTCTCTAGCGCTCCTCAGTCGCATCACCCGATACCGCTTTCAGAAAAACTAGCATCGTTCGAATACACCAAAGAAAAAGGGCAGACTGGGTATAGTGATTGCTAAAATAGATATTCCTCCATATGGACTTGACTAATTTTAAAGTCTGAGTTGGCGTGGGGACTTTGGCAAAAACCTCAAGAAATCCCCCCTCCCCCCTCCCCCATACATATTTCTCGAATATATATTAATTTTTAGGTATCCCTGGATCTATTAATTTATATTTGTCAGTTTGTGAGTTAAGATATTTATTTCAAAGTAAATATTTAATATGTACTGTGTATATATCTTTTTCATTCCACGCTTTTATATGTTTTAAATTACCATATAACATCCAATTCAGTCAAATGGCCATTATAGGCCGACATTAAATCTATTATTCAAATTACATATCAAAGCATGCAAGGTTAAAAAGTAAAACCTAAGTTAAGTATTTAAAATAGCTAAACAAGGCCAAAGGCCGATTATGCAAAATTAATACCAAATACAAGATTAAGGTTCACCAACAATTTACACTTATATACATTTTATTTATTTATATAGTTATTTATTAATAAAATAACTTTATAACTAGGTTACTTTCTGCCGAAAGGTATGCCCTACAACCTCAACTTCACTCGGTTGGAAAATTCGACTCACAACAACAGCAACAACAAAATCAACATTCAACCTTTTCTTCCCCTTATTCTTCGGCACCTTACGGGGCGGCAGCTAGCCCAAGGCGCGTCGGCAAACCGACGGCTAATAATCCTCCCAAAAGTAGTGATGGCACGTTTGCCAATCATAGGCGCCTTGGGGGCGTTAAACCCATCGGAAAACATTCGTATAAAGATGACTGCGATATCCTGCCCACCGCAGGTCTTTACGGACTTACGGGTGCCCAGCTCCTTCTCAACGATACACACACCAATTCTAACACGACCAACACAACCGGTTACGGTAGCCTAAGACTCAATTCTCAATCCTCTTCTTCTCGTGGCACCATTGCCGCCGGTAATAAGCTTCTCATTCCCCCTAAAATTTCGGGCCATGGGCCACCCCTACCTTTTGATTTCGAATCTCTTAATAATATTTGCCATAGTAATAACACGAATAATGATATAAAAAATGCCGCAACTAACGCTAAATGTCAACGGTTTGTACAACAAAGCCGGGAGAGGCATTTCGGCTTTAACGCCACCGGAGATCAAGAAGATGACCACATATACGATGAGAGTGAAACGCTCGAACGCGACCACGATGACGGGAGAGACTTTGAGGGCGAAGAACGCCGTGCACTGACCACTATCACTGAATATAACAATTATCCAAGCGCTCAGCTTGGCGCCACGCGCCCGCCTTCTCTTTTATTTTTCAAAACAAACTCGCGGGGATGCTTGTTTGATCAACTTAATTCGGCGACCTCGCAGCAGGAAGGACAGGTCGAACCTTCTCAGCACTCAAGAGGTTTTTCAAGGACTAATAATGCTTGCGGCAATGAAAATGACGGAGATAGTGATCCATTATGTGGCGGTAATTCAATGCCAAAAGGGTTAAACAATAACCACGCGCTCGTTAGGAAGGCAACCTTTAAAGCTAGCGGCAATAGACTTCCAACCTCTGTTTTATCGCCTGTTAGCCAAACAGCGGCGTTCTCTTTTACTGCCCAACAACAATCAAAAGCCCCGTCCACTCAAATTCTTTGCTGTACTAATAATCATAATAATGAAAAGGCATGTCGTCTCAGTAAATGTAATTGCACGTTGATTAACAGTAACAACAATAACAGTAACTGTCGAAGCACCCCAAACACAGTAATAGACGACGATGAATCGGTGTTCACTTCGCCCTCTGAGCACTTGAGGAGGAGATTGGCCGCCTCTGGCGACCATTACAACGAACCAGAGTACAATAATAACAACATAAACGACGAGAAGCCCAATAATATGTTTAACTTTCCGCCTGGCATATCGCGCGCTGGCGCACAATCGAAAAGTTCTTGCCTTCACTGCAATAACCATTCACACGTAGGTCACGATGATATTGACGCGCTATTGGCTCAACTTTCAACTACCACTGGAGGGGTCAGCGGGAATCACGTGACCCCAAATACCCACGGCGCGGCCCAATCTCATTCGGATTACGCTAGCGGAACAGAATCTTGGAGCCTCAAAGATCGGTGCGCCCTGCTCGGTCCGAATAACAATAATCCCCACAAGGGCAATCTGCAATTCCATCAATGTCAAGAGCGTGAAACCACGATGAATTGCCTCGACAATAATGACATATTCCGTGATACACATGAATTTAGCGAAACACAACCACATACTTGCTATTGTAACTGCGAGACCGGCCACGAAAATCATAAAAGGGGAGGCGATGATAGGAGTACAGGTGGACAAAGTTCATTTTGTTACCCTAATTTGCCTATATAAGAAAAGTTTCACTATGACAACTCAAAAAAATGTTTGGTATTTAATAAAAGTAACAATATTCCTAGGTGAAGAATGTACCATTAAGCAACAATTGCCTTGCCAACATCAGCGAATACCAGATAGATGTCGGAATTTTGGCCCAAGTCTTGCAAGGAAGACAGTATAAATTATAAATTAAACTTGTTTACCAATCCTTTATAATATGCGCGCTTATAAGCATTCCTACATTAGTTGAAGTTATGATTTCATTTATCCACTTTGGCTATGTATAAATCTTTTCGTTTGAAATTTTTTTGTAACAAGCCACTTTAAGAAGATTTAATTTTTTGTAAAATTATATTTTGCATATATAAACAGGTTAACAAATTGAGAGTTATGAGCTTGAAAATTTTATAAAAAATGTCAAAAAAACATAAAAGTTTTAAAAACAAAAAAAATGATTTTTTTTTGCATATTTACAATAACTAAACTGTTAGATTTATCTCAAATAAAATTATTAATAAAAACCGATATATTGTGTCGTATTCAAGTTTGGACGCGATATATTCTGGATTATCTAAATGGTGATGAAAAAGCTTGATACACTAAAAAATTTAATTTTTCATTATTTGAGATTATAAATATAAGTTAAACGGGAAATATATGAAAAAAAGATTCTTACATTATTTTTTTTAGGGTATTCTCGACATAACCTGTTTAAAAGGCCATGGATCTAAGGAGCCAATGGCGGAAGAAACTAAGATAAACTAAAAATATATATGAGATAAGGCCAACATAGGGGTGCATGCTTTTATGTTTTCAACTAACTTTTTGTAACATTGATATTTGTTGACTTGCGCTTTAATAACAACAAAATTTATCTTTAATTAAATAAACACTTAAATTATATGTTTTTAACCCTGTTTAAGAGCTCATCTGGTTGCCACCATTACAACGATGGTCACGGTCTAATTTCTGCCCATAACGACGAACAAGAGGGAGGCTGTACCTGTACGCAACACCATCTAGAGCTCAAATCTCTCGCCTCGTCCTCTTCAACGACCAATCAAACGTCCAGGCAATCTCATTCGCAAAAAAGCTGCTCTAATGCCAACCAGGGCCAACCCCATCATCACACACAAGCTGTGCCAAACTCTTACCAGCATTTGTGCCAATGCCACCATAATAGTGTGAATAATGTTGGCCAACACATTAATTCAAGTTTAAAAAATTATATTTTTAGTGTTTGGATGTGCATTATTTTTCAAATAAAACTTGAATGGATAGCAAAATGTGGTTGCCTAAGCTTAAGTTAAATCAAAATTCAATGCTATATTTATCTCGAATATCAAATAAGAATTAATACAATTGTTATTGTACGTTAGCACTTGTGATATCCTGCATATTAGAAAACAAAATCAATTGATTAAAACATACATTTGTATTACGCTTATGATAAAAAAAAATAATTATCTCGCAAGTTTGTCCCCAAAAATTTTTATTGCTTTGCGCAGTATACAATTTTGCATCTTACTTTTTGTTACAGGGAACAACAACATATATTCCGGATCGACGACAGGTTCTCATCAATCCGGAGCAGCTCCGGGGGGCGTGACTGACGATGCCGAAAGTTCCGTCATGCTTCTCCCTCCCTATCTTCCACCCCCTCCCTCCTTGCTCACGCCCCTCATGCTACAGAAAGGTCTGTTTTTAGATTGCATTAAATTTGTTATGTTTTTTACTTCTATTTTATAATTATGTTTTGCCGTGTCTATAACAAGTATGTTTATTTTGTATTAAACGTTTTTAACTTTTATCATTGGTGTCGGGTCAATAACAAAAGGCATTTTTTAATACTCATTTTTTGGGGGAGTAATTGAAAATAGACATGGCTCTAAGTTACAAGTTTTTTTACATAAAATTTACATGTACATTTAGACGAAGCATTTGCGAAATATGACGATTCCAAGATGGTCGATATAGAGCCGGAATACCACAAGAAAGCGGCCTCAAACCCAAAACTTTTATCGGATTCACCATATAGGGGTATAAATTAAAAATTTGACAAGGTCTACAAAGCTTATCTAAGGTCATTAGACTTTTAATAATTACACTTTTAAAAAATCACCAATTTTGCCTTTTTATTTTTAACTCCAATAAATATATAATATTCTAAAGCTTTTATATGTGATATTTTAAATAAAGTAATTTTTAAAATTAAGTTTTCTTTTAAAGTTAGAATAGATCAAATTATAGATTGAAATTTTAAATAATTTTATAAAAAGAGAATCTTTTAAGTTAAATCTAGAAGACCTAAAATGTTCACCTTTGCCAATTTTTTCATTCTTTTAGTTTCTAGCAAGCCTAAAAAATAATCTAAAAAAATGTGTTCCTATATTTTTTAAAACACGCAACTATATATTATAATGTCTAAAATCATTTATTAGACTGGACTATATATTTAAGCCTAGGTCCTCAGAGCTAATAACTAAGCAAGATTTATACTACTAATAGGCCTTATGTAACTTTTTGTTCCGTTTTTCCGCCAGACAATTTGACAATATATGTTGTAGCGCATAAGCAATTGATTTGGCTGCTTAAAAATTAAGCATGTTCTATCTGTCATGTATAAAAAAGTACTTAAAAAATAAAGGGTTCTTTATACTAATATTTACTAGAACTATATTCAATTGTCATTTTTTTCACATAAAATTGCTAAACTTTTTTCAAAATATAGGTAATAATTTGATATTTTAACATCTCCAGATTATTGGAACTCCCTATAAAAAGTATCTATTTGAAATATTTATTTAAACACAATTTATATAAAATGCGACCGATTGTCATGTCCTAGGGCAATGGCAATATATACTTTTAAATTAAGAAAATATTTTTGATCTAATATCATTATTGTTAAAAAAAATGTATTAATTATAAGACGCAACTATTAATATTGGACTATTTTATTAAAATGTTAAGATAAAAATATTTTTTTAATTCTGGAAAATATCACATTTAATATTTATGTTGTATTATAAGTATAAAGGTAATAATATATGGTTAGAAAAATATCATAAGATTGATGTTTTGGCCTATATCTGGAAAATTAATACAATTTTTTATTATATAAAAATTTAAAGCTTTTAAAAAACACACTTAATTTTAATTCTTTAGGTTGTACAAAGTATCACCTTTGACCTTTTAACTAATTTAATATTAATAAAAGGTTGGGAAAAAACAAAAAAAATTACCAAAAATAGGATTAATGTAAAAAATCAAAATTCAAAGTTTTTATGGACATGTGATACCTATTTTACAATTTTTATTATATTAGGTTCACCACGTCACACTACAACAACCAACAAAAACAAAAAGCAATATCATCCCTTAAAAAGTTTCCAGGTTGCTTTCCCATCTTCCCATCAAAATAATAACAAACCTAATCTTTCGGCTAGTCAAAATATCGCTTAAAGATTTGCACTTAAAGGTTTATTTATACAGAAACAAAATTAAAAAAAATACTTAATAAAATAATAATTTAATCTCTCGAAGTTGTCGAAGATGGACGCGGATCAACAATGTACCAAAACATCAAATTAAACAATTTAATTATTAATAAATACCCATGTGCAATGTTTTACTATTATTTATCATAATTGTATTTTTAATTCTCAACACTTTTTAAATAATTTGAAAACCCCAAAAATTAAATTTAAAACTTCACTATATGTATTTATTGACAACAAATTTTTAATTTAGAAGAAAAGCTCATTTTTAATTTATTTTGAATTAAAAAAACTGCCATACCAACAATGGAATTTTTGAAGCTGCATTTACATTAGTATTCATTATAAATACATCGAATATATTTTGATAGTTTTTTAAACTAAAGTTAAAACATTTTTGTAATCAATCACACATGTATTTATTATCCTTTTGTATAATGTCCTTTTATAGAAGTAAAATAAATTTGTATAAAAAATATAAAATTTATAAAAAAAACGTATTGATTTGTTTAGGGCTTCCAAAGTTTTAAGACACCATCATCACTGTAAGTTGCCAGGATGTTTTGATATGGGTGGTGCGTTATCCCAATCACTTCTTTTTCGTGGACCTATATGGAACGTAAATAGGAATTTAATATAACACAAAAAAAAATATAGAATTGAAATATTATACATTTGATTTTGCTAACTATTTAAGAGTCGGCCAAATTAATAAATTAATAAGCTTAACCGTTGATAATTTTTTAAAATAAGAAGTCAATCAAGTTAAAGGCGAAATATTCAATATAAAATAGTAAAAATTTAAAAAACAAAAATTCTTCTTGAATCAAATTAATCATTTCTAATAAAGAAGTCGTAAAAATAAAAATATAAAAAGACAAAAGTTTGTTCTATATAATACGTTAAGCGTCCGCTCCAGTTTTCCCGTTGTGGTGGAAAAACTGTATAAAATATTGTCTTCGGCTACGCAATAGATCCATTCTCCGCGGGGCGATATGGCACAACATACAAAATCACCACCGTCATCACTTTTCTTACCACTCGTGTAGGTTTTTACAATCTAGAGAATATATATATATTGGGCGCGCGTTTACACTAGAATTTAGAATACAAAAATACACTAATTAAGAATAAACTGAAAATTGTAAAATTAAAGACCTAATGTTATTGGATATAAAATAAATTTCATTAATTACCTAGATGAAAATTTTTATGGTTAATAACAAATTAAATTTCGTTGTTGCAAAGTGAGTTTTTATTTTCGTGAAATTTTCAAAAAATTCATTTGGAAATAAAACGCAAATTTTAAAAAGTTGCCAAATTTAGTTTATGCGCATAAAATGCTTTTTCTGAAATAAAAATATTTTCAAAAAATTCTTAAAAAAATAAAATTTTTAAAATTTCACGAAAATAACTCACTTTACACGTGCCCTAATAAAAATTATAGTTAATTTTTTTGTACCATTTTTTAATCCAACATTAATGAAAAGAGATAAATTATTTAAAATAAAAAAAAAATAATTTATAAAAATCAGACTAAAGGTTAAAAAATTTAAAACAATTTATGAATGGCTCTATTGGCATAACATCAACTCTAACACGTGTTTTTTTGTGTTTTTACCTAAATATGTTTAAAAAATCATGGATTTTTGTAACCCGAATGCATTTCTCATTGAGCGCAATCCTAAAAAAGCTCGTATTTTGGTGGATAAAATGAGAGCAAATTTTTTCAGTTTTTAATTCCCGAGTTTTTAGGACGCACAAAAATTACTGTGCTTTTGAACTAAATTTAATAATCAAAACACACTTGTCCTTGCATATTTATAATGGTAATTGTGTTGGAACGGTTAGAAACAATAATGTGTTCGGGGTTTTTAGGAAACAAATGGACCGAATTGACGCTTATATCGTTAACGCTACCAAACGTTTTAAACGTAGTTAGGCAATCTGATAAATGTAAGCAGGCCATTTTAAAATATTTTATATAACGATATTGTATAAAAAATAACATATATGACTGCGTTTAAATTTAAAATATTTTGTTAAACATATAAGACAAATTAAAACTTTTCGTCGGGCCTACACCATTTCGCAAATAGGACATATGCCCTCTATTAAAGTCTGTTTGTCTTTTTTTTTGAAACTATTAAATTTTGCCAAAACTAGTTGGGTAATAAAAAATACAAACTGCAAGATAGAATACAGAAACAAGTTTAAAAAAAAAGATAAAATAGCCGAGTTTCTATCAATAACGCATTTCTTTAAAGTATTAATATCCCATTATACCATATCTATAAATCTTTAACTAAAATAAGATTTTGAAAAACGGTAAAATTTTAAGGATAAAAATACAATTGGATTTAATTTTTCATAAATAATAAATTAAAAATTCTCTCAAATTTACCAGCTGATTTGGTGCTCCAAATTTTAACGCTTCCGTCAGCAGAAGCAGTAATAACGTTAGTCCCGTCTGTCGAAAAAATGGCACAATCAACGAAAGAAGTGTGGCCACGGAACTCCTTTAACAATTTCCCAGATTTCAAACCAAACATTCTAAAAAAAATAAGGTAATGATTATAGTACCAAGTCTAATATAAAACACACACCGACACATTTAAACTTTCAGTCAAAATAATGATGACTTGTAAAATTATTTTGTACACCTTTTTTCACATTTTTTTTTTCAAATCCATTTTGCCTATTTTCTCAATATTGTCTAAAAATTTATGCAAACTTTAGTCAAACCATTAAAAAACAACAAGTCCAAAAATTATTTTCGAGCCACTTTTATACAATTTGATATGCTCAAGCTTGGGTTTGAATATATTTTAGTACAACTTTCTAAAATAAATGCCAAATAAAAATTCAATATACATAATCGGTTTTCTTTTGTAGTTTTTGAAAAAACATTTCGAGCAAAATAGATCTAAACTGCATCATATAATAATATAAAAATTTTGCATATTTTTTTTAAAGTAAAACTTTTGCTTCTTTTTAATTAAATGAAAAAGGTGGTGTAATCGTGTAACAGTCAATCATTTTGAAAATACATTAAGCATAGTCAATATCAGATATGACTTTGTGTCAAAGTTTTGGTCGATATATGCTATAAAATTGGAAAAAAAAATAAAAGTAACACATACAATTAGTTAATCAAAAATATATAAATGCGAATTAATATACATGAAAAAAGAAAGCCGAAAAGATACAACGTTAAGGAGCAAAAGTGTTTTAACGGGTATAATGTAATAAACAAAATCTGACACATTTAAGATCAAGATTGAGTGATAATAAAAAATTAAAACAAATCTAATTAAATCACGTTATTTCCTACAAAATATCCTCAACAAAGAAGTTAATTTTTTTAAATTTAAATTACTCCATATATTTATTAAGTTTCAAGAAATAATTTTGCGCAAGGCTTTGTCCAAATAACATGAATATCGGATTAAGTAATATAACCAATATTTTTTTAATTTTTTATAGTAGAAGATATTATAAAATTTAAATTTAGATACTTGACAGTATGATCATTGGAAGCTGATAAAATTTGGGTTTGATCCCTAGAAAAAGCGAGAGATGTGACACCTCGCTGATGAGCCTTCTCAAAATCTTTCAAACAAGAGCCATTAGTGATTTTCCAAACCTAGGGGGAAATATTGACAACTTCTTTTAATATATTATATTTAATGACATAAATAATTGTAAAATACAATTGTTGTAGCTTTAAAATGACATCTTAAAATGTTGATTGGGCTAAAATAATTAAAGGACACTATATATAACTAAATATTTTAAATTTATCAATACATAAATTATAATTAACTAACATTTATGACCAGTAGATAACTATATATAAAAAACTAAAAAAATTCAAGCCTAAATCTATTTCGAAAAAAAAAAACAAAATAAACCTAATCAATTTACATTTTAATATTATTTATTAGAAATTTGAATAATAATGAAAAATTTACTGAAATAAAAATCAGGTCAAAAATATAATTTTTTTTTTCATTTTTTTCTATTTAACAAATTATTTAAATTTAATTAAAAAATTTGTTGTGGATTAAATATTTAATGAAATTAATATACTTTTATTTCCCCATCTTTCGAACCAGATGCCAATAATTCGGAATCTCGGCTAAAAGCCAGCGATAATATTGATTCTTCCATCATCATAAAATTATCCTAATAATTAATGAAATGTGTTTATTAAATGATTGAAAAATAATTTAATTTATAATTTCTTATAAAATTTCAACAACAAAAAACAAAGATATCTATTATAATACAAATAAATAAAAATAGCAATTAAAACATTTTATAAAAGAATAGCAAATATCTACAAAAATTTATGAAAGTTTGACGAAGTAAATAACTACAGTGAAGTTCTATTGGCCTTCTATTTTTTTGCGGGACAAGGCCTTGGGGAAGTGAAAAAAAATGCAAAAGAATTGTGACTAATTTTGCGTCAACACTCTTTAAGTAAAAAATAAATATTATTTTTTTTTATTAAAATTTTAATGTAATTTAAATTTTTTATCTAAAATAATAAATTAGCTTCAACATTCACAATGGGTTACAAAAAAAATATTGTATCTCACCTTGATGATAATATTCCATGTTAAAAAATGCTTTATATTTGAAATAAACGTTTTAGATGTTTCTTATATAAATATAATTTTTTTTAGTTTTTAATTATTTTAAACATTTTTTATATTTTCAGTGCTTAACAAAGCAAAGAAAACTAGTACATGGTATAGAAAATTTAAATGATATTAATTAGATATCTGAAAAATATAAGAAGCTGTAACATTTTAAATAAAAAATGTCAATTAATACTTCAGCTTGATATCTGAGCTCTTTCTTCAGCTTTCCAGTTTGTGGATCCCACACTTCTATAATCCAATCCTGGCTGCCTGTCACTAAATATCTAAATTTGGCAAAAATGAACAAAAAAATAAATTATTGGAAACCAAACTTTTTCCTAAATCTCTTATCACTAACAATGAGCATGCTTGTCAAAGAGTTGTCTTTTAACCCTGTAACTTGTTCTCACTCTCACGAAGTTTTATATGATTTAATACAGAGGGGCAACATATTGGCTAAGAATTTTAGAAAAACGGTTTATGAATGAATCATCGATTAAAAAAACAAATAGGCTCAACCGGGATCAAAAACTAACAGATCAATTTGCAGCCATCCGGAGGTCAAAACCTCAATAAATTACTATTTTTTTTTTGAAAAATATAAAATAATAGTTGATTTTAATGTAAACAGCATGAAAATTAACAAACCCTTTTACACACAAATTGTAAAATATATTATTGTTTTCTTCTAAATAGAGTTTATATATACATTATACGTTATTATTTAAAGATTTGGTAATCTTAGAAAATATATAAAATTAAGTATTTAAAACGATATAAAATATTGCAAACTAACCTAGCATCTGGTGAAAATTTACAGCTCAAGATTTTGCTTTTGGTGCCAAATTTAATTTTTTTGTAACAGATGTTGGGATATTTTTCTTCTATTAACTTTCGATTTTCGGTGCTTTGATTGTTCTCATCATCAAAATCATTACCTGGTTCGTTTGGTTCAGGAGCTGAACCTTCAGACCCTTCAGAACTAGCTCCCTTTTCGTCTAACGAACTATAAAATAAAATTAAGAAAATGATTAAAGCAATTTTATTAATTGTATAGCATAAAAAATTATTTTCGTAGCATAATGATATAATACCAAATATGTTCAAAATCATTAAAAAAAATGTTTAAGTTACTATAACCATAATATATATAATTCGTTATTAAAATTTATATAATTTTTGTAAAAGACATAGTCAAAATGCTTTTTTATAGAGTTCTAAACTGTGTAAAAAATAATAAGCCAGTTGGATGAGTTTGAAAGGAAATTTAAAACAAATATTTAAAAAATAATTGTGTAATTTTTGAAACAAAAAAGTACTCAAATTTGACCACAACATGTAATATGAAAATGTAGGCACAAGCTAAACCTATCGTTATCAGATGAATGGCCTGTATGCTTGGACCGTTTGTGCTTTTTCATCTTTTTCAATGCAGACCGTTGTTCACCCTTCCCCCTAACGTTCGATTTTCCACGGAAAAGATCGATAGAGGCACCTATATGTTGCAATAAGTGTATTTTTTTTGTTATGTACATATATCGACAATTTTTTTTACAAAACAAGATTAGCACCTAATCCTAAAAGTATTATTCCCTATAATTTATCATAGTTTGTTGTTTTTTTAAACAATTTTTTTGCTGAAAATACACAAAACCTTTAATGTAGCTTGTAATTATTTTATTTATTAAATTTTGCTAAATATTACAAAAATACTTATTTAATATAGAAAAAAGTTTTATTAAAAATTACAAAAAAATAAATTTGGCCAATGTATTTCATAAACTAAGTTAAATTTGAATAAAAATGTAAATGTTTTTAAGTTGGCCAAGATATATAATGCGTTTTGAACAAGAAAGATAAAGGATAAACGGAAAAGGCATAAAGTTTTATCCAGGTCCTCTTACCATGACCAAAATACATATGTTAAATTTATAAAAATTGTATGAAAAAAGTATATATTGTATATCTAAAATACATATCTTGTAGTTTAGAAAAAAAAAATATTATTTGGAAGAGGAGGGAGGGTGGCAAAAACAACATTTTTAATATTGATTTTTTCTTTCATAAAACAAAATGATATGGTATATAAATAATGATTCTTTATGGTTTAATATTTTAACATATCATTAAAAGATTAGTGAAATTATGTCAAAAGCAAATTTTTTATATGTAATGCCTGTGTAATATTTCATAAAAAATTTATAATAAAGGGGATAAAATATTGTAAAATAACAATTTAAGATTTCATTTTGTAATTACCATGTGGCAAAGTCCCTTGATTCTCCTGCCATTTAAGAGCTTGTCCAAGCAAAGCTAATAGTCTACTTGGTGGTACAACAGTAATTTCACTACTCAATGCTTTTGCAATAACAGCCCTCCTCTTTTCTTTAGTAACACCCTCTGGGTAAGCCTAATCATATAAAGATTAATAGTCAAATATCTTCCTCAAAATACAGAAATAATATTAAAAGTTATGACATATAAAAAATTAAAAATTACATTATCTTCATTTTTTTATTTAAAATTGTAAATAAAACATTATAATTAAGCTAAAAAGCAAATGCAAATTTTAAGTATGAATGTAAATTGATTTTTATATTTATTAGTACCAGTCTTAAATACAATTTTTCATACTTCTCTAGGGTCAAAATAAGATCTGGCTAAAATATTCTCCAAATGAACATATCTATCAGGGTATTGTTGTTTAAGCATAATCATGGGATCTGTTTGCCTGAGCAAAGATCTTGCAGCTCCTAACTCCCTTAATTCAATAAGCTCCAATACAACCTATAGGACATAAACTTAATAAAATATCAAAAATATAAAAATGTTTAAAATTAATATACCTGTTCATATAGGTCAATGAGTTTCTTATCAGGCAATTTCAAGGGCTTAATATTTACTAAAACAGTATCCCAGTGACCATTATTAATATCAGCAACAAAGCTTTCAATGCTATCCACCGTATTAAGTGATATCCCTGTTTCTTCTTGAATAGAAGCCAAAGATCTTAATAAATTGTTCTCTTTCAAATATTGTTGCAGTAATCGTATCACACTTATTAAATAATTAATTAAAAAAAAATTACTCTGCTGATTCAATTTCAATTGCCATGATATCATAAATTAACACAAATTCTTAATATATACAATAAAACAAAATATCGTTTATTTTTTAATCAGCTGACTTTTTTTCTTTGTCCTTGTTGAATCGATTGCTTTTTTTGCTTAGCACATATTGCATAATGCCTTATTTAAAATCATGTTGCTTTTGTTGCACCCTACGACAGGGCACATTGATATCAGGGATAGTTACCTTGGTGTATTTTCTCCTACAGCTAGTTCTAAAGATCTATATTATGGTGCAATGGAATCGAGGTGTAACCAATCCTAATTATTCGATTTCACCACTTATGGTGCGCGGCATCAATGTTGGGTGGGGACTGGAACTTCTTTTTTCGATATTCTTAATTTTAGCTTCAATACTACTTATAATGGGAGTAAGAAGTCATAAAAAGCAATGGTTTTTGCCCTGGATTATTTGCATCATCATGATGATCATTACTATTATATGTTCATCTATTACTTTGATGGTTTTGGGTCAAGGAGTAGCAGCTTTTTTAGCAAGTGCAATTGCAAATATTATAATAGCATTGTTAATGATATATTCCTTATTCTGTGTCATCTCTTATTACCAAGAAATGGGACAATATTAAATATATATAATTTTTATTTTACATAGTTTAAATTTTATATGCCCCTTAGATATTAAAGCATATAGAAAAGATTTATATTTGATTTTTTTAGTTTTTTCTTCATATTTTAAATCAACTGTTATTTATAACCCTGCCACTTACTTTTACATTCAAATTTTATGACAAATCAAATTTTTACCAAAAATCATGTTGTGCAATATTTATTAATCTCACATTTACTATGCATACTATTAGATAAATTTAGCTAATAATGTGTTTTTTAAATAAAAATTATAAAATTGTATTTGTCAATTAGATTGTAATTTTTTTGCCCTTAGTTAAACTAGTTTTTAAAAATATATAAAGAGCAGTTTGAATGCCTTGTAAGTAATTTATATTTCTACTATAATATTTAATTTAGGGTATTTTTTGATTGTGTGTATTAATACAGATTAATCAATATATTTATCTTATATTTTGTATAGGTGAGTTTTATTATCTTAAAATAATTGTATTTTTCCTTTAGTCTTTTCAAAAGGTGGTCCACCTACATGATAGGGCCAAATTTTTTTATTGAAAACATTGACATATTTCTTAGTGTATAATGAAATGCTGGTATTATCCTTTTTTGTGCCAACTTTTTTAGGATTGTCGACCAACTGCCTTACATCACCATAGCCTGAGAATACAAATTATTTGATAATTAATGCCATGCCTTTTAAATAGTGAAATTAAACCACCATATTTAACTCTCAATTTTTTGTAAATATACCATTATTTAAACAAAGAATCACAATCATATTCTACCATGATTAACAGGAGGCTGGTTTCTTCTTAAAGGTAATTGTTGATGTGCTAAAGGGAATCTGGAAGTGACAAATATCTAATATTCTTGGGAATATGCCCCAAAAACGTTTTTTTTACCATTTGTTAAAAATAAATAGACTACCCCTCTAAATCTGATTTTCCAAATCAACTTGTATATTTTTCTTAAATTAAAAACTTATTTTATTTGATTATTTAGATGGTAAATGATAGTTGCTTACAATGCTTAAGTCAATAATTAAAATTTTAACTAGTTTCAAAACTTATTTTGTAGTTGTAGAGAACAAAACTATATAAAATGATGATTTCATGTCTTTTTCAAAAATTTATGAAATCATAAATAAATTACAAACTTGGCATGCATTTTCTTGTTATATGAATAGGATTAGAATTATTGGTGCAACCAGGGAGATATGGACTTGGGAAAGAAATTTTTAAAACTTAGGCAAAAACATAGAGTGAAGCTTAGGCCATATTTAAAGCTTTGCTTAAGTTGAGGCCAGTTTCTCCTACTCTGGGGGGGGGGGGGGGGGGGATAGGAACCAAGCGGTTCCAAAAAATCGGCCGAGGGGGGTAGATATAGTTATGGGGGGAATTCGAATAAATTACGAAGTTTGTTTTATTATATTAAAATGCAGATCAAGAAAAATTTGAAATAATTATTGAGGATACCTCTAAATTTTGTAAAGAAAACAATGTTGATTTTAGTTTAAAACAAAAACGCGGCGAGGTGGACGTAATCAAAAGGTAAAAGTAAATAATTTATAGCTACCGTATTAAAACATATTTTAAAGCTTTGGATCTTATCTTAATGCAATTTCACGAAAGATTTAATGACGATACTTTACAATTTTATAAAGGAGTCTCGTATTTTAACACAGCTTCATTAAAAAAATACAATGAAGTAAATGTGGAAAATATAAACGAGATATGTGCTTTTTACGACCTTGACCCTTATTTAATTTCTGAAGAAATGAAAATGTTTATTCCGTTTTTCCGCCAAGCTTAAATAGATGGAATCATTTCTACCCAATATTTGAATGGTTAATATTTTTTTTAAATTCTAGAATCAAAACTCCAGAGAGTTTCTGTAACTCTCCGGAGGACGACGTTGAAAAAAGTGATGAGGATGATGATGAAACCTTGTTTAGTTCAGATGACAATTTTTTACTACCCTATAGGGCTTTAGATAAAACATAATGAAAACCTTAAAAAAATTTATAAAATCTTGCTCACAAAAACGATCTCCAGCTGTAGCGTTGAGAGATCAATGAGCAAGATAAAATTAATTAAAACTTCTCTTCGTAACAAAATGGGAGATATGTTTTTACAAAATCTCCTTTTGTTAAAATCTAAAGATACATTTTATTGCAATTAGATAATGACTTAATTATCAATAATTTTAAACATTTATATCATTATAATAATTCATTATAATAAATAAAATTGAATTGATTTGAAGTGGCTGCTTTTAATCAGACAAAAAATCGGGTGGGGGGGGGGGGGGTAAAGTTACCCCCGAGATTTTGCCGAGGGGGGTAGCTCTTCCATGAAATTTGGGGAGTAGGAGACGCTGGTTGAGGCTGCAAAAGAGTTTCTAAAATAAATGGCAGGAAACACTCAAAACAATACTATAATCTTCAAAAAATTCTAAAAAAAAAATTTAAAATCATTTTTTTTTTAAATAATTATAAATTTTAAAAATAAAGGCTCCTGACTAGCCCATCTTGACGTCAGAAGATTGTTTAAGTTTTGTCGCGGCATAATAAAATGAATAATCAAAAATATTTAAATTAGAGTTAAAACCGGCCCGTGTTCCGACCCGGCCACAGCATATTTTTCAGCTTTGGCTGGCCCATTTGTTTTTGTTATTGGCCTAACCCGATATTACAAAAACACCTATCATAAAATTATTAATTAACACAGGTCGAAGTAATATTCTAACAATAACGCAATAAAAAATCTGTCTATAGGCAGGGCTCGGTCAATTTTTTGGACAGGCGTTCAGATCTTGACTTAAAAATTTAGATTATTTAGAGGGTTTTTTTTGGGTGAGGAGTAGTCGACGTTTATAAATTGGGACCAGTGGGGTTAAGTGTGTCTTGCCGCCAATACCATAATATCCATTAATATGACGCCTCATTCTCCGGAATATTACAGCATGCAAGTTTAAACTTTGGCAATTCGAAGGCCAGAGTCTTTCACCTAACTTATGCTCCCTTGGCGTGCATCTCTTGTAAGAACCCGTCGGTACATAGCCTTATTTAGCCCTGTCGGGTACTAGGCAATCACTTCACAATTTTCGACAATTATGAGTTAACTATAGGGATCAAACCTGCCATCTTATGGAATATCAAATCCGTTTACCGTTTTTCCTAAACAACCTAGTTAATCAGGTATAAATTTTAGAAAAAATGTAAAAAAAAAAAGAATTAAAAACAAAAATAAATTGGAATTTTATTTTCATATTCACAATAGTTAAACTGTTAAATTCAAACTTCAAATGATGTTTTTATTAAAATATAATATATCGTAATGTATTTAAGTTTGGACGCGAAATATTTTGTATTATCTAAATGCCTATATAAGAGCTTATATTAATAAAATCTATTTTTCATTAATTGTGAAATAATATAAATTAGAAGGGATTTTTGTATGCAATAAAGATTTTTAAATTTTTATTTATAGGGTATATTTAGATCTGTCAACTTTGTCAAAAAGGGCCATCTTTGTTATAGACGGATCTAAGGAGCCAAAGAGACGGAAGAAACTAAGAACGAAAAATATACATGAGATTAGGCCATCCTGAAGATGCATTCTTTTATGTTTTTATAAAATTCACGTTTCTAACATTGATATTTGTTGGCCTGTGTAATCCCACTTTATTCCAATTTAAAAGCAATTAAGCCAAATTAAATATACAAAAATAAAAAAGTAATTTACAAAAATCAAAAAGTGATCTTATAAAATAAATCTGCAAATATATATGTGCATCCAATACAAGGGAGAGGGAAGTAGTTTATTATTGATATTTTATAGGTTCATAGGAAAGAAAGAGCAGCGTAAAAAACCCAGTACTTTAACCTTTAGGCATATGCCCCGGTTATTATCATTGAAATTATCGTTATTATAGGGAGAAGCTAGTAATAACAGTTAGCTTTGTCAAGAATCAAACAAATGTTTTGTAATTTTTGGATTTTCAGTAAATGATTTTGTTTTACTTAATTATCTAGAGCAACGAGAAGCCCACGTCCATTTACGAGACTTAGGTTTTGAGAAGACTAGATCTATAATGTTACTGGGATTTTATAAAGAAACAAGCGGTTTTTCTTGTATATCCGTCAAAAATACTAATATTTAGGTATACAAATGAAGTTTAAGCCCAGCATTTCTTTTTCCAAATTTTCTAAATACAATATAAGTTGTAAGGTTTACAAGGGGGTAAAAACTAGAATTTTATTATGCAAAATTTAACCATTTTAGGGCTATTTAATATATAAGCTATATTTTTAGCACAATTAACCATGATTATAATTTTTTCTGAATAATATAGCCTTCACATAGTTTCATAATATTTTATGTATTCTTAAAACACTTAAAACCGATTTTTCTGCTATCAATGTACATTCAATCCTTAATTTAGCGGACCGTTTACCACTAAAAAAAACTAATCCTTTCATGGCAGGACATTTTTATAGCCCTAACCAGTTGACTAAATTATAAGCTAGCGTGGGCTGGACTACAGAAGTATTTTTATGAAGAGAAGCACATAAAGGTGAATCCATAAAATTCCTGCTTAGAGGCACTGAGATACCACAGACTAACTCTTAATGTATAAAAACATTTCATTAATTTATACAAAAACACGTGGTTTACAAATGATTTATTAAATATATCATTTATTATTATTTACCTATAAATCATTTTAGTAAACAATTTAATGATATAATGTATCAGTAATATAGTTGTTAATCAAGGTAAACGCGAGAGAATTATTTTAATAAAAATGTTGAAAATGTCTTTGATGTGTTGAGAGATGTTAACCAATTCTTGTTTATCATAATGAAGACCCTTATCTTTCAGGACTGAATAGAGTTTCTAAATTAAACATATTGTATTACGTAATTTTGACAAAAAGATCCATAAAATTAGTCCAAAAAATGACAATAACTTCAAATCAAAGAGGAGATAATATATAAAAAAAATATAACATTTAAAAACATATTTTTTAATTAAAATTTAATTTTTAGTTTAATGTTAGTAAAATTTAATATTTGAATATTTTGTAATCTAATTAAATTAGGCAAAATTATTTTAACAAAATTATTTTAGATAACCTTAATAAAATGTTTTTAATATTTGTCTTAAAGTAAAAGTGCCTTTGAAGCATCTTTTTTTTTTTTTTTTTTTTTTTTTTTTTCTTTTTTTTTTTTTTTTTCCCCCTCCCTTTTTTTCTTTTTTTTTTTTTTTTTTTTTTTTTGTTTTTTTTTATTTTTAAATTTTTTTTTTTTTTTATTTTTTATATATAACACCCCCCCCACATTTTTTAAAAAAAAATTTACAACCCACCCAACCCTAAAAAAAAAAAACCGAACCGGTTCAAAAATTTTAACCAAGAACCAGGAAATTTTTACGGTTCCAATCCCTGCTTTAACAACTTTTAAATGTTTAAAACAGGCTGAAAAATAAAGTAATGAACCGGAAAGATTGAGTAGAATGTAACACTAATCTAATTCACTTTTGGTAAATTATGAATAATTACTTCTAAACTAGCACCCCTTTTTTACCCTATCCGCGAGAATGAAAATTGTAATCCAATTAATATATATCTATAAATTAAGTTTAGTTTTGAAACAAATTATAATTGGCAATTTTTTTAGAACGACAAATTATTTTTTTGTTCTCTCCTAATAGTGAATTTCCGATTTTTATTATAAAAAAAAACTTTTTTTAAGTTACTAAATCAATTATAAACACAGAAAATTTTTGTTATAATAAATTTGGATATTTTGCGTAAATAAAACCTTAATTTGAACGCGGCCTAACAGGCGAATTAATTTGCAAAAAACGGTTAGTTAATTAAAATCAATATAATATTGGTCTACTAAATATATTACTTTAATTTGTGTTGACCCGTGTTATGCAAAATAATTATAATTAACATATATTGTTAGAATTTTTAATCACCGTGCCCTGACCCATTTTAAATTTGTTCTAATATTAGATATAAAGAATCTAAATCAAAATTACCCAATCATTATTTGCATTTGATGGTTGTTTTGAGAATAGATGGAAGCATACTGCAACGCAATGATATTTATAGTAGGGGTTAGGAATAATCTGCAGGTTATACATAACATGATTAATAAATTAAGTTTTATAAAAATAATAGTGCGTATATGAAATTCTTTAGCTCGTGATCTAGGTTAAGTGATTGCCTAGTACCCAACAGGGCTAAAAGGGGTTATGCTTTGAGGAACATGCCGTCTCTTTCAAGAGATGTAGGGCAAGGGGCGCATTGTTTTAGCAGGTCAATGGCTCTGGCTTCGACTTTTGCCAGGGTTGTAAAGCCTGCATGCTATAATATTCTGGAGAGTGCGGCGTCATTTCGATGGATATTTTGGCGAGGAGACGCGATTAATCCTATTAACCCTAGCGGTTATAAACGTCGCCTCATAGCAATATCAATGCTTCTCTTCCGCAAAAAAGTGATAAGTAAGACCGATATTATTTTTAATTATTTGAAAGTCTATTGATCCAAGTAAGGCATTTTATATCTTAATTCGACATAAGTTTTTTTAAGGGTGCCACTTATATTAAAACAAAACAGTTCTATTATTTCATATTAAAACAACGGAAAGAGTCCTCGCTTACGTCAAGATTTAGGCTTTTCAATATTTTTTACCTGTTAAAGACTAATTTCCCGAGACCATACTTCGCTTTGTTACCTCATAAGTTTTGAATGAGCTCTCAACATTTAAATATAGATGTTTTTTGAAAAGTAATTAAAATTTTAAAAATCAAAAAGTATAATTGTAGTGCCATCGATCTTTTCTAAAAAAGTATAATTAAAAAAAAATTAGTTCTGATTGAAGAATTGGAACAAATCATTTAATTTAGTTTTTAAAAATGATTAGTTAGTGTAAGCTGAAAAGAAAAAGGACCTTAGTGTGCCCCGTGTTGGTTTAACCTATATAATGTAAGGCTTAAATTAATATATCAATAGCTAAGTGAAGAAGTTTTTAGCAGGTTCCATTTTCACAATGCAAAAAAGTGAGCAAATTACAGTTATAAAAACTTATATGTAATAATCACAGTGACTTTTTAGCTATAAAATTTTTTAAATAAAAAAATTATTATTTTCTCTTATCGAAAATATTCGAACCCGAAACATAATTTTTTAACAATGTTGGCGCTATTACGATATAATTCTGCGGTCCAAACGTAAAATGCCGGAGTTGAGTGGAATTATATAGCGCCCGGCAATGGCACAGAAACTCGTGGAGTAGGATAAAATGAGGATGGTTTTCGTCGAAAGATGTAACAGAAGTGGAAGAAAATGTTTTAAGGGGTGTTATATTCCAGGGGGGTATGTGCGAACTCAGGGGGGACAATTTCATGTTTTGAAGTACAGCGGTGGACATAGGTTTGGTTTTGGGTGAACCGCCTGATGAGCTTGCCGTTTTAGCAGTATTTGAGTGTGTTTGAAATTCGTAGCTTCGAATCCATTCGAACCGATCATCAATTTGCGTGAAATCGACCATCTCGAGTGCCGTAATAAAGCGAGCCCAATTTGGGTCATTGGACTAGGTATAAAGGCATCGAATAAAAAGTTTTTAATATTTAGAAAAATGAGATTTAATTAAAACACATAACTAAAACAAAGGAAGTTAATGGATATATTATTCGGATTTGAAACACATAAAAAACTGTAAAACCATATTTGTTGGTTTCCCAAATGGGTCGTAAGACGTCAACGCGGGGTGCAGTTTTGATCCTAAAGGTAAGGTAGAGGAATTTGATTGCATTGCCCGTTGAAATTCCGAAGGGAATTGGTGGTTAAATTGTTTCCGATGCAATGATTCACTCCTTGGAACAACTTTACTTGAAGCTACATAGTAAGTTAAATGATAGCAAAATTTTAATACTAGTTTCAGCTGGCTTTTCAAACATTTTGTTTATATAACATACTTGTATATTGAAATATGTGAAATTTACCATAAGACATAAAATAAAATGCAAATATATTACACTGGTCATGAAAGATGAGAGCTAGCTGCTAAAGCAAGACTTAAATGTAAAGCATTCACATAACAAGATAAAAATGGAAAGATTTTGTAAGAGCTTATTTAAGAGGCAAAAAGCCTACTATTATATAAAATGATTAAATTTTATTTATGGTGCAATTGAGTAAATTTCATCTAATATATATATATTTTACTTTGAACGTTTCCTGGTGTAACGCCACGAGATGCAACCGGTTTAATCAGTCCCGTCATCATTTTAGGCTGAGGTTTATTGCATGTTTCACTAGCAGAAAACTTAGCGGGTAGGTGTGGAAAATCAAAATTTGCCAATTGATTGGTTGGAAAGGGATGATTATACTGGTATGATTGTGGATCAAATCGGAATAAACTGAGCTCGGAACCACTTCGAACTCGTGTAGCAACAGCTGTTTTATTGTGGGTGGTGCTTATGATGGCTTGAATGTTACCTCCAGCTATGAGAGATAGGAAACATATTTGCGAAAGATTAAGACAAAATATAATTAAGACTGTTTTCAACACACTTGAAATTTCTTTATTATAAAATAAGATCTAGTTGCCAACCCCACCAGAGGATTATAAAAATTGGTATATATAATATTAAATTTAAATTCTTTCTTTCATATTTTACAACTTATATATATCCGGTCTTTTTATAACTAATTATTAATCAATTATATTTAACATTGTTAATTATTATTATTATAATTTTATGAATGCTGTTTATTTTGTAAATCTTTTTAATTTTTTAAAAACATATCTTCTATGTAAAACTTCCCCTAAAGATGCAACATATGTAAAATGCAACACATATTAATTTATCATATATAAAAAAATTAAAAAAAAATTTAACTAATTTTCTTTAGAATAATTGCTTACAGCTTTTTGTAAATCAAGATTTTGATTAATAAGACATGTTCAAATAGTAAAAAACTAAAAAAAAGGGGTTAAATACATTGAAATAGTAGGTTGGTGATAGAGAAGGAAGACGTTGGTGGATTAGGGGTCGAAGTTTTTTTCAAAATCAATCCATCGCCGTCTCTTAATGTTTGCAAAGGGGAAACTCTGCCAAGGATACTTGCCGAATGACGAGATGCTGCGTTGGATGGCGTATTATACATATTGTATTCGATGCTCTGTTTTTCAGTTTTTGCCTTGAAATAATTCTTATCGGAAGAAAGAAGTGGAGAAGTCTGAGACGAGGTTCGAACGAATTCCTTACGATTGTTATTGTGAGTTGTGAACGATAAGGTGGGAGTTAAGGAAGGAGAACGAAGGCTACCACCTGTTGAGTGGGTGGAAAAAGGCAACATTGAATGCGTAAATAATATCTTTTAATATTTAAAAATAATTCAATCGTAGGAAAACAAAACAAAAAAATTTTTAATATGCAAAAAATAAATTGTTTTAAATGTATACTTATTTTATTCATAAAAGACTTGAAGGCATTGATATATAATATGTGATTTAAATTTAGACAAGGCTGTATACTTCAACTTAATTTAACAAAATAGCAATTTTTTAAATATCGCCTTAACATTAGTAATTTTAATTGGTATGTCATTTAAAATGTAAACAGTAGTTTTAAATTTTTTTTTGATTTTCTAATGGACATCATAGCCTAGGACATATATATAAATTGTAGAATTTATAAAATCTTATTGTTTTTTTAAGTTAGAATAACGTCGAGTTAACGTATAGTTTACAAAAATTATTTACCAGAAAAACAAAAAAAAAATATAAAACCTTTTTAAGGGCATGAATATTTATGTCGATCTTAAAAATATTAAAAATAATTGTACCCTTTTGAAGCTTATGAGAAATTTTAGTCGATGATCCCATAGTTGGGGTGGGTGGTATTACGATATTTAAGCTATAACCCGATTCAAGAACTGAACTCTTGTAATCTTTGGAGGCGAGACCAAAGTAAGGGGACAGGATATAATGGTGCCACAAACATACTTTATCGTAAATTTTAAAGGCCTAATCAATGTAATGCCATAATAATGTATATTTAAATGTTAACGATATTAATGCACAATTTGTAAAATATTGCACTTAATTTTAAAATAAATTTAACGACGGAGAAAAAACATGTAATTTACATGCCAAGTGTGCTTTTTGTGGGATATAAATAATATACCTTTTTATACTTTAAATTACAAGTCAAGTTATAAAAAAAAGGTTGGCAAAAAATTTTTTAAGTTGTATGAGATAAAAAATAAATGGCAGAATATAATATTTGCGTGTATTCAAAATATTATATCAAATCAAAAAAACAAAAACTAATATAGCAAATAAAAAAACTTATATATGCGTCTACTGTTTTGGTAAAACACAGGTCAACAATTTTTTGAGAGTTATGAGTTAACTATAGATATCAAACCTGCCATCTTAGGGAATATCAAATCCATATCGTTTTTTTTAATAAACAGTGAAAATTTTAGAATAAATGGTCAAAAAACCAAAAAAAAGATTTAAAAAAAAATAAATTTAAATTTTAATTTTGCATATTCACAATAGTCAAATTGTTAAATCAAACTTCAAATAATATTTTCATTAAAAACCGATAATATATCGTGTGGTATTTAAGTATGGACGCGAAATATTTTGTATTATAATGCCGATGTAAGAGCTTAATATATTAATAAAAATTATTTCTCATTATTTGTGAATATAAAAGTTACAAAGAATATTTATATGCAAAAAAGATTTTTAATTTTTTTCTTATTAGAGTATATTTAGATCTGTCAATTTGGTCAAAGCCATTGTTTGTTATAGACGGATCTAAAAAGCCAAAGACGGAAGTAACTTAAAAAAACGAAAAATATATATGAGATTAGGCCATCACGGGGATGCATTCTTATATGTTTTTATAATAATCTCGTTTCTGACATTGATATTTGTTGACCTGTGAAATAAGTGTATTATATTATTTTTGAATGATATGAAATTAGTTTCAAACAATAACATCTATCAAAAACAATAAATTGCTTCAAATTTAAAAAATATTATTACTTGCATTAAAAACTGCGAAATTATATCGGTTAGGATCAAACTTTGGGTCTGTAAAAAGCTTTCAATCTGTTGTTCGCCCTGGCTGAAGTAGCCCAAATAATCGACGCTTTCGGCCTTGATGAAAAAATTGTTTACCGTGATGCGATGTTCTGTATGGAATATAATTATAATTATTTATATTCAAAGCGGCCTAACTTATAACCTCATCTGCCCAAAAATTGTAAATGTTAAGCATATAGAATTACTTTTTATTTTAATTTTGTTTATTTTTACAAAAATTTACCTCGATTTTGAGCATTGTTTTGTATATAATACAATTTAGCGTTAAGAAATGATCGTTAAAATATAAAGTGATAAAACCGAATAAATTTTAAATTGACGTATAAAAAATACTTCGGACTTCGTCCAACACAGCTGACGAATTGGACTCAACTGCCTTGAGTATGGATTGAATTTCGTCGTTATAATCAGCTTGGGATACTTTTGTGAGACTCACGGAGCCTTGCGGATGGTTGATTGTACTATTATCCTTTTTTGAAGAATCATTTTGGGCATCAACGTTATTCCCAACCTCAATTTTGGACTTAACTAGGCGTGGGAATGTTCCAAGGGTCCGAACTACAGGGATCATGGTATTGGTCCTACCCCTTGGAGTGGAAGAAGTTAAAAGTTCCAAAGCATGTTTATTCAGCGATTCATCTTCGAAAAAGTATTTTGGGGTAGCATTTGTAAATTTTCCCGTTTCGGCCCCTAAGCCCGCCGACGTTTTAGAATTAGCTGGTGGACTAACAATCATAAAGTCATGCGTTATGGATGAATGTTTACGACGTCTTATATCTTGGTGTAAGCTCAACGTGTCACGTGATTTAACAGGGACCATCACGTGTGATGCCGCTGCCATGTCCTTAGTTTCGAAATTCGGTCTTGTGCCCGTAGTACTTTCGATGGCGTGTTTTTTGGGTTGTAAAGTAGCACTCCCAGTTACCGGTCTCTGCAAAGCTGATTTACCGAACGCGAGTGTGCTCGCAGTTGTAATGACGGGTGACGGGGCCTCTTTCCGAACGACCGTGCGAAAGTTGCCATTTACACCGTCAATGAGAGCCAGCAAAGGTTTGTCTAGTGGTTCGTCTTTTTCTTTCACTTCGCTATGCGTATCGAGCATAGTAGGTTTAGGGAACCCGGTACTCAAATTAACGAGTACGAAATAAAGATCCAACATGTATTCAGAGCTCTCATTGGTAGAAGCAACAAAATTCTGTTGTTGATCAAGAAATTTGTTCGAAATATTTGCCAATCTTTTTTTCCGTTTCGTGTCACCATTTTGTAAATCTATCAATTTGTTGCCAATCATTTCTTCATTCCCTGGAATCTTTAGGGGGGCAAGAGACGCCGCTCCGTTTGTAGTTCGGCGTCCGAAAAGCGACATTTTACTACTTCTGGCTGATGCTACTCCTTCTGGGGTAGGTATGAGGGAAGGCTGTGCTTGGGGCTTAAATATAGCGCCTTCATGGACAGTTTGAAAAGGGGCGGAAATTCCGCGGTGCAGGCCAAGGCCGGCCTTGTGCTTGAGCTTGTTTTCGTAGACCATAACGATAATATCGTAATTATCTGTGCCGAAACTCAAAGAAAAACAATTGGATTTAAGGTTGCCCGTTTTTGGGATTCGTAATTCACCTGGGGTCGAATAACTTTTCTGTCCGAGCAACGAGGTTAAAAGCGTATAGAGATATGGGGTATGGTACCTAGCTTTCTGAGTAAAAAAGTTAACAAAAATAAAAAGAATTTGAGCAATTTTGAGTTAATAAATGCCAAAAATATATATGCAAATTTTAATAAACCAGTATACAAAGGTCAAACCGCTATTTGCAAGACCGGTTCCGTTATAAGCGACAACCAAACAATACTTAATACCGCTTTTCAAATTTTAGTAAAAAACAGAGTTTTACACAAAATATTTTGTTTCATGTGCCTAAAGGCATTGCTTAAGGATCGGCCAATATGCAGACCCAGCTATCTGTCTTTTAAATATTAAGCAAAACATATAAGTCATGAAAATTGTAAAAAGTTTATTACGTTGACGAAGCAATTTGAAGAAATCAAAGTCGCGTTGATGAGCTGGGTTGGATCCCGCAAAAATTTCTGCAAATGACCAAAAGGAAATTCTTTGTTTATATTATTCATGGCATCTAGGGTCTTTGGATCGGTAGAAGGTTGTTTAAGTTGATCAAACAAGTAGGAGACAAAGAGGTGATAAGTTTGAGAGGATAGTGCGGGCGTTATGTCACCAGAATCAATACCAACTAGGCCTGTATATATATTCCGGAAAAAAATTCTTTAAAATTTCAAATTCCATTTTTCATACCAAAACTTATGGATATTAAAGAAGACCTTGAATATAAAAACATACATTTAATGGCGATATTAATATGTATTATAACAAAATTTGTAAAATGAGAAAAAATCTATGGCCAATAAAAAAAATGGTAATTTGCTTTGGACAGCAATTTATTTAAGCTAGATGTTACATCAATCTTTAAATGTAAGCTCAAACTCAAAACTTAATTCATAAAAATGACCCTTTGTAATGAGGTTGCGAGAGAAGCCTGGGGCCTTGTTGTAGTAATTCATGAAATCACTCATCATAGGCACTATATTGAAATTCGGAGGTAATGACGCTTCTTTGCTATCATCATTTTCATTTTGAGGAGTTTTGTCGGAGGAAACTCTAACCTCATTCTTAAACTGTTTGAGAAAACGGTAAATGAGCCGTAGATGAAAATCGTAGGAAAAGGAGTGCAGATGACACAATACTTTGTAACGCTCGCAAACTTCTAAGAAAGACGTAATTCCCTATATAGATCATGATAATGATATTTGTAATTAAAAGATAAATAATATTTTTGTCATTTAGATTTCCAATTAAAGTTTTAAGGGAATAAATAAAGATCTATTAATCATAGAATTATAAACACACTGAGATTTTTAAAATATTTAAGCAAATTTATAAATCCAATATTGTTTGATTTAAATATATAAAAGAAATATAATAATAATAGTAGTAAAAATTTATAGGGGACGACTATAGATATATATATTTTGATGAGAAACATGTGCGTAGATTCCAAGAAATGGAAGAGTTGGTGCAGTAGACTTTTATAGCCAAAATATTAAATTTTCATAACCGTTTTTAAACTTAGGTAAAAAAGATATAAACTATCAAATTGTAGGTGCCAAATATTAATATAATGGCCGAATTTGAATTAGCGTATTTAAAATATGCCTAATTAAGACTCAATTTATAAATTGAGTAATTTTAGCTTATCGTACAAGTACCAAATAGGGACCGCTAAAAAAAATTGAGTAATTTTAGCTTATCGTACAAGTACCAAATAGGGACCGCTAAAAAAGATCTCAAATAGATTTAACTTTATTATAAATAAAAACTATAACTTCAGTTTCATTTTTGATATTTTTTGTAGCCAGAGAAGTATGTTTTTGAGTAGGGATTGTATAAGCGTGGAAATATAAAACGAAAAACGGCATATCCAGTGATAATTCAAGCAGTAGGATGCCCTTTCCAAGTTCGGTCTTCTGCATAAACACTCGGGGTAAAGAAGTAGAGCTATAAATAGGAGAATACAAAATTTTTTCTTTACAATTACAATTTTTATATTAATGAACTTATTTTAATATACTAAGTTCAAAGCCTAACTTAAAAAAGTATGTTGGGCTATTAAAAGTTATTTAATATTTCAAATAAAGTTTAATCTCGTAATAAAGCCGATCATACAAAATATATTAACAATTTATTGTTTTAGGTCATAATTTTCACATTGTCTTATAATTATAAAATTTATCACAACATAAAAAAACATTTTATTAACTTTTTACGAAGTTACATCAAGTATGTAGGCTAAACTGTCATATGAAATTTTGTTAATATAAAATATAATAATATAAATCAAAAACATATAATAATAAAAAAAAATCAATAAAATACCTTAAAGCAGTTAATATAATTAATAAAATACATATATGAGTTTTGGTCCTAAACATAATTTTTTTATTAACTTTGTGTAGGTTTTACCTTTTGTCTAATTTGTGCCAATCTAAATCTTGTACGGCAGAAACGTGGGAGAAGCCCAGCGATTGCAAGTAAACCAAATACTCCTTCATAAAAGTTTCATAAAGCCGGATCCAATCATGCGATGCGTCAAGCATTTGGGGCGAGATACGCTACATGTGAGTAAGTATAATAAATAAAACATACAAATTCTAATGTCGAAAGGATGCGCAAAATTAGGGCAAACCCAATTAGCCAAGAGAGTAACGATAGAATATAATATAATATTAAGCCTGCTTTTAACATTTTAATGATTAAATAAGTTAAAGAAAGCGTCTTACTAAAATCAAAAAAACAAAAACTTAATAGAATTTATTTCCTTAATCAATTAATGAAAAACCGAAAGTTTACTTAAGAAGTTTTTTAAATATATCACGATATGTTTAAATCATTTATAAACATGATGCCAGCCTGCATTATTGATTTTTCTTCGGTTTAATCGATTTGTGGTTAATTTGTTTTTGTTTTTTTCTAAATTGCTCAAACCATTACGAAAAACAATTTTTTTATATAAAGATAACGGTAAATCAGAAAAAAAGTGCAAGAATATAATTAAATTAGGTAATTCATATAAACGAAAATGTAATTATAAATAAATATTTAAAGTTAAAAAAATGAAAAAATATTAAGAATGAATGAATGAAAAAAGAGAAACGTCATCCGATATTTCGGCCGAACGGGTCTTGGAGACTTCACGGCGCCACAACGGGTCAAAGAGTATAGGCGTGGCGCAGTAATGATACATACGACTCCGTTTTTTGAGTGCGTTAATAGCGTTAAGATGGACCGCTAAATTGAAATACCGGCTAAGGTTTTCAGTTGTTTTAAGAGTCATTTGATCTCTCGTCTCGCACCAAGCTTCGTAAAGAAATTCAAGAATCAGCTCATCTCTCGTAGCTGAAAAAACACATTTTTAATGTTAATAGATGAGACACTTAAATAAAATGGATATTAAATATGTAAAAAAAAATAAAATATAGTTAGGCATATTAAATTAGTTCTTCAATACTTTGATTTGGTAAAAATCATAATATATATGGAAGGTTCATTGTTACAAAACTACCCCAATCAGTATTGATAAAGAAAAAAATTTGATGACAAAGTTGCTTATTAAAATTCGTATAATTCTGTTCAAATATTTTAAATTATTTTTATGGTAGGCCGAAAAAATAAATTTATTATCATTATGAATTTAAAATTTAGTATTTGAAGTTTTGCAAATGGAAAAAGGAGATGGTATTTCGTAATAAAGAACAAAACGGGGTGTTTAAAATAATTTTTTATTTTATTTCTACTTAAACGCCATGTTCCAAAAGGATAATACCTGAAATCAACGTTTTCAGAGCTCTAAGGTAACGCGTGGTTTGATAAACAATTTGCGTTTCCGCCATAGATATTTTGCTATGTCTGTTATCCTGATGATGATGGTCTGGAGGATGCGAAAACTCATGAGATTTTTCTGTAAGTGGAAGGAGAGGAATGCCTAGGAAATCCTCAAATTTCAAGATCAAACATTGAAACAGACGCGATTTAAAGTCATCCAAATAATAATGTTCGCTTAATTGATAGGCCATAGGAGATTTAAAAGTTTGACAGCCTGAAACCAAGTTACAAGATTCGTAAAATTCGTCCAATAAAGCTCTAAGGGGTTTCATTAGCTCTTCACTAGGTTGGTTTTCGACAGATGGGGTCATTTCACTATTATTAACTATTGTACCGTTCACACATCTAAAATAATTTGACATTAATTTTTCGAAAGTGCCTCGCAATTTAGCATTATTTTTCGAAATTAAGGATCTGGCGCTGAAATCCAACAAATGTGAGGCCGTATTTCTACGTTGTGCTTCAGAAGTTGTCAGAAATAAGCGATCAGCAAACCTCAATATCACATTTTCGACTAAATATGCGTTGCAATTGTAAGCCCGTAAAACGCAAAGTTTTTGCGGCATATTAATTTCCAAGGTTAGATATTGCGATCGGCAAAAAAGTGAATGACCGGTAAAATCATACTTTACGCGTGATTCAGTATCATCGAATGACATAAGGTCGCGAATAAATATGTTAGCCATCTCAGCACATAGTTGACCAGGCAAAAATATTGGTGAAAATAACGGATTTTCCGGTACGGAAGCAATATTTGACGTTGGCAAACCAAGGTTTATCATAATAAATTCACAATTATCGAGTGTATCAGGTAAGGAACTTGATTCAAGAAGCCTGGTAAAGTCCCGACTTCCATTTTTAATTGCGTTAATTTCTATCTTAGCCTTACAAATGACACTGCTGTTTATCATTCCCTGAATAAGGACGTCAGGGTCGCATATATCGAGAAGGACTTTAAAGAATTGGACAACACAAGCTATTTTTTCGACAGTTATCGTACGATCATTAGCTGCGAGATTCCATTGGTGGCTATAACAAGTAGTCAGTTTGCCCTTTAAGCTATCGTAGAAATCTAACGTAACAACGTTTCCAAGATCAACCTTAAATTTGCACATTTTATCAATGAGGACTGAGGCAAGATCAAAATATGATCGATTTTTAGTTATATTGTTTTCATTGTTTAATGCCCGTTCAAGAATGAGAGTTTGCTCAGCCTGTCGTTGACAATAGCTCAGTAAGGCTTCCATAGCTTTCAAAATTTCGTATCGAGCTTGGCTGTGTGTCGACGAAGTGCGATACCATAAGGTATAACTCAATCCAGTAAGGTCAGAAATCAGTGATATTTGAATGAGAATAAAGATCTTTGCTCCCATGAGCACATCCAAATACAAGAATACATTTCGCCACTGATTTTGGCTTCCAGCTGTGAGAACTTCGGACATGAGTCGGGGAGAAGAAAATGTCCTGAAATTAGACTCGGGTACGTTGGGTGATATACAAAAAGTGAGCAGATATTGGGACAAATAATACAGAAGGTCGGTTAAATTACGTGGTTGAGTAAAATTATGGGTAGATTGATGCTCCGGAAATTTGACGGCAAAAGTGTAAGGGTCAAGCGAGGCCGGAGAACCTGTCCGGAGGAATAATAAATCTAGAGCGTTCAATTTTTGTTGGGGATACCTGCTGAGCGCCGCATAGATTACGTCACAGACCATGTCATCTACGCGATTTTGCAGCGCAAAGACAAGTTCTTGTTGACGGTGGATAAAGCATTCATCGACGATGGTTGGTAGACCGTAAAAGTTTAGGGAAAGGTAATCGTTGTAATGGGGTCGCTGACGCCGTGATTCCAATAAATTCAGCAAAGTCCCTGCAAATTGCAGGCCCGGAAAAATAATTTTCGATTTTAGGGAATCATCTTGAGAAACTAGGACACAGAGTTGATTTAAGGTGATGGGTTGAATTTCGAAATAAAAAACTTGTCGTTTATTATAGTTTTTGGAATTTTTGGCAATCTTGATGCCAGTGTTTGGTGAGTAGAATAATGTCGATGTTGATTCTCGGTTTCCTGCCTCTTTGTACACGTAAAGACCCGGACGGTTGTCGATGCTAAACAGTTTATCCAGGACGGATAATCTCAAGATCCGAATGCCCGCCTCGAAAACTCGAATTGAATGAGCCGACCAGCAGGTAGAAGGCATTGGGATTAACGCTTGCTTCGTTATATCGACCATGGGATCAATCATTTCGCTATCGCTTGTATCGCTACTCGTTAGATTAGCTAAAAAGCTAGCCTCAGCATTGAGTGAAATCTGCCGACCACCTAAGGTAGAAGATCCTCTTGGGCGGGTTGTCGCGCTCATTGTACCGGCCCTAAAACATTGGGCTAGTCTGGGGTGAAGGATTATTAGAGCTACCCATGCCAGGCGACAGCAAAAAGGGGAACTGATAGATGTATCGATATTGCAAATTGGTATGGAATATTTTTCGGGAATCAAAAGCTTATTGGCTCGCCGAGTGGCGTGCAAGGATTCCAGGAGAAGACGTCGATTTATGTCATTGAATAGGCCTTGTATGCTAGTTACGACACGAGCACCCAAATTGATCAATGACAATCTACGTGTATATATTGAATTGTATCGGACATATAAAGAACATAAATTTGAAGAGAGCGTTACGGCCATGGAACAGGGCGGAACATCGTAGCATTTACGGAAATACGTATTATGAAGGTTGGGTAACGAAGAACATAAGGTTTTAGGGTTCCTTAAAATTGATTGCAACGTTTCACCATTGGAAGCAAGATCAAGTGAATTAAGGAGACCAGTTCGATGATTCATATTAAACATTTTAGGAGCAGTAGACCACGAGGCCTCAAAATATAGTTGATGGTCGATGTGGGAAAGCTGGCCGCCATTGACTGCCAATTTGTTAGCAGGCAAGAATTGGATTAGATATAGGGTCTGTTCGCGTAAGGCATACCATGTCAAACGAACTTTCAAGAGGGAAAAGGCATACAACTTCCAGCTAAATGATCGGTCAGGAACGACAAATCGCAAAGGTATATCGTATCTATGGACGGTTTTACAGTCGTCGTCAACGTTAAAACACTCTCCACGCCATAACTGGCTTGATGCGACATTATATAAGTCAGCGTCGATGGAATTACAAACGTATTCAAAAGCGTTTTCACGCTCGTAATCGTAATAGGAAGACAGGTCCGTCGTAGAGCTGTAATGATAGTCTTCATTCTCGGGAAAGGAGGAAGCGGAGGAGGAAATACTCTTATAACAGCGTGACGAATTAATATTTAGAGTCAGAGGATGGTGATACGTACTTGCAGTGGCAGTAGTGAGTGTTTGACTGCACCGATGGTAACCAATCAAGTTACGAGTGCTTGAAGAATGATTACCACAGCTCCCCGACTTAGTCGTCGATATTGATGAATTACTCCTTTTGATGCTTTGACGGCTCCGCGATGACTTATTTTTTCTTTTCCATAAAGAGGATTTGGAAGAGGAGGTAGAATGTTCTGCGTGACAACTCTCATTATTTGAAGAACGCGGAGAATTCAGTTCTTCCCCGTATTCACCAGTGCTGCTGCCATTGGGGGAAGATTGGGCAACAGAAGTTAAGGAAAACCCATTGGGTGGACTTGCATTAGAAGACTGGTCAGAAAAGGACGTATCTATTAAAGCAGTTGGTATGACACATTTGGTAATTTTATAGTTTAATTCAACGTGGTCGACTATCGTATAAGTTAATGACTGACACACACTGGCATATTGACCATCTTTGAATTTCAAACAACTTTTTTTCTCAAACAGTGCGTCAACCAGTAGCCACTCAAGCCTTTCACATAGACTCTTAAGCAAGTAGGTCGACCATTTGCGCAATAATTTTTCAATTAACTCAGCCTTCGTAAATCGAAACGTTTTATATCGTTGCCTTTTTCTGATTTCGCAATGCTTAAGGTTAGGTTTATTCTTAGGAGCAGGAGAATTAGAATTTTCGCGTCTAAATTCATCTGCATGTTTGTGATCCGTCCTCCCTAGACTAAGGTAATCTGGAACGACTCGTATAAGGTCTTTAGTTAGAGAGAGCCGACCAAATGAATCGAGCGATAATGTATCTGAACACATTTCAATAGGGGTGACTCTAGGGCCGTTGCCTTCATTTGTATCTTCAAAATCATCGTGTCGTGCTGGATGATAATAAGGTGAATCCATTTGCTGCTGGTGCTTATAATTCGGACTTAGGGCTATAATATCAAGAGTCATTTTAGCTAGGCCGGCTTGTAGGAGGCAGTAGGATTCGATGCCAATAACCTCAACTAGAGCACCTAAATAAAAAAAAATAATTATTTAATAATAGGTTTTATAAATGAATGAGTGAAAAAATATAACAATGGGAGGAAAATAGGCCCCACAATGGTCTTACATTTCTTAAAATTCAGGCTTAGCGATTTAAACATATATTATCGGAAAAAGGCCTTTATTGACCAAATATACAGATTTTACGGCCTCAAAAAGAGAAAAAATGCTGTTTATCTCAACAATGTAAAACAGTGTTTTCATTTAATCAAGCTCTCAAATCATATTTAGATTAGTTTAAATTTAGCTGTTTTAAATATATTAAAACATTTGTTTTTAATTTATTATAATGTCAATCCATTTGGTCAAAGTTTGATTAAAAAAACTGCAGACAGATGTGAAAATCTGTGAGATGGTTCTGATGTTAGCTCAAAGCTCATTATAGAGAAACCCGAACAATTCGACGGTATCCGTGAAATAGGGTATGTATCGATGTCGCCACTATCGGCGTGTCCGGTCATCGTGTTATGCACCGAAAGAGCTAGATGGATGAAAGAGGGTCGGTGGGCGAGCAGATCCCGATAAAACTGCCCATATTTATCGCAACAAAATTGGTTGTCGTGTTGGATGTCGAAGTAGCGGTAGAACGGCGAAACGGGCACGGGGAGGTATAAAGAAGTGAGAAGCGCTTCAATTGCTTTACTATGATAATCATAAATTCCACAAGAGGTGTGTCTGTGAACCAAAAAAAAAATATACACATTTAAATTTTATTAAGTGAACCACATTGCCTTACGATTGGTGTATCAATCCCATTGATTTATTTGAAACGAATGTATTATTAAATTGATAAAGAATCATCATGTTTTCAAGTATTTTCCATTTAACTTATTTAAATATTACATTTCAGCCTTAATTATGAGCAAAACATTTGGCTTTTAGGCGGTTCCCCATATTCCTTTTAAGCTTCGAGTCAATCCGCAAAAAGCATATTGCCGACGAATTTAATAGTGAGATTTGCTTGCACACCGGCAGTTTTTAGTAGAGTTTAGTATTGTTAAAAGCTTACTGCCTTAAAGGTCACTAGGTAAGCTTCAAAGTGGTTGTATATGTCGCTATTACGAGTAAAAAAAGTCTGCAGGAATCGAACCGAAACCTCCTGCGTTTATGAGTGCTATCAAATACAATAGCCTTATCAGAAAGTCTCTAATTTAAGGCAAAAATAATTAAAAAGGTGTTTTAATCACAAATTGGTTGATATCTGGCATAATTATAGGGCATCAGCAACCTATGTTTTGGGCTTACGTACTCGCATTGAGAATAAGATTGAGAGGATTCTTTAAATGATGGCAAATGGATGTATCATTTTATAAACCGTTTTAAGGCCATTTTAAATATATCTCGGACTCATATTTAATGATCTGAATGAGCCTAAAAATCAAAGCCAAATGTGTGTTGCATTCTTTTTCAAATAACCCCAGAATCTTATGTACATAGGTGGAAACGAATCAAAATATATGTTTAAAATGTTTGAAAAAAAAAACAATAAACTCAAAAATAAAACAGTTAATCTCACAAATTATAAAAACAAATATGTTTTTCCCCCCATATAAAAAAAACATAAATTATAATACTATTTTAAAATTCGTAACCACTCATAATAAAAAATTTTACTGGGAATCATTAGAAATGCCTAAGTAAAATCTTGAAACGTCAATTTCGATGAGTTTTTCTCCGCATAAATAATCCGTGCAAAATTCTACGTCATATTTGCAAACCTAAATAATTATAATTATTAAATATATTAAACCCAGAATTTTCCTACTCAAAAGCTAATTAATATTTCTAAACCCATCCATAATCAAAAAAAAAGCCAGCTCAAGAGCCTATAAAGAAAGGTACATTAAAATTTTGTTCATTTAATTATAGGGAAGTAACAAATTGAAAGGAAAGAGGAAAACCCTTAGTAGAGATGATATAAAACGAAACTAACTCGTTGATTAATAGAATAACAATATAAAGAAATCAAAAATATCACGGAAACAAAGAATTATATATTTTTACAAACAAATTTTTTTTTGTATTATTTAATTAAATGAATTTTTTTATCATAGCTTAATACCATAACGATATTTAGGTGACCAGCTGTCCAATTTTCATTCTTAAATGGTATATTACATTTAACTATAATATAAAATGAATTGAATGTTTTATTGTTAGTTTATAACTTAATAAACATAAAATACACCGAGCTGAAAGTTAAAAAGGGTTTTATTAACTTAGTAATTCATTGGATAAATTAAATACATATAAAAATACAAAACTACAATATCATTTATCTTCTTGAAATTCATTTAAAAATTTAAACTTTCCTATACATCCGATCAGAACCAATTAATTATTTAAAAAAATGGTATAGGGTCTCATGGGGTTTTTAGAGCCTACTAAAAATTTAATAGTATATATAATACGTAATTAATGACATTTAATTAAGATTAGCAATAATAACAACAAATACGAAGAGTCATATGAGAAAATGTTACATAGTTTTTCTCTAACAGTTGAGTATAAACCGTGCCCATAAAAGATTTTTGATACTCAACGTTGATGATTGAAAAGTGATGGATGAGAGCTGGCACGAGCCTCATCATGCCAATTTGATTCATTCGGGTTCGTAGATTTAGAAAAGGATCGTAATTTATAATTTCTTGGAAGTTCTAAAACCAACAAATACAAAAATAAAAATTTGGATAAACAATTCACTCTGTAGCAGGCAAGGTATAAATTGTACGAACAAGCGTATGTATTTAATAATTGTAACTAAAGTTTAGAGGTTTAAATTCATGAATGTAAATAAATTTCGAGTAATAAATAGCAGAAAATTTTGAGTATTATGCCGAGTATACATATAAATACAAATTTATAATATTATTTAGTGCAGAAATTTAAAACCAGTAATTTTTATTTGCTTAACTTTTTTTTCTTCAGTTTTTTACAGTAATTCAAACTTTTATTTTCAATACAAAATAAATTGAAATTAATTTATACATTGTTTAATAAACGATAATACCTTTATAGCAAAGTGGCAATCGATTATAGGTGAATCCTTATTGATGCAACCCTCATCGGGATTATTCTGATCGTCACTAATTTTTTCAAGGGCATCTTGTATGTCAATTAAATGACACCTAACGGCCAAATAACTGTAATCTTTGAAAATTTTGGGAACATGGACTTTATGCGGTTTAAATAGCTCATAGATTAACAGACTATCTTGCTTTTTCAGGTAAGAGTAAAGAAAAACGTTGCCTTGCATCATTTCCGTGGGCGTCAAATTTGTGGAATGACATGCGTTTAACCGGGACTCAAGGTACGATGTAAAAATGGATGCTAACATTGAGTCTGAAAATTAAATGTAAAAGTGATTTGTATAATTAAAAAAAATTATGGGTTGCAAGTAATTTAATGTAACAAATAAACAATTAATTATTTCCGCGGAAATTTTATAAATACACGCTTGAAATTTTTTTTTAAATGAGGCCAAGTGCAAAGTGAATTCTTATTTCGTGATATTTTGAAAATTCTAATTTTTTTTTTCAGAATTTTTAAACAAATGTCAGAAAAAGCATTATATATGCTTAAACTAAATTTGGCAACTTTTTCAAAATTTGCATATAATTACAAAATATTTGAAAATTTTTCAAAAATAGAAATTCATTTTGCACGTGCCCTCATAGATTAAAATATGCCTAAAAAAATAGCCTTTCCAATTAAGTTTAATGTAAACAACTCTTTTAAAAAATCAAATTTGAAATGTTAAAACATTACAAAGGACAAAAATGTAAAAGTGAATTAAATGCATTCATTCTATTGTTTGTCCTATTCTCTATTCTTTTTCCGTTTTTCCAGTACGATTTACCTCACCTTGTTAACATTCCAAGTTAAAAAGGGTAAAAGTGACATTTCTAGGACTCAAAGCTATAAGGTGTCAAAAGTGTCTTCATTCATAAGGTCATTTAAACTCTGCATTTTTAAGAAAAAAATTGCTTTTTTGCCAAATTTGATTTAGGATATTAATGATAAAATTTTCAGTTCAAAAGTCAATAAAATGTACGCCCAAAAAAAATTTACTTGGTGAGTCAGGTGTATGCGGGTCTATTTGCGTATGTAATTGTTTTAGCCAAGAAAATTGGAGATTGAACCTAGCAATCTTGGTCGCGACCAAAAGCTGCAACCATCTATCGTCAGCGTATAGCATCTCCCGATGAAATCGAAAAAATTTCATGGACATGCACCGTTGAAAGGTATCAAATTTCATCGAAATACCACCGCCTTGATTGTCGTCCAGATATGAAATTCCAGAAAAAATTCGTTGGCAATTGATCCGATTATCTTGGCACTCTGCCAGGAGTCGATCAAATGGCACCTCATGAAGCGTGAGAGCCGTTAATTGGTCATCCCCCGACAAAGCCCTCCCACGCTTACTCCCTAACGAATCCTTGCGGGTTGACCGTTCCCCACTTATCCCATAGGGTTCATCTTCGGGCTGGGAAGACCAATAAGGTCCATTCCCAATTTCCAACGTATCTCCCGGCGGCAATGGTTGACGCCCAAAAATTTCATGTTGGATCCCATTCGGTTGCTGAGAAAATAGATTATCAACGTTATCTATTCCTTGCTCTGCCAATTCATTGGCATGCTGTTCGGGATTGGAAAGCTTGTGCAACAACGACAGAGTACGTATAATTCGGTCATCATTTTCAAATATCTAAACAATATTTAAATATTAGATTAAAATTAAACGTATGAGAATCCTAGATATCAATGTGGGCAAACAAATTTGCCCCAAACCTAGATTTTTTTAAAGGGGGAAAGCGTCTCTGAAGTTATAGAATATAGCTATTGATCGTTAAACAAATATTATACAAGAACTAAATAGGAATTTTTCACTAAATTTATTTGGTTATGCAATTTCACTCCAATAGGAAATGATTTCCAAAATATATAAATTTATTAGCTACTTATTTATATTCTTTAAAGCATCCCATCAAGTGCCTCTAATATTAAATCTTTGGATATTCTTTAAATCCTTTACATATTTGATTTTCTGCAGAATTAAACAATTGTGCTCCAACAATGACTAAAAATCTAAAAATGAAAGCCTTAAAATAGTTTCGATTCAAAAAAAAACCAAAAAATGATAAGTGAACGATAATATTGAGACAGTTTAGGCAAACGCAATGGATATTTTGTTGTTTCAAAACTCATCAATATGAAATTTTTATAAAAAAAAACAATTGGTTTAAGGTTTCCCTAATAGGGCTTTGACTCTTTTAGCCCGAGCAATCCAATTAAAATTGCCGAAGGTTATATAGTTTTTGCTCGCACACCAGCCACCTAGGTTTTTAGCCTAGACTCTTACTTTTAGATGTATCTTTTGTGACCTACTGCCTAAGCAGCCACTCCGAGGCTTCAAAGTGGTTGCTCATGCATTCTATTTTTCCAAAAAAAAGAGTTAATGTGAGCGGATTCGAAATCACAACCTCGTGCGTCTAAGACAGAAGGTTTGGCATTGAGCCATCCGAGCCGATAAATTTTTATAAAACTTTGTTAAAACAATCATATTAAATCAATAAAGATTATATTAGCAAGAGGTCAGCCATTTATGGTGTACCTTTTTTCTTGGATTATAATTTAACAACTAATAGATAATTTTATAATTATATGTTTTTCATAGTTTTTTACGCCTTCCGTTCATATCAAAAAAAAATGACCTTTCTTTATAGATTTCGTGACCTCGAGAATACCCTAAAATGAATCATGGAATTTTTTTTTCCATACAAAAGTACCTATTTTATATATATCATCTCAAATAATAAGAATCAGAATTTTTTAGTATATCAAGCTCTTACATCAGCATTAGATAATACAAAATAATGTGCTTACAAACTTTATGACATATATTAACGGTTTTTATTAAAAATATTATTTGAAGAATTTAGCCATTTTACTGTTGTAGATATGCATAAAAAATTCAATTTATTTTTGTTTTTGAATCTTTTTTGTTTTTTTTTGCATTTCTTCTAAAATTTGCAATGTTTATAGCGGCCTAATTAAGTTTAATTAAGAAAAACGGTAAACGGATTTGAAAATCCCTAAAATGGCAGGTTTAATCTCTGTAATTAGCTCATAACTCCCAAAAATTTGTTGACCTATGTAATAAAGGATAGTGTTGAGATATTACACAATGTTGCCCCTTTAAAATTAAATATAAACATGCCAAATTTCATCTTTTTTAACACTGAGTTTCAAATAAATAATTGAGCAAAAATGCAAAAAAAAAAACCTCCCATAACAAAAAATACTTTTTATCAAAGTAATTTATTATTTGCAAGGACAAATTAAATTACATAAAAATACTGGGGCCTTTCGGGCCGCTTTGTCTGTGCTTTAGTATAATTCCAACAAAGTCGTAATTCTATCTTTTAATTAACATAAAATTTTGATTGCTGTGAAAATTTTCAGCAAGTGAAAAAAGAAAAGGAGAAAATTTGCAAAAACCATGAACTCACAATAAAATTTGTGTAAATATTTTTAATTTTTTTATTGATTTTTAATTATTAATACAGATGCCGACAAAAATCATTGAGTTCGGCAATATACATATATCTAACCTGGCTAAATTCGGCAAACTGACAGATTTTAACTTCTAAAATAAAAAAATATGAAATTCTGTTTATATTAAATCACTTTTAACTTATGTTTTTTTATCTCAAATAATGAAATAATCAAATTCATCAACATTTAATTTATACATATTGGCACCCCAACCTAAATAAAACACTCTGAAGTTTTTTTTTGAAACATCATTATTTGAAGTTTTATGCTGTAATAAATATATTTATATTTTCCATCCTATTTTTAAATCTTTTTTTATAACATTTTTCAAAAAATTTTTGTGCACGATTGGCTTAAAAATTTTGTTAAAAAACGGTAAATAGAAAAGATGGCAGGTCTAGTCTCTCAAGTTAGTAGAGCTCTAAGAAATTTGTTAACCTGTGTGACTAGAATATTTAATTGCTGTTATCAAAATAAAACCGGTATTTTATGAATTTTAAGAGGCACAACCAGATTTTAAAAAAATAGCAAGATATATAGGCGTTCATATATATGATAAATATCATAATATTATATATGGTTTAACTCAGTCGTCTTAGATTAAAAACCGGTGGATTCTAGAGTAAGTGCATTAAAATGGAGCAGTGAAATTGCTATACAACCCGGGCCAATGTGGAAGGTAAATAATTAACCAATCAAAACACCGTCCTCGCCCCACCAATATGTCCGCCAAATAATTTAGTTGAATTTTATCCAAACATGCTGAGCCTTTTTGTGACAGTATATTTTAGATGTTGTTTAAAACTATACACAAATTACAAATAATTTTATTTTAACTTATATAAAAATTATGTATAAATGTCTAAGCGTGGGCCACAAGAGTCATTAATGGTTTTTTAAGGGTAAACAAATTTTTATTTTGCTTTTTAACACTTTTATTCTCTTACAATTGATTTTAATCTTGCAAAAAAATTGAGTTTAGCAAAAAAAAAATGGGCTTTTTCCAAACCTGTTGCAAAAGATGATGTGAAGAAGGAAATTAAGTGATGAGAAAGGATTTATGAAATTAAATTTTCTTTATATTTAGAATGGGGCGCATTTATAATTCATTCAGTTTCAAATAAATTTTTTTTATTTTGACAGAAAATGAATTTTAACAAAAAAAAAAATTAATACCTATTTGAAATAGGTTAAAATTTTTTTTTTAAATTTAAATGAAATTTTATACATTTTTGTGAATATTATCAAACTTTAACTGGGCCTCTTATTGAATTATTGTTGGCCGGCATTCCTTACATTGTTTGTCGAATTCAAAGATAAGGCGACACAATAAGGTTAATTACATTATCGCCACTTTTTTTTAAAAGGCTAATATACCGTGTGTTTTAGAACCTAGTTTATCTTTTAAAAAGACCAGATGAAAAAACTTTTGTTCCCTTCTCTGAGGGGAAACCTTTATTTTGGGATTTCACCTGTGTTGATCCTCTGGCCCCATCAAATTATAATTTTGATCCAATTTTGAATGCCGAAATTTTAAAGACAATAAAATATTGTTTTTTAAATTCCGATAATATTTTTTTACCAATTGTAAACTAATTAAAAATAATTTCAATTCACCGAGTTTTAGCATAAGGCAAAAAATTTCCATAAAAAATTTTGAAAAATAATTATTTTCTATTTAAAAATAAGTGGCCGGAAGACTCTAAAATTTAGTAAATATAATATTTTTATTATTTTTTTTTAAATTTATTTTAATTACTTCTTTCATAGATTACATTTAATATACCACCTGTTTATAATTTATTAATTATATTTAACATTGTTAATTTGATATTATAATATATTAATGCTGTCTCAAAATAAAATCTTTTTAATATGTTAAATATTTTTAAAACTCCTCAATTAATTTACTGTTTCCAATAATACAGGAAATAAACCATTACCGCATTGATTCTTTAAGCGTTCCAATATAGTTATTTTGTAATACATGCCGTTGAGATCTAAGATAAACATTTCGTTTATTTGTTTTACCTTATTTACCTGAGTATACCACCTAGCATTCATTTTATTGTAAAAAAATGGTTCGAGCTCGGATAATAAAGGTAATTTGCCACGTATTAAAAATTCGAGCTAGCAAACAACGTTATATAACAATATCTTCTTCAGGTAAATAACAAAAATGGAAAATGATATCTAATAGGAATTTAATGATAATAGAGATATACATAGGACATTAAGAGGAAATAAATAAAACTTTTTACCCCCGTTAGATTCCTATCGTAAAAATGAATACTCAAAAATTTGCCAGCTTGAAAATAACTCCGAGTTAACTGTATTGTGAGCATCATAATAGGTGAGGAACTCACCTCAAAAATCTTTCAGACTCAAATTGAGGTAAGCTCTCATTCCTCATTTAAAAAAAACACCTGATAACAATCTCATCTATTTTGGTAATTATTTATATTTCGCCAATAATCTTTTTGAAAATTTTACAGAGCTACTAACTATTTTGCAATTAGTCGTAATTTCATCATTATATAAAGTTTTCATCCTAAAGAGCTCGACACTTTAAAGTTGCAAAATAAAAAGAAAAAAGAGTTTTTAAATTAAACACCCACCCCCTCTTCTATACAACCGTCCCGCAACAAAGTAATAATTAAGAGGCCGGAAATATGTGATTGGTTGACAAATAAAAACGTTAAAATACATTAGTTTTATATATTTATGTTTGTTTCATGTTAAGTGAAAAATTATGTTTAGTCCGGACGGTCTCGACTGATCCGTGATTGGCAAATTTGCCCCAAACATTACCATATCGAGTTGAAGAAGTTATCACATTGAAGTTGATCAACCAATCCTTAATCCAATGGAGGAGTTGAATCTCATTAATATCCTTTTGAGTAAATATTTTTTATAACCGTCGACGCACACTCACCTCCTATAACTTGCAAAATTTGTCACGTAAATTATGAGACAAGTTCCTTGAATTTCAAGATTCTCTTTCGAGAAGTGCTCAAAGGAAAACACTTGCCCGTTGAGAGAAATTTGCAAGATTTTAGGAGGAATGTGTTTTATCGCGCTTTAGGTCGTGTTTGCTTGTTATAAACGAGATAAATCATCACCTCCACGGATTACGAACAGTATAGATCTTCCATTCAAGAGGCATTCCATAATTCCGACAGGTAGAACGGACAGCTTTTTGATATCTTTCAAACTTTAGGATTGTAACCATTAGAGTGAATCCTGTAACCAGACACAACCAAGTGGAATAGTTAAACATGTTCGAAGGTGAAAAAAATTAAAAAACCTTAAGTTAAATTTAATTAAAAAATTATGAAAACATGTTAGAAAAACTCTATAATAATTGGGCGTTCTATTTAAAAAAAAATACAAAAAAAAACGAGACAGAACCAAAAATAAGGAAATAATGAATTTTTGTAGCAATAAATTTAGAAAATATAATTCAAATCTCAACACAAAAATATATCGAAATTTAAGAAAAGGAAGTTGAGAAGGTAGATAAGCGGAAGTGCTCGAAAAATTTATTTTGAAGATGGGAGGATGTATTAAATATCAAAAAAAAACACATAAACAAATCGGGAGAAAAAGAGAAAATTAGTATTAAAACGATAACAAAAATAAGATATTTAAAAAAAACAAACAACTAAGTAAACAGGTGTTTAAAAAAGGTGAAATATAAATAAAGTATTGCAACAAAAATTATTGGAGATGAAAAATTTGCTGGAGAGGAGAGAAATAAAAATTGAGTAAACACAGTTGTAAAATAAAAATTGAGGGCGCGCCACCAGGTAAGCCAGGTGAGGGGAGGGTTAAGTCTACTCCTATTTTTTCCTTGTTTTTGATTTTCAAAGACCAAACAATTTTTGTATTTTTTCTTGCAAAATCGCTGATGTCAGCTAAATTTTTAATTATTATTTTTAGAATTTTGAGGGCCAGAATAAAGATGGAAGAAACTTAATTTTTGTTGTCAGTATAATATTTACTGATAAATGCCGGAAATCAAATCCTTGTAAGGCACAGTGTAGGCTCTCACCTAAAAAACGAGCCGGGCTGGGTAGTCCAAGCTTGAATTTGTACCAAAAAGAAGGCCAGGCCGATTATTTGAATCTCAAATTAATAAATGATAAGGGGGAAAAAAATCTAAATATTTAGGGACTAATCGATAACATTAAATGCTCCTTTAAAAGTAATATCCTTAGTAAACTTATAGTTTTATGACTCGTTACACACAAATTTCTAGAAAGTTTTTTAGGAAATTTATCATTCGCGGTGCATTTTAATGTTTTTGTGAGTATTTTTCTCTCTAAAACAGGTGTTAAAAGCCTTGATTTTGACTGTTTCATAACTAAATCTGCATTCATTCCAAGCGGCGCAGTCTGATTATTATAAGGATATGCTATCCCATATAAGCCTTATTTTTATTGCATTTTTATATGTTTGGCAAGAATGATTAGTTTTGCAAAAAGGGGGGATGTGGGGGGGGGGGGGGGGAGATAGCATCAAATTAACTATCCTCATCCCCTAAGGCCAATGATGACAGCTGTTAACACTAATCTTCTTGTACTGCAATTCTAGGTCCTTAGATTGTCACCGTGATTTCGTTTCTCGGGAATGAGCCTATGACTTAAACAGATGTGCCATCCAAATTTCTTAAGAATCTCATGTATCATATAGTTTTAAAATCATAAACATTCAAACCTCTCATATGTGCACTAAGGTTTTTTAAATGACTGCTTACCAAATTTATTTTTAATATGGTTGAAATAAAGAGGTAAAAATTATTGTGTTAGGTACAAGGTTTGTACCGAATATGGCTGGCTGGCTATGATAAGCTTACCTTAATAGCATGAGTGCAGGATGTTAAATGTATTAAAATATATTAAACGAAACAGAGTTTAAAAAACGAATATACTGCCTGTTCAGTACGCAATATTTGTTAACAAATTTTTTTTGACGATGCTAATATAGCTGATATTTTGATCATGTAAGATTATAATACAGTCAAGCTCTCTAACAAAGATTTAAACAAATCAAAGAATCACCCCTTGAAGGGCATTTTAGGGGGCTTTCTATTAAAAAAGCTTGTAAAAAAACCTATATCCTCATTTTTTCTCAGTAAGGGTGCGTTCAGACTCATTTCAAATTTTTGAAATTTTAAAAATTTCAAATTTTTTTAATTTTTTTTTTTCAAAATTTTTTAAAAACTTTTATTTCAGAAAAACTATTTAAATGCTAATAACAAAAATTGGCGACTTTTTGTAAAAAAGCGTTCATTGTCAAAAGGTAAAAATTTTAAAATTTTTCAAAAAAACGAACGGATTCTGAACGCACCCTAATAGGAAGTTTTTTATCAAAAGGCTTTTTAAGCTTTTTACTAATATTAATGAATCATATTTCTCAGGACAAAGAAGATTAAGCTTGAAAAGGCACTTTTTCCAGTTTCATTTTTTTTTAATTTAAAATTAAAAACTTTTCTTTTTTTAGCCCGATAAATAAAGCCTCCCCCCTTTTTTCAGCTTTAATTTAAAAATATATTTTGCCATTATGAGGTTTCAATACACAATAAAATCAATCAACTTATCAGGGTGCGTTCATAGCAATGCTGGAAAAAGCGTGGGCAAAGAGAGATAAAGTGGTTATATTTTCTCATGCCAAATAAGGGGGAATCACAGCAATTTTATATTTTAACCTAATAGGCCTAAAAAAATCTAAAACTCTTTTACGTTGTTTCTACTTTATATTAAAGTTCATAATGGTAATCGTTACTATATTAAACATCTCAAAGGCCTTATAGATGAAAGCCACTTATTAATAAGAAAATATGGAAATTCTTAAAAAGGCCCCTCAAAACGAAAAAAATTCTATTGGCACTTTAAGTTTGAGCTTTATAATAAAAACGCTCCTAAAAATCTCGTTGGGCTGGCTCTTATTTCTCCCAGGTCTGGTTTAAAATATAGGTATATTTAAAAATAAATTTAATTTTTAATCTTTACTTCAACAAAAAAATCCAAAAGTTAAAATTACGATCAGTAATTTTCAATTCGTTTTATTTTTATAATTTTTTCATATATTAATTAACTCACTAAGACGCAACCATTGAACATGGAAAAATTAAAATTAAGTTTTAATTTATTACATAAATAGTTTCTCTCTACACAACTGTAATAAGATAGAACCCTTAACATACGGCAGGTAAAGCCAAGTATTATAAAGGACATTACACAGGTCAACAATTTTTTGTATGAGTTAAATACAGAGATCAAACCTGCCATATTAGGTATTATAAATCCGTTAAACGCTTTTCCTAATCAAACTTAATTAGTCAATTATAAGCATAAAATTTTAGAAAAAAAGGTAAAAAATAAATTCAAAAGCAAAAATAAAATTTTATTTTTACATACAAACAATAGTGTTGACGTTAAATAAATTTTATTATCTAAATGCCGATGTAAGAGCTTGATATATAAATAAAATTTATGTTTCGTTATTTATGATTAAAAACATAAAAGTTACAAGGGATTTTTATATGCAATAATAATTTTTAAAATTTTTCTTCTTATGGTATATATAAATCTGTCAATATGGTAAAAAAATGCCATTTTTCGTTCGGATCTAACCCAAAGACGGAAAAAACAAAGAAAAACAAAAAATGTACATGAGATTAGGCCATCTTGGGTATAAATTCTTTTATATTTTTATAATAATCTCGTTTCTGACATAAATATTTGTTGACCTGTGTTATAACCTTACATCATCTATATAATTTGTGTAACACGGCCTCAGTACCATGTCAAAAAGAATTTGGGCCAAAAATTCAAAATTTACAGTAAACTTCCGCTATTTTATATAGCTGTGTTTGTCACCTTTCTCACCTAAATTGGACAACAGGTAGGTAGGTAGATGTGATAGTTCCAAAACTAAATATTTGTTTTAACCAACACGATAACGTTCAAGGTCAGGCCCATTTTTAATATAAGAATGAACGGAGTTTAAGAAAACATCCGGTAACATTTCGATGAAATAAGGCCTCCTGCCCTAATAACCTAATTGTACGACGGACATGTACATAAACAGTAACAATTTGTAATCTTACAAAGTTATCTATACCCCGTGAAATAAAAAGGTTGTATCGGATAGAATGAGGAACGGGCCGGTATAAAAATAACTACAATCATATTTTGTATTGCATTTTAAATAATATTTAATTTTAATTCTAAAAGTACCATTGTTTGGGCTTAATCAAATCTAATACTTAACATTCCAAGCCCTTAGTGTTTTGCTACTGAATTAATTTATTAATACACATAATGTTCAACATATTAAGAGAGAATATGAAGGGGTCAAAACACAAAATTACAGCTATTAAACCAGACAATAAATGTAAAAGTCTTAATTTAGATATGGCTGGCTAGTTTGGACCAACTGGCCCGCGTGGGGTTAATTACAACTAAGATTTTTAGGCTAAAATTAACCACGTATTTTAGGCGCAAACAGCCATAACGGGCAAACTAGTCCAGTAACAACCGTGCCCAAGCTGGTGTAATCATATAGACCCAATCATTTTTATCACCACAAAATCACTCGAGATTATAAAGCAACGTCCAAACCCAAATAAAAATTTATAAGTATAAACAAAAAGGCATTTTCTAGTTCATCACAAATTCGATTAAACACTAACACAGTGTTGAAAGATTGAAAAATACACCGTTGTACGAATGGTGAAAGAAATGAGGACAAAAAACTCAAAATAGGTAAAGAAGTTAGGTATGTTGTTAATAAACACGATGTACAGGTAATGTGTGTAATAAATAAACTAATAAAAAACGTTACCTGGTCTAGTAATTTGAGCTTTTAGCGCCTTCCAAGTGAAAAAGTTAACCCAACCCCCCTACGATATAAAATTGAGAACAATTTGTCGTAAGTAATGATTCATTCTTACAAAAAAAAATTTAATCTCAAAATAATATAAAATCTTGAAATGCTGTTTAAATTTTAAAAAATAAATCCGTTCACATATTGTTACTAAGCGATGGTATGAATATATATTTGTTCTAGATCAGTGCTTGCGTACTCAATATCATTGGACTCGATATTAAGGAATAAGATAATGATGTATCCATTATATAATAACGTATGGTAAAAATTGACATGTCTTTGGGTATCAAGAACTTTCTAAACTCAGGCCTCTTACCTGTTGTAATAAGGGTTCGAAAATTTTGTGGGCCCAAGTTATTTGTAAATGATTGGAATCCGGGATCGGGCTAGCACGGCATTTAATAAGAAATTAAGGAATAATTGCGAAATATGGTAAAAAAATGGATGGAAAATTAATATAATCAAATTTTTTGTAGCCATCTGTTTAAACTTTAGACACTTGTAGATGTTGTCTCAAAATAAATAAATTTTTACTCAGCCCAATTAGATCGATTAAAATCATTTTTTGCAGAAATTAAAACCAATATCGATAACAAAATTCATATAAGTTGGCAAAAATCAATGAGTGAAAAATGATAATCGACACTAGTGTATAATTCCCATGGTCTAATCTAATTATATAATTTACGTTTTATGAAGTTTCTTACAACTAAAGCTAATTTCTTAAACATTTATCGATAAACTGGCCGAATTTGACTATTTTTCATAATTTCAAGAATCAAAATAAAAATAAATTATATAATTACTTTTATATTAACCCGCGATTAGCATTGTGGGGTCCTGGACCTTAGCACTTCTTAGCTTTTAAATATCTTTTTAAATATTATATATTATTAGCCAAATTTTGTGACTTTTTAAAGCTAGTAATTAAATTCTAAACTAAGTTTAATTGAATTTGTTTAAAAATTAGAGATTTTATATAGGTCCGTATATGCCCCGCATCGTGAATTTTAATGTTAAAAATTATGTGTCATAATGTAAATTTTTCATATAGCTTTGTTAAACATCAAGTGTACAAAATATTTGTATTGTATAATAATGATACAAAGTTTTTCTCTTTAAAGCCTAAATAATTTTTTTTTATAAAATATTTTAGTTAATAACTTCCTTAATTTGCAGTGGTAGGGTGAGAAATTTGTAATGCGAATACTTTCTAAACTTCTATATTTCAAAAGTTTTATAGCTATAGTCTTTATTTTATTATTTTTAAGAGAATTACGTGCTCTTTTTAGAATAATACAGGTTATAATTTATTATGAACATTGCAAATTTTATTTGACACAAAGTAGAAAAAAATCGGAAAAATTAAAAAATTTTTTATATTCCATATTAAATTATATAAATCATGTCAATAAATTAAATGTAAACAATATTTGATCTTTAAACTTCTATAACTAGAGTATAATGAATGTTGCAAATTTTATTTGACACAAAGTAGAAAAAAATTTGAAATAAAATTTTTCATTTTTCCAAACATTAAATAAATCATATCAATGTTATTGATTCAATGGTGTTTTTAATTCGGGTAGAACATTTTATGAAAAATTTAAGGAAAAAAAAATATTTTAAAATAAACATTAATTTTGGTTATTTATTTAAAAACTAGACATTTTACAAAGAAAAAATAATAATTTCTTATAATTTTTTTATAATACAAACATTTATACCCTATGTAAAAATATTTAGAAAAAAAAGCTAAAAAATAAGGTTGCAAATATATAAGTTTGAATATACATTGAGGTATAATGATTTTCAACATTAAAATTTACCAACGGACGCCAATACAATTTATAAATTCTAAACAAATTTTGTTATTAGACTAAGACCAAAATTTTGATACTAGTTTTGTTTATTATATATTTAAGAAAAAAGTCACAATGGCCAATAATATATAAAATATTTAAAGATAAAGTATAAAAAATGCTGGGGTCCGTATGGACCCCACAGTGCTAATTGCGGGTTAATGCTAGACCTGTGTATATATATTTGATCAATAATATTGATACATTTAGTTTATTGGCAAAATTTATTTAATGTATATACAAAAATAAAAAATTCCCATTTGTCAGATTTTGTCTACTTTGTGTTAAATAAATTATTGTACATTAATAATAACTTTTAGTTGTATTAAGAAAATTCATAACTATAAAACTCTTGAAGGTTAAAACTGGGGTCCTTATGGCATTGTAGCATTTGCGTTAGAAATTTGTAACCTAGCATTTGCGGATTAAACACTCAAAATTTATATTTGATATCTTAATGAGAAAAAAAGTTAAATCATATCAAGCTCTTACATCAACATTTAATTTATACAAATTATTAGGCACCTTAAACTAAAATAGGACACGATATATCAGTTAAAAAAAATTATTTAAATATTAAACTAAGTCGTGGTTAACTTATAAAAAAAAAAATTTCAATATTTTTTGTTTTTAATCTACCTTGTTTTTTATTTTACTAAAATTTTCAATATTTATAGCTTAGCTTAAAAAGTTTGATTTAAAAAAGTGTAAGTGGATTTAAACTTTATATGGCAGGTATGGTTCAAATTACCTCATAACTCCCAAAAATTTATGAACCTGTGCAATAACAGATTATGGAAAAACTTTATCTTTAAGTCGATATAAGATGACTAGAAAGATAAAATAAAATTTTTGCCTCCACTTAAAGAATTTAGGGTCAACAGGCGTCCTATTGGGTTAATCTTTATAGATAAAATTTGTTTGCAGTGACCCATCAAACCATCAATCAGGCTCAAAGCTGGTTAACATGAATGTGGCCAAATAAATTGTAGAAATATAAATACAAAATAAATGAAAAAAAATGTAAGCAAATATAGATATTTTTTATAACATAAAATAGGATATGGGAAAAATTGAAATATGAATAAGGATTTTAGGAGCGCTATTAACAAAATATATGTAAAGAAATCAAATACAATGTCTATAAACTACATAATTAACAAATTTTCTAAAACAAATTTTTATAATCTAGAATGGTTTACAGCCTAACATACAAGTGGTCATTATCTTGACCAAAAGTAAAAATTTGTTGATATAATATATTTCTAATTTACAAAATGTAGAAGGAGCCATCTATGACATATTTTTTGTGTTTCTTGAAAATTTTGAAATTAAAGGCAAAAATAACTAGAAAAACGAAATTAAGTATAACGCAATATAAATTATATATATTTATTAATTCAATATATATTGCTAATAATTAAAATCATGGCGGCCGAATTATTAAATCGCATCTAGCTTTGACGAGGATTCGAAAAACTGAAGTGTTGATCAGGTAATATTTTATTTTGCAAATTTTTTTGCCGATGTTAGTAATATCTCTTATCAATTGTTAACGTACTTTCAAAAATATTTTGTTTTAGGGCACGTGCAAAGTGAGTTTTTATTTTCGTAAAATTTTCAAAATTTTGAAAAAAAAATTTTTGTAATAAAACGAAAATTTTTAAAAAGTTGCCAAATTTAATATTTGCACATAAAATGCTTTTTCTGAAATAAAAATTTTTTTAAAATATTTTGAAATAAAATAAATTTTTAAAATTTTAAAAATTTTTAAAATTTTTAAAATTTTACGAAAATAAAAACTCACTTTGCACGTGCCCCTATTTAAAAAATTTCTTTTGTTTAAAAATGCATAATATTGAACTTAAAATATTTTTGAATTTTTATTTATTTATAATTTTGGCTCAAAGGTAAAACAAAAAACCTGATAATTGGAAAAAAAAACTAGGGATCTGGGCAATAATTCAATCAAGAAAAATAAGACACATATTTTAATATTGCAAAGGCTTAATTCAGACCGAGATTCATTTTGTACAAAACAAGTTACATAGAATACTATAATGAAATAAAAATTCCTGCTAAAAATGTTGATATAGCTCCTAAACGATATTGGCAAGGTAAGAATTAAGGCTTGGTTTAATCCATTTTTAAGGCTCTTATGATACCGCGTTTACGCCGTAGAGCTATTGTTCTCTATAGAGACAAATGGTATCAATTATATTTCCCCTTAGTGGGGCAATAAACAACAACAACAACAATCCATTTTTAAAATAAATCAGCCAATCAGTGATTGGTAAGACCCTAAAGTGACAAGATTTTTAATTTTAAATTATTTTATTACTAAAAATAGAAGTATCTTGTTGCAATTTTGGGTTTTTTGGGCTAAATAAAAAAATTTACCAAAAGGGTCAAGGAAAACCATAATAACGTATAACTCTTTATGAAATGAAATAACAAAATTGATGAAAAACTAATTCACCCAAGAGGATTGTGAGTTATCCTTTAAAACCCGAGTAAAAAACATTTGAGTTTTGAGCTCTTCCAGTATTGTCCCATCTGGCTTAATTAGAACAGGTGTAAAATATAACAAAGCGCCAGCCACCTAAGAATCAAATTTTTCATGTTCTTCAAATATAACGCAAAATCTTAACGTCGTCTTGGTATATTGAGGGGCCGGCCCTAAAATATAGCAATTCCAACAACTTTAAAAAATGGAGAAGAAATTTGTGAAATGACTTAAACGTACGAAAAGGTAAAAGTTAATTCTGAAATAAAATTAGTACAATATAAAAAACAGTTACCAAAAATTATATTATTTTAAGCATTAAAAGTAAGCTTTTATTTTAAATTATAAAAATTTTATTTCTTTTTCTCTCCCCAAAAATTTTACATTTAATAAAATAATGATTGTGTACAGAAAATTTTAATTGCGATAAACAGATTTACACACGCTGATATAAGCTTAGCCTTTAAATTAAACAATAAAACCCAAAAAAATATTTAAACCTTAGACGCAACTTCCGCAATAGTGGATCCTTGCAAATAAGTAGGTTTATTCAATGAAGTAGATTCTAAAGTAAGATCAATATTTCCACAGGCGTTTTCAACCCTTACTTCAGTCATTATGCCGACAAATGAATTTTCTAGGGATCTATTAAATTCAAGTTTAATATGACTTGATACACTATATTCATTTTACAATTAATGATTATAATTAACACTTTACTCCGGAACATCCGTTCCCACCTGGCTCAACTCCAGTCTAGACACTGCCATCTACTTGCAAACTTCAGAGCACCATCTTTAAATAATATCTGCTAACGAATCAGCATCTGACGATATACAACACTGGCTCATATGCCCTAACCGCGAGCCTCCTATCTCCCCTATAGATTTTAAGATTAATCTATTTCTAGCTATCCCTCCAGCTCAATCTTATTACCAACTTCCAACGAAATGGGGCAATAAACAATAACAACATGATTACAATTTGTTATATAAAAAAAAATTTCCATTAAATTTTTTTGTGTTTATTATTTTTTAAACATCCGAAAAAAAATTAATAAAAAACCTTGAGCGTTCGTATCTATTGGCGATGTGATAATTTGGATCAAGTAATGTAATGGGCGGATAAAGTATGTATTGAATGAAGAGATGCTGAAAATGCTCTTGAGACCTTTTAGAACACTCTTCTTGCTAAACACAGGAATTTTCATTCATATCATAATAAAGTTACGAAATAACAAAGAATTTTCGAAATTTTTGTATCTGATAGAAACCAATCTATAACCATATCTGATTTTTTCCTTTTTTTGGACCCAAAAGATAGGGCCCTAAACCCAAACCATCGAAAAAAATGGCTATCTGGCAAAAATGACTAATTTTGCAAACTAAAACTTACTAGAAAAAAAAAAGTTTAAATATAAAACCTCTATTGAAATTAACTGTAATCTAATTTTTTACGTTTAATTATATCAAGCTACAACATCTACATTTAGGGTACACAGATCATTTTGTAAGATTAAAATTAATATTTTAATGTAAAAGTATATTTGTAAATTGCTAAATTTACTAAATGTTATTAATTATTCTATATGTCTCGAAGTGGCAAACGTGTAATTATAGTATATTCTGATGTATAGAAAATAGAATATTTCTGGCGGAATAACGAAAAAAATAATATGCTTAATACTAAGTAAAAACACTGAATTTAATAGTTGGCTTGCGTTACACGCTAAGGTTAAATATCCACCAAGCTAAAATATTAAAAAAATATTTTTTTGAAAAAAAATAAAAAAATCCAATGTTAAAAAAATATAATTTTAAATATGATTTCACTTCTCGGTCAATTTGACTTATTGGATCATTTCGTGCTATTGGAGCTTCGTAAATTAGAACGATGGCATTAGGGTATAGGGCAGGAAATTGGTTTGTGAGATTGGGCGATTCTAATTTTGTTTTGTGATTGCATTTGTTCGGTAACAAAACAAACCCTTGATTTATTTTACTCCTTTAATAATATAAAATAGATTAAGAAAGGCATTTATTGAAAATATAATAAGTTTTACCTTTCAACAATAATGATAATTGTCCAGGACTCTTAACTTCTCGTATAGGTAAATTTTTAATCAATATACTAATCTTTTATTAATCGAGCTTTTTTGTTATTATAAGTAACAAAAAATTTGGACGACCTTAAGCATTAAGGTAAGTATTGTTCTTGGTGCTAATTACGAATATTAAATCAGAATTTTAGCCAAAGAGTTTTAGTTTTTTTGATGTCAAAAATTAAAAATTTTTGTGTTTGGGGTATTTTGGGTTTTTATATTTTAAAATTATTGATTCGTAAACTAGTTGGAATAAATAATGTTGCATTGAAATAAGAATAAAAATAAAATAAAAAATAAAGAGATTGATTCGGTAAGTTACCTTTTTTATGGGTAGAAACAAAAGTTTAGATATATATTTAAAAATAAGGAGACATTCATTATTAACGTAAGTCGTTTATATTTTTAATTTTTGTTTATTTTTTTTTAAAAAATTAATATTTCGTCTTAAAATTCGTTTTTTGATCCTAAATGATTTTTAATTAAATTGCTAATTTTAAAAATACAACCTTGATTAAATTTGTTTTTAAAAAGGAATCTAAATATGCCATTGGATTTTTTTATATATGCCATTAAATTTTTTAAAAATTTCATGGGGTATAAATTGGGAATTTTTTTTTAAACTTTGGACGTAACAAAAAAAAATGAAACATTGGGAGAAAAACAGAACCGGGGATGGTTATGGCAAAGCAATTTACAATACGCTGTAAAAATCATTTATGTTGTTGTCTAGTGTAATACATGTATAAAATAGGACGATTGAAAGAATAAATCTTGATATTTAAATAAATCAAAAATCTAAAATGCATTTAACGCTCTCCAAGATTACAACAATTGGTTGGCAGCGGGGTAAAAAAAGAAATGTGTGGATAAAAATTGAAATTTATTGTAAATATATAAGGAAATATTTAAATGAATGTATATATCGATTTCTGAAATAGTTTTGAAACAAATATGATGGTGTATTGACAAACAGATATTTCCTTATTTTTTTAAATAATTTTTGTAAATATTTATATTTTAGTGGTTTAAGAAAACTAAAAAATTTTGTTAAACCTATTTTCTCATCCTTAAATATTTTATAATTTTAGTTATGGGAAATCATAATGGCCACAAAAAGCGCATTTATATTCACCATTAATATATGTTTATACTATAATTATCATAAATTTTAAATTAAAACCCTATCAAAAAAAATTAATCAACTAAATATTTTAAATTAATAAAAATATTTTAAAAAAATTTGTTAATATTTTGAACATATGTTGCGCTCATTTATATAAGCGTAAACTATCTTTAGAAATAAAATATATATTTTTACATAATAAGGGCTCTGTGAATACGGCTAAACAAAGTTTTATAGGCTTTTCTATCATGAGAATTCGTATATTGATTTCGTGTACATATCGGTGTAATGGTAAGCGTTTTATCAAAATAACAAAATGTATGGAAATTAGTAGGCAATAGAATATCGCTCTGACATGAATCATTTTTATTGTTATCATCATCAGATTCTATCTTATCCACAGGATTTTTACGGTATACGAAATTTTCAATATTTTCTAAAATGTCGGAGGCATTTGATTTTGGTGAGGAGGATTGGCCTTGGGAGTTTGGTGTAAGTCTTTATATAAATAATACATATATTACAATTACAATATGACGCGAAAGAGCAAAATGTTTTTTAAGATAAATTAAAAATTTATAAAATTAATTTATTGGTAAAAATTGTTGGAGGTTTCAAACACATTTTTTAAGTTATGATCTAGATGATAATATGATATGTTTTGTTTTAGCATTTAATTACACTTAATAACCCTTTAATTATGTAAAGCAACGTTTTAAGTAAATTTATTTTACATTTTCAAAGTTTAAAAAATTTTTTATTTTTTGACAAAACGCTTTTCAAATTCAAAATTTTTAGCACAGAAAATACGTTTACTCAAATAAATAATCGTTTTGTTACAGATTCAATTAAAAAAGCTTAGTCAAAACGTAGGGTATAAAACAAGGTATTATTACCAATATGCAAAGTTAAATTTAATCGTTTTGAAATTTAAAATTTTAAATTTGATCAATACGACTTTTAAAACTCTAATCGCAAAAAAAAGTTAAATTGTTTACTTATGTAATTAGTATGCGATAAATAGTTACTGTTTTGCGTTTTATTATAAAATGTCGTGTTTCAAAATAAGGTTTATAGAATAAAACTTATATGGTATGCTAAATATTCGGTAAAATATGTGTATTTTACATACAAAACTGAAAAAAGCACGATAAAGCTTTTATGATTAGTTTTTTAAATAATGCGTTTTAAGATGCCAGAAAATGAGATTAAAAAAGCTCTCTATTTGATATAATTATGATTGTATATCTGGTATATTGTACCCATTTACATAGGTAATATATTCAAAATTTTTGTTTCGTATAACGTAAAAGTATGGCGAATTGTCGTGGCAATCAATCCTATCATCTTGGTGACCCAGAGAAGCATTAATTTTGTTATCAGAGGGATATTGTTTCACAATGTTACGGCGATGCTGTAAAAGGTTAGATTTGTATCTGTACTGTAAACATCCAGAATTTAAATGATCCACAAATTCGTTTTCGAGCTAAAAAAATAAAATTTTTCTATCTTAGGCTGCAAGTAGTTACCTAAATGTGTCAATTATATTAAGGCTATTACAGGCAAAAAGCGCAAGTTACATAATATATTAAAAAAAATATAATAAAAATTAAAAAATGCATAAAATTAAACCTAGCACATGTTATATTTTGTAATTAATAAATTGAGAGACAAATTAAATAAAAGATATTTTTGGATCAAAAATTATAGTCACATCCCGACTAACTTATGCTAATTAAATCTACAAAATTACATAAGAGTTTTATGACTTACATAAAGCACACACTAATTAATTTTACATCATAATCTTAAATTGAATGTTTTTTTTGGCTTAATCTTTCGGCCTAGACGCAGCAAATTGAAGTTATTCAAAAAATTAAAAATAATCTGAAAAAAAAACATTAAACAATATCGGAATACCGAAATATATAAGTCTTGATCTAAAAAGTTAGTTCATATGTTTAAAGTAAATGTATATTATACGTTTTTAAAACAATTAATTTAAATGTTTTTTGGTTAAACGTAAATTCAAATGTGTCCACAATAATTTTTATTCAATTTATGAGTATATAATCTTAATCGAGATCAAAAATAACAAAATATATAGAAACTAAACTTTTTCAGCTAATCGAACGTCGTTAGGAGGAAATGTAAACAAGCGCAGTATAAAATGCAATGTAAGCGGTCCAGAGCCAATATTGTTTTTGCTGTTAAGATGGGTCGGAATTATTAGTAAAATGGTAAATGGAATATCGTTCATATCTTGGTGTTCTGTGCTGTGGAATGATATATACGAAAATTTACTGCGAAATAAAATTAATTCAAATATTAAATTACATAGTTTTAATAATTAAAAAGTCTAAATAAATCAGTTCATAAAAATCGTACTTATTGAAGATTTAGGCAAAAATTTGTATTGGATTTTATACAGAAATTCAGATTCAAATCTAACTTGGACCTTTATTGACAAACATCAAACCTGTCTCAAAATTTAATTTAAAAAAAACCAATTATATCTAACCATTACATAATTTGTATGCGTATATATATATAAATGAATTTATGTAAAAATGAGAACCTCAAATATAATATTATTAATCGTGTGCCGTGAAATTACAATAATGATAAAATCAAAATTAAACATTTATATTCATTAATAAGGCTCTCGTAAGGTTTAGAGAAATAAAAAATATTTTTATTTATAATTTTTACAATATAATTTATACCAACTGTAATGTATTTTGAGGTAACATGCTCCACCAACGATAGTAAGAGAAGACCATTTTTGAATGCTTTTTATAAGTTTCCCCAATGGTATTTGAATAGCAGTTTCACCTTATAATAAATCACAAATAAAGGTTACAATACTCGAGGAGCTCAAATTTAGCTAAATTTTATTTAGATAGTAACCATTTAATTTTTTTTTGAACTCATTTTAGAAATTTTTGATTGTATGTATTTATATTAAAAGTAACAATTATGAGCTCTAAAACTTAAAAAATATATAAGATAAACAGAAAATTTTAAACAAATTTGAGTACCAAAATATTATGTACAAGGTAATGCCAAAAAATTACAGAAATTTTTTTTTTACAATCATATAAATATTCTAACTAAACCTGAACGTGTAAATATTCTTTCTTCATTCGTCCTTCTATTTAAATTTTTTCGGCTCTTTACCCGCAAATTTTTTTTATTAGCGAATTTTAATTTTCCTTCTTTCACATAATCAAGACCTAAAGTTTGATGCATAATCTTCTCGATTATACAACGATCTTGAACTAAAACATCTAATCGCCTATAGCTAAAAACACTATTTGCGAGTAAAGCAAAGTACGGATCTTTAAAACTTAGCAGATGATCGTGTTCAAGAAATTTTATCAATTTTATATCTGAAGAGCTGCTAAAACGGGCTGAAATTTGGTGGGAAAATAGGGTAGAGGCTACAAAATGACCCCAAAATTTAACGAATGCCTTAAAGGCTTTAGTTTCAAATGAATTCAGATTTTTTTGGTTTGGTAAAGGTTTGTGATTATTAAATTCAAGGTTAGGTTTGTTGTTTATTTCCAAAGTGCTAGTAGCCATAAATGCCGCTATATTGCTACAAAAGGTCAAATTTGCGAGTGAAGAATTATCTAAGCTATTCGAATTTGCTTCCGCAACAATGTTAAGGAGAGGTATGTGTTTGGTGTGCATTTTATCGTATAAATCTTTAATCGCAAGTGAAAATTTTATACTATTTGCAGGATCGTAGTTTTCGACCCGTAATTGATCTTTTTCGTCATTCGTCTCGCTGCTTTCACTATTATTGTAGTCGATATCCTTAATTTTTAAGGGCTTGCCTAGTCGTAAATATCGTATAAATAGGCTAGTTAAATATTGTGCCAAAGTTTTCCAATGCTCAAAACACGATATATTAGTTTGACCTATTTCACCGTCTATAATCGAAGTTTTGAAATCGGCCGAAAACTCTAAAACATTAGATTGGTGGTTCGATGCATATTTAAAAATTGCTGTAATGTGCATTGCATTTTTGAGATCAGTGACGGAAGCCCAGGCCTGGGTGCTAAAGCGATCCAAGTTTTGGGGGTACTTAATAAACATTTTTGTCCCTGAAATGCAAAATAAAAAACATCAAATACATATCATTCTAAAATAAACCCATGTTATTAATATGATCAAATATATAATTAATGTATCAAAGAAATATACAAAATTAAAAAATTATAATTAAAATTGTAATAAATATATCAAATATTTTCTAAATAAAGTGATAAATAAAAATTTAAAATCAAAAAATGATTTAATAAGTTTAATAAGTTTTGAACAAAGAGAATCCTTATTAAATTAAATTTTACCGGCCTTTTTAAAGGTCCCATCTCCTTTATCACTGCCACCCATATACCAATTTGTCGATGGTTCATTTTTATAAATACCGGGTGAATAATGTTGTTTTGAACTAAAATTTATGTAAAATTATAAAATAAACTCTTTTTTTTTAATTATAAGCCTTGGTAGAAAATTATTTATTTTTGATAGAAAAACTAATAAGTAATAGATTTAAATATTTGTAGAGTCAAATGATTTGTTTAGAGTATGTTCAAAGTCAATAAAAATATAAAAAAAATTGTTGCCGATGTTAAATTATAAACATACACTAAAAAAAAATTTTTTTTAAAAAATTAAGACAAAAACATTTATTACTCTAAAATTTAAGAACTTAGCCTTATAATAAAATTTTCATAAAAATGCTATATTATATGTTGCCAATACAATAAAATGTCGTTATCAGAACTGGTCGCCCATAATTTTTGTTGCCTTCGAAGGGCAGAATACAGTCGTGAATTTTGGAGGGCATATTTTTCTAATTGGGCGAAGGAGACGTAGGCGAGTGAATGTGGCCCACCAAGAGATAAAAGGTATAAACGGATTTCTATACATTGATGCTAAATAAACAAATAATCAAACAAATTTACATTTCAAAAGCCAACTTAAATCAATAAAATTCAAAATTTAATGATCAATTTAGTGATTATAAATTAGTATATATAAAAAACTTGGTTTGATTGAGTTTCATCAACAATTAAAAGGGCATAGATGTAGAGGTTACACGAAAACTTACGCCTATATAAATGTTTTGTCGTTACGGGCTCTAAGATTGAAAAATAAAAATTGAAAAAAAACATTTTAAGCATAATGGCAAATAAGTCAAAATATTCGTAAAAAATTATATCAATGCGCAAAAATTTAAACAAAAATTGTAAATTTCAAATTTAAGTTTTTAAATCAAATATTATCAGTTATTGTTTTTTACAGTACACTTTGGGCAGTTGCTCTATATATATTTAGAAATCTTACTAAAACAACAAAATATAATTTAACTGCTACACAAAATTTGAACAATATTTAGCATCATTTATGGCAACCATCGTTTTTGGTCAAGTTTTTCTAATTACAAATATGAAATTTTAGTTATTTGGTGTCAAAGTTGAGATTTTTCTAATTTTGGGGTATTTTAGGCTTCTATATTATAAAACTTATGGATAATGACAAAAGTTTGAAATATATTTAGATTACGGAAACATTCATTATTAAAGTAAGGCATTTGAGTTATTTTAAATTTTTTATTATTTCTGTAAAATTAGTGGTTTGCGTCTTAAAATCCGCTTTTTGATCCTTAATAACTTGAAAGTAAATTGCAAATAATTTTGAGCTATAATCTTTCTTAAATATTTATTTTATATGGAATCTGAATGTGCCAATAGATTTTTTAAAACATATACAGTTAAAAAAAATGCGGGTTAAAAAAATTTAAGGCATTGAAAAAAACTAAACCTGGCATCGTTATTGCAAGAAAATTCTCTACAAAACCTTCTTAAAATCGTTTATGTTGTTATGTTGTCCAGTGTTTTAGGTTGTCAAAGTTAAAAATTATAATGCTTAGAAAATATTAATATTTTTAATTTTTGAATATTTTTCAATAACATAAACATCTTAACACCTCAAAATAAAAAATTTTGCAAGTGCATGTATTATGATACCATAAATACAATATTTTTTTCCGCAATGCATAATATTTAAACTTATTTCAACCCTATGAGGTTTCACCTGTAATAAAATAAATTCCAGAAAAACATATGTCTAATAATTTTTTTAATTTAGAACGATAATTAAAATAACACATTACCTGTAAATGCAATCAAAATGTATCCTAAATATTTAAGTATTAGATCAAGTGCTTTTAAGTCTATTTGGCCATACCACGTTTGGTTATAACCATAACCCTCACCAATGTAATTATTAAAATCGTGATTAGCATTGTGAATATTGATTTCTTTAACTGTATAATGCATTGGATAGGAATCGGGTCCATTAGATTCGAAAAAGGTAAAGAAAAAGGGTTTTTTATTTACCTTGAGAGAAAATTTATCTGAGAGAAGCTTTGACCTATTTATTAATTGAAACAACAATACAAAAATATTCCATTCTATTAAGTAAAAAAAACAAATAACTTACTATATAGAAATATAAAATTGAGTAAAAATATCAAATTAATAAAAAATAAATATGTATCCTATTTAATGTGCAGAAATATGCAAATTATGCATTGGCGTAGGAGAAAGAGGATTTGGGGATGAAACCCCCTCCAAGCATGCCATATCTCCACCCAAATTAAAATTTTTTAGTGCATATCCCCCCCCTCCCCCCCAAACTAAATACCAATTAAATATAAAATTAAATTACATTTAAAATTCCATTAATATTTGGCAAAAATTTTTTTTTTGAAACCCCCCCCCCCCAAGCTTTACAACTTGCTACGCCCTTGAAATTATGTAAAGCATAAAATACATATCAATTATATTAAAAGCATAAATAAGGTTCAAGGTCTTAGAATAATATGTTATTAATGGTTTATCAAAAGTTAAATTCTATACTTACTCAAATCCATAAAAACGAGGGTAAATAGACTCCTTTAATAAACCAAATTCTTTTGGGTATATTTCCAAAAGGGTACGGGGCAATTTGTGAAGTTTAGTACCAAATGTAAATAGGTCAAAAAATTCATCTGACATCTATTACAAAATAAAATTACTTATTAATTTTTAAGACAATATAAATTTAAGATTTAATGCTGGTTTTATAAGCCCAAATTTGATGTTAACACAAAAATGGCCGTATTAAATATTTATCACACAAAAATACTAAGCCATAGTTGCTGACCTTAAAAAACTCATGTAATTTTTCTAGGAATTCTATAATTTTTACAATGTTCATTGTTAAAAAATTTGTTCAAACTTACAAAACAACAAAGAAACTTTCAGTAATTATTTTTTATAAAATTTAATTAGGCCTGGAAAAGGCACAAGTATGACAATATAAGTTTGGTTTAACTTGTAACGTATTAGGCATAGGGATAAATACATGTCCAGAAAAAAGTGGCAGAATCCTATCCAATATAGAATAAATATCAGGAATTAAGTGTGGTGGTAAAAAAATATCTTGATCATTAACATTTTTAATTATATCCTTGAGATGACCAATACTTGTTGCATCCCAATCATTGATACATCCAAAAATCTTTGTTTGAGGTAACGCTTTAAACTCTGTATATTTAATGAGACTTTGCATAGACAATATATTCAATAATATTTATATTACTTGAGGGGTATGGAAATATAACTATTAATGAACAGGAAATATTTGAATGGCTTATCATGCTTGAATAAATATGTTTTGTTCTTCTATAAAGTGGCAAAACTTCAAATAAAATTAATTCTGTGAATTTAAATCAAAAATAAAAAACTTTTTTGTGATAAATTTAATGTTGAAAGTAATTTTATGTTTTCAAAAATAATTTTTTTTTGAAAATCAAATACAAAACCATCCTCAAAAGACTCATGCTGACAATACATCAAAATGCATTTTTCAACAATATTGCATAAATCCAAGCTTGCATTATAATCATTGTTAATAATTATCTAAAGATAATATACAAAAAAAAATACTTTTGACACAATTTTACCTCTATGACTCTCATGAATTACTAATGATAAGCTAAATTTGTAATTTTTTTGCTATAATATAAGGGAGTATGATATTACTTTAAAAATTAATTGATGTAAAAAGTTTTGAATAACTTTGGAGAATACAAAAGCTAAAGATGTGGAATATTCATTTGTGACCAGGTTAATATAGGGAGTCAATTCAATGGAAATAAGTAACGCCACTCTATTATGTTATATATATTAAGAAATACTCAAACTCCGCCATCCTAAATTTTCTTTCTGTTAAAATTCTCACATTTTAAATTTGAATTCAGCTGATACAGAAACGAGGAATAAGAGCAGGTAATAAATAATATCAGATTAAATTTTCGCTCTTATTTTAGATTTTTTATCTATCAAAATTTTTTTAAGGCGTTCCATAAGTAACATCAAGAAAAAACACATAATGGCTGTATAACCATGATTTATGTATATTTATATTTAATTTTTTAGTAAAATTAAAATAAAAAATAACATGGTCTTATGTGAAATATATAGCATGAATAAAACCATGCCACAACTCATTAATCAATTAAAAATTAAAACATTTTGACTTGCAATGTGCAATTTAGCTACTTAAGTGTTCTGGCACTTTTTAAATTAAGAATGTCTTGAACAAGTGAACAATAAGTTTAGGACTTTAAAAATTTCAGAAAAAAATTTATTAAATATGTTTAAACATATTAAAATGCCTAAATACTTTGTTAAAACTTTTGGATATAGTTTAAACCCTACTTAAACCTATAGATTTTAATATTTATTAAAAAAAATACGAGCCATTATATCATTTTTTTATAATGCTTTTAATTAATCTTATCAAAATTCTTAGTATAATTAGTGTATGTAATATGACTTAAGAGCAGGGGGTAGGATGGGGTAAATTATATCTACTCCTTACCCCCCTCACCCCTCCTCCCTCTAAAGCAAATAGAACGAATAAGTTTTGGACGAATTTTGCTATTATCCTAATTATTAATTTATTTATAATTTAAGAAAAAAGTCCAAATTTAATTAATAAAAATATCTTTGAAGATAATTAAAATTTAGCTGTGCTGGACAGAAGGACCATGGTATTCGCCAGGGCTGGGAAAAAAAACTAAATGTTTTTTTAACAAGTTTTGGGGTTTTTTTTCCAAATGCCCACAAACTCGCAAGCATGGCAAAAGAAAAGCCCCTTTTCTTGCTCAAAGAAAAGGGGCATGTTTAAAAAAAGCCCCTTTTCTTAAAAAAACTCCTAGGAGCTTTAAGAAAAAATAACCCACCCATCAAAATTTTTTGAAATTATTATAGAAAACATAAAATGTGTTTTTTGGGGCTCTTTTTAAGAGCCACTTTTTGTGGGTTTTTTTTGCCCCTTATCTTAGTAAGAGATTTTTTTGAATTCTTATTTTGGCCCTTTATTTTTTCCCCCCTTTCTTTTTTTATGTTTTAGGGGAAAAAATGAGCCAAAGTTTTTTGGCTCATTGTTTTCCCAGCCCTGGTATTCGCCACTTGAAGACACTGCCTTTGTTGCAAATTTTTGTGTTGATTTATATTAATTATTTCAAATATAGTATAAAATTGTTAATTTAAATTGTTTTCACTAAGATTAGCAATTTTAACTAAACTTTATCTTTAAATATTTGTTTAATTCGCTTGGAACAACCTATAAAAAAAATTGATTTTTAGATTTTTTTTTTAATTTAAAATTTTACTTAAAATTATATTTTACTTAAAATTATATTTTTATAATTTATATTTTCAATCTGGGTTGGGTGGTGGGAAAAAGTTACAAGAAACGCCTGTGTAAAACGAGCGAATCCCCTTAACTTTTATGTATTTTTTAAAACTAAAAATATTTTTTAATTAAAATAAAGATGAATACTTAAATTTTAATATAACAATTAGGATTTACTTTCTACTTTAAATCAAATTATATATAACCAAGTATTCAATTTAAATTTAATTTGGCATGTAATATGCTATAAACATAAAAAAATGTACTTTCTTTGGCTAAGGCTGCGGCTTGTGAAAAAAATGTTTTGACGAAAAAAAATCGCTCGCATTTGAATAACGATGAAGGGGCTAATGTAAAAAAAAATTAAAAAAATTTAAAATTTTTATAAAAAATATTTTGTAAGGCATATCCTAAAACGACCAAAAGCCCTAAATTCTCATTTTTTGATATTAGCCGCTAAAATTTTTTTTATTTTAGAAATATTTCTTTTACAATTTTGAAAAAAGTGTTAGCCGCAGCCTAATGTATTAAATTAGTAATCACGTAATAAACCCTAATCCAGATGTCATGTAATTGGGGCAATTCTAAATTTTGTAGGGGTCGGGTCTGAATTGGTAAAAATATTACGAGTGTAAACGATTTTTATATTTGGATTTTTAAACATTAATATTTTAATGATAATGATATATTTAAAAATCATACAATTAAGGATATAATTTCAACGCTTTGTATTTTTTTGATATTTAAAGTTTGCAAAAAAAATGAGCCGTATCTTTAAATATGAGCCAGAAGACCACATGTCAACAAATATTTATGTCATAAAGGTGAATATTATGAAAACATAAAAGAATGCATCCCCATGATGGCCTAATCTCATATATGTTTTTCGTTTCTTAGTTTCTTCCGTCTTTGGCTCCTTAGATCCGTCTATAACAAAAAATGGCCTGTTTTGATTAAATTGACAGCTCTAAATATACCCTAAAAGAAAAAATTTAAAAATCTTTTTTTTATATTAAAATTCCTTGTAACTTATATTTTTAATCATAAATAATGGGAAAAAAATTTTATTAGTATATCAAGCTCTTACATCGGCACTTAGATAAAACAAAATATTTTGTGTCCATAATTAAATACGACACGATATATTATCGGGTTTAAATGAAAATATTATTCGAAGTATATATTTAACAGTTTAACTGTTGTGAATATGCAAAAATAAAATTTCAATTAATTTTTGTTTTTGAATCTTTTTTAGATAACCTTTTTTCTAAAATTTTCAATGTTTATAACTGACTGACTAAGTTTGATTAGGAAAAACGGTAAACGGATTTGATATTTCCTAAGATGGCAGGTTTGATCTCTGTAGTTAACTCATACCTCTCAAGTTGTTGACCTGTGAAATATAAACAAAATTCTGGCAGGGCCGAGCTCTCGTCTAATTTGGAAAATAGATCGGGCGGGTTTAAAAAAATACAACCTGGTTTAAACCTTTGATCCACCTTCATTCCTTTAATGAGGTTACTTCTTTAAACACATGCAACAATGGTTAAATTAAAAGAGAAATTATTTATAGCAAAATCACAAGACAATTGAATACCGATGTACACATTTATGCTTTTTTTTGGTGTGAAATATTTAAAAAAACGGATTAAAATGACTTTTGACTTGCTAACAAATATTACAGGCCATTTTCTTACTGAGAAAGAGAATACACTACGATCCTAAAACTTTTTAGCTTTAGCCTGGAAAAATGTAAAGTGGAACAAAGGCCAACGATTTTTTGAGATTTATGAGTTAACTACAACAAACCTGCCATCTTAGGAAATTTAAAATCCGTTTACCGTTTTTCCTAATCAAACTTAATTAATCAGGTATAAACATAAAATTTAAGAAAAAAAAATCAAAAAAACAAAAAAAATTCAAAAACAAAATCATGAAATTTTAACATTGCATATTCACAATCACAATAGTTAAACTGTTATAAAAACAGCATAAAGAATTTTTATAGAATTTTGTAAAGAATTTTATTGCGATTAAACATTTCACAACACATGTTTTATACAATACTTGTCTTTTGATCGATTCCCTTTTCATCTTTTCTGTCTAGTTTTAAAAATTACTTGACATAAAAAAGCTTTGTATACATGCCCGAAGGATTTTTTTTTGCAAAGACTATAATATATCGCGGTTAAATTCACATCTAAAATTATATATTTAATTTGCATTTAAACAAATGAAGAATTAAATTTTGCGACCCATTTTTAATCCCGTTAATTTTTTAAGCGTCACGAAACCATATATGGTCAATTCCACCTCAAATCGACATACTTTTTCCCTTCAAGTCTCAGTTTTGGCTGAAAATTGGTACACTGGTAGGGTCCTTGGGTGCTGATAAAAACCTAAATTTTTTTTTACCGGAAGTGATTTTTGACCGAGATATGAGCAAAAATATTTTTCATTTTGCAAAAAAAAAATATAGGCAACTTTGCACGCATGTATCATCAAAAGTATTGTAGCTAAAGTCATAATTTTTTTTTATTTTGAAGATCGTAATAAGGGCTACCTTAGACGCAAAAAATATTAAAAAAATTTTTTTTTAAATTACAAAAAAATTAAAGTCAAGTTTAGACACAAATAGCTCAAAAAACGTATCTTTAAATTTTTTAAAAATTTTTAAAACATGGCCCTTAATAATTTTAATAACTATATGATTTAAAAAGTTTGGGACCGGCATGACTTTTTACAAAATTTAAAAAAATCAATTTTTTGCCCTAATATTGAGACATATTTATGCCCTTTGCACTATATTGGAATATGCCTAAGTGCCAAATTTCACAGTATTTAAATAACAGGACATATGGGCAATTATGTTAGACCATAATAGTTTGATTTATTTGATTATTACCATTATTAAATTTTCAATGAAAAAGTGAACCTCAAAACCGAAAAAAGTGAAAATTTTGCCAATTTTCAAAATCGACTTTCTGGTTAACCAGCCAACCTTTTTTTAATATTTAACATTTATTTTATAGATAAAATATCGCTTAATAACATGTAATAGCCCCAGCTTTTTTCATTCGATTTTGACGCTTCTACAAAAAAAATACCTAAATTTGCCAAAAAAACAGCAAATTTTCAGGTGTCAAAAAACTAACGCAGATTGTATTCGTCTGTGCAAGCTTATTTTTTTATTATTTTTGCATAATTAACTAATAATATCTAGAACCTATATAATCAGTCATAATTTGCCTGTTTAAGTGTTAAAAAAATAGTAGATATGTTATGTATAGAAATTCTTAAAAGAACGAGATAGGTAAATTACAAAAAAAGGAGATTATGAAATCATTCCATAATTTATTAATTTGTAATTTGTTATAATTGATAAAACATATTCTTTTGTTAAAATTCGTTAAAAATGCATTTAGTTATAAAAAACATTAGGTCAATGCCCAAATCCATATGCCTATAGAATCAAGTAACAGTGATATTTCCTCTTTCTTTAATAGGTCTAGTGCGTCTATATTATAAAATTAAAATGTAATTGGAACAAAAATTTTTGGTTTTTAAACTTTATTAAGGCCGGTTAGATATATATTGTATGCCTTGTTCTAAATAGCCTTTCTAAAACATATTTGGCATTTGTAAAAATTAGTAAAAAATACTGAATGTCTCTCTTTTATTTATATTAAATTAAGTCTAATATTTAGTCTTAAAATTCATCATTGAAGCTAATTCTGCCCGTTATAACCATTTAAAGTTGTTTAACCCTAAAACTGAATTATGTATTTATAATTTCAAAAAACCATATCTCTATGTTTCATAAAATAATTGACTTTTTACGTCAAATTGGTTTGGTAGTGACCCAGAAAGTCGGCTTTGAAGATAGGAGTAAAAAACTGAAAATTACCAATTTTTTTGATCTGAAGTTCCCTTTTTCTTTCCAAAATTGGCAATAGTATGATCAAATAACTAAGACTGTTATAGCCTAACATAATTGCCCCTATGTCTAACTTCTTATATATAATTAAATTTGGCACTTTTAAATATTTTAATATAGTGCAGGGAGCAAATTTTTGTCTGAAAATAAAAAAAAAATTAATTTTTATAATTTTTTAAAAAAAAGTCATGTAGGTCCCAGACTTTTGAGTTCAAATATTTATAAAGAATATAAAGTAGTATATTTTAGCAATTTTTATTTAAAAAAATGCTTTTTTACTTATTTTAAACTGAATACTTCATAAAATTTTAAAAATTTAAAATAAATTTTTTAAAACAATAAACACATGAAAGATAGCCCTTATTGTTCTCTTTAAAATAAAAAAAAAATTAAGTCTCTAGCTATAATACTTTTTGACTTACAACCTTCCAAATGTGCATCAATTGTAAAAATTCACCTTGCAATTTTTTTTTCTTTCGCCCCTATCTCCGTCAAAAATTACTTCCGGTCAAAAAAAATTTCCAGATTATGAGATACCCTTAGTTACTACCTTCATGCAAAATTCCAGTCAAATTAAAAGGGTTACCCCTCCCGGACTTGTTGAATTGAGGTGGAATTGACCATATATATATATATGGTCAATTCCACCTCAAATCGACAAACTTTTTCCCTCGAAGTCTCAGTTTTGGCTGAAAATTGGTACATTGGTAGGGTCCTTGGGTGCTGATAGAAACCTAAATTTTTTTTGACCGGAAGTGATTTTTGACCGAGATATGAGCAAAAATATTTTTCATTTTTTTGCAAAAAAAAAATTTGAGGCAACTTTGCTCGCATGTATCATCAAAAGTATTGTAGCTAGAGTCATAATTTTTTTTTATTTTGAAGATCGTAATAAGGGCTACCTTAGACGCAAAAAATATTAAAAAAAATTTTATTTTGAGTTACCAAAAAATTAAAGTCAAATTTAAACACAAATAGCTCAAAAAACGTATCTTTGAATTTTCTGAAAAATTTATAGAATATGGCCCTTAATAATGTTAAATATATGATATAAAAAGTTTGGGACCGGCATGACTTTTTACAAAATTTAAAAAAATCAATTTTTTGCCCTAATTTTGGGACATAATTATGCCCTTTGCACTATATTAGAATATGCCAATGTACCAAATTTGACAGTAAAAGCAGAACATATGGGCAATTATGTTAGGCCATAATAGTTTGATTTAATTGATTACTACTATTATTAAATTTACAGTGAAAAGGTGAACCTTAAAACCGAAAAAAGTGTAAATTTTGCCTGTTTTCAAAATCGACTTTCTGGTTAATCAGCCAATCTTTTTTTAATATTTAACATTTATTTTATAGATAAAATATCGCTTAATAACATATAATAGCCCCACCTTTTTTCACTCGATTTTGACGCTTCTACAATAAAAATACCTAAATTTGCCAAAAAACAGCAAATTTTCAGATGTCAAAAAACTAACGCAGATTGTTTCGTCTGTGCAAGCTTATTTTTTTTATTATTTTTGCATAATTATTTAAAAATATATAGAACCTATATAATCATTCATATTTTGCCTGTTAAAGTGTTAAAAAAATAGTATATAAGTTATGTATAGAAAATCTTAAAAAACTAGATAGGTAAATTATAAAAAAATGAGATTATTAAATTATTCCATTATTTTTATTAAATTTGTAATTTAATGTATTTATTAAAACAAATTTTTGTGTTAAAACTCGTAAGGAACGCATTTAGTTATAAAAAACTTTAGGTCAATGCCCAAATCCATATGCCCATAGAGACAAGTAACAGTAATATTTCCTCTTTCTTTAACAGGTTTAGTGCGTCTATATTATAAAACTAAAATGTAATTGGAACTTAAATTGTTGATTTAAACTTTATTAAGGTCAGTTAGATATATATGGTGGCCTTGCTCTAAATAGCCTTTCAAAAACATATTTGGCATTTGTAAAAATTAGTAAAAAAGACTGAATGTCTATATTTTGTATATATTAAATTGGATCTAATTTTTAGTCTTATTATTCATCATTGAAGCTAATTCTGCCCGTTATAATCATTTAAGGTTGTTTAACCCTAAAATTGACTTCTTTTATGTAATTATAATATCAAAAAACCATACCACTATCTTTCATAAAATAATTGACTTTTTACGTTTATTTTAGGTTTGTTGATAATCATAAAAAAAGAAAATCTGTTAAATCATAATATTCTAAATAAGCCAAATATATTCTATTTTACTTATTTTTGTCAGATTTAACGTTGTTGAGGCTGTTTTATTTAAAAACTATTAAATAATAGAAAAAAATAAATTTTTACAAATTTTTTAACCTTATTATTTTTTCTAAAATCCTCTTAAATTTTTTTTTATACAATAAATTTAACAAATTTTTTAAATTTTGCCGAGGATAAATATTGAGAATTATGTACATATTCTAATATTGTTCATCAAACTAAAAATGACTAGTAAAAGTTAACATATATAAGCATAAAAATTTTAAGTTTTTATTTTTTACACCTTAAAATTTCAAAAAACCTGGCAAACTTTGGTTTTTATTCTATAAAAAGCTATGGGTACGTTAAAAATTGTTGGGGGAAATTTATGTTATATAGTGATGTTTTATGTATAAAATGCAATTTTAAATTTTCAAATTGGTTTTGTAGTAACCCAGAAAGTCGGCTTAGAAGATAGGAGTAAAATACTGAAAATTACCAATTTTTTTGTTCTGAAGTTCTCCTTTTCTTTCCAAAATTGACAATAGTTTGAATCAAATTAATAAAACTGTTTTAGCCTAACATACTTGCCCCTATGTCTAACTTCTTATATATAAACAAATTTGGCACTTTTAAATATTTTAATATAGTACAGGGAGCAAATTTTTGTCTAAAAATCAAAAAAAAAAATTTTTTTTTGAATTTTTTAAAAATTCTAGTCGGTCCCATACTTTTGAGTTCACATATTAATAATGAATACTAAGGACTGTATTTCAGAAATTTTTTAAGAAATTCAAAAATACGTTTTTTTGTTATATCAAACTAAATGTTCTTTACAAAATTGTAAAATTTTAAAAAAATAATTTTAAAATAATAAACACATGAAAAATAGCCCTTATTGTCTTCTTCACAATAAAAAAAAAATTAAGTCTCTAGCTATAATACTTTTTGACTTATAACCTCCCAAAGTTGCATCAAATGTGAAAATTCACCTTGCAATTTTTTTTTCTTTTGCCCCTATTTCCGTCAAAAATCACTTTCGGTCAAAAAAAAATTTCCAGATTATGAAATACCCTTAGATACTACCTCCATGCAAAATTTCAGCCAAATCAAAAGGGGTGCCCTTCCCGGATTTGTTGGATTGAGGTGGAATTGACCATATATATAGTTTAAGCTTGTAAAAAAATTTGTTATCACATATTTTTTGCAAGTTTTTTTTAAAACATTTGGCCAAAATAAAATAATATATTTTTTAATGAATTCCATTAACTACCTAATAAATGTAATTTAAATTAAATATTCAAATTTCTGCCATATTTATAGATTATTTGTAAATATTATTTTTTACAAACTGGTTAAGAATTCAATTCGGATTATTACAAATGCCTATTTAACTTTTATCAAAAATGTGATTATGTTTTTTAGGAGTTATGGTGCGTCTAAGCTAGCTCTGATAAGGCATAATTATTGATTTAAACGTGGGTGCTAAAATTTTGTTATTTTTGCAATTATAAGAAACGTGGTATTTCGGTTAAAAGTCCATCAACTTTTTTATATTCTGATCTTTGATGCGATTCGATTGTTTATGTGATTATATATTGTAGTTGATAAAATAATAGTATAAATATTCTCACTTTTTTCAAAGTATAATAATTGAGGAGGTCCAAGAGTTTAATTTTTTTTTAAATATATTTTATCAATTGTAGAAAATTCTATCGTGCCAGAAAGTAAAATGTCGAAATTAGGAACAGCATTGTTTCGCTTAATCTGTCCGGACGCCCTTGAGGGTCGGTCGACATTGAGCATGTCTAAAATTTATTCTGTTCTACATTCAAGGTAAGTGGCGTTAAGCCTGGTTAGTATTTGGATAAGTGACTGACAACGAATAAACCTTCCATATTTCTGAGAGCCTAGGCCTAAAAACACATGTCACCGGCGCGTGTTAATTCTTTATAACTCTGCGTGGACCGTAAAGCTTATTGACTAGACCTGACGGGTAATTCCTTTGCTACTAGGACAAAAGGCTTGCAATCTTATAATAAAGATTTCTTTTCTGTCTAAATTCGAAAATGACTTATTCCCCTCAAATTTTATTTTAAAATAAAAAAACAGAATACCTAAATCTTATGCAGTTAAATTTTTCAACCAGCCATTATAGGAGTTTTCGGCGTTCACCAATTTATTTAATCATACTTTGTAAGGCAGTTGTAACATGAACTTTTGGATGTTGGAAAAACAAAATAAAAACAAAAATATAAATTAATTTTTTTATATATTTAACAGCAAAATTGCTATCAAACTTAATAATATTTGCATCAAAAACCTCATATATTTATACCCCATTGAGGTAAAATTGCCAAATATTTTGTTCTCAATGTTAATATAAGAGCTTGATATACTTAAAAATTTTATTTCTCATTATTTGAGATGCTAAAAATAGATTGAGTGAATTATATATAAAAAACATTCATAAATTTTTTTTAGGGTATGCTTGATATTACAAAATCTGCCAATTCGGTCAAAAAGTCCTTTTTTGATATGGACGTAGCGAAATCGCCGAAGGCGAGCGAATTGAAAATGGTAATAGGCTATTATGTCCATTTATTTCAGTTTTTAGCAGGCACGATTCTAGACCTTTTTTGGGAGAAAAATTTTATTTGAGCTCTTCCCCCCCCCCCCCCCCAATTTTTCCCCCACCCCCCCAAATAAGTATGAATTGTGTTTTTGCCCTTCCACCCCCATAAAATTAAATTTGCGCCCCCAAAAATATCTAAAAATTATTATCTTAAAAATACTTACTTTTTTAAAAAATGTTTATTTTATTTTTTGAAAGGAGGTGGAAATATTAACTTGTTTGATCCCAAAGCTAGCCTATAAACGAACTGGGATTGGGATCCTCAAATACATTTTAAAGAATAACAGACTGATCAGTGCGTAAATTAGGTTATGTTGATATGGTAAATTAAATTGTCCGCACTGATGTCTGTATCTAATTAAGAATTAAAGTTTTTGCTAAAAACCACCCCCTCACAACCGCTTCTTTTTTAAGGCCGCCGTACCCGTTAGGGCTTTGGCACTTTTATCCCGAACGTTAACGGGGCAATGGATATCCCCCCATTCGAGATAAATAGTCTGCCTGAAATAGAAATTTATTGATTATCTATATGCTCTTGTGTCATATGAGAGTAAATATGTAATTCGTGATTTCTGGAATAAGTTGGAGAAAGACTTTGACAAAATAGGAGTTATGTATTGCGCCGATCGTTGAATGCTGGGCATACACATAGAAAATGATGTATTGAGTGAGCATAGTTGTCATTACAGCAGGGGCAATCTAACACTGATAAAGCCTGTTTGACTAGTATAGCATTTTTCAGATCCCACCAGTTATTTGTCCTTATTTGTAAAAAGTTTTATCCTGATGCAAGCTTAATACTATTTTCACTGCTAACATTATTAATTATATAAAAAAAAAGAGTTATTCCCAAGTTGAAAAAAAAATAATTTTAATTTTGTTTTATCTCGTCCAAAATTTTATTAGAAATGAAACCCCTAACTTTTTTAGAAATTTTTTGATTTAATTTAGTTTTTTTATAGTTATATTACATCATAAACACACGTCCATTTTTTAGGTGTTTTTTCTTAGACTTAACCAAATCTTTAATTAATGCTTATAAAATAGAAGCTTTATTGAAAAAAACAAAAAGATTTTTCTGTTGCGTAAGCTTAAAAAGGTTCAATGTTTAAATCTTTAAGCAGTAAAACTTCTCATCCTTGATCTTAAGATTGAAATATCTGTTGCTATTATATACATAAATATGGCTCTAATAATACCGCTTTTGCGCCGTGGAGCTAATGTTTCTCTATAGAGAACACAATGGTATCAAATACATCTCCCCTAGAATACAATCTAGAACCATAGAACCTGATCGCACAATGCTACGGGGCGAACGTAATGTCCGGGAAAAAAGGTAGGGTTCAAGTATTTCAAAGCAAAATGGCTGGACACCATGTCTTGTATATTAACTGCTTTAACTACAGATTCCATCTTGTTATAAAAGATTGTCTTTTCTTTAAATTTTAAGTGAAGGGAAAGTTTTTTTTATATTTTTTCTTCCCTTCTTAAATTTTTTTTAACATGAACCAAGGAAGTGAATGCGGGACTATACCCCGGCTGTTGCCCCACCCGTGGTGTGGTCTCTGCCATTGTTTTTTTTTAAAATTACATAATATTAAAAACTTTTTTAAAAATTTAAAAAATTTTTTTTTATATTTTAAGATCACAGGGCCGAAACGCCGGAGTTTTTTGACCATATTTATTATCATCAATTTATTTTTTTGTATTTATCATTTGAAAAATTATTTTATTTATTAAAAATAATTAATGATCAATTTTGATGCAAAACGATTTCAGTTATACTAAAATTTAATTTAATACACCAGTGTTTGTTAAAAGTTAAACAATTAAAAAATACAAATATATTTACAGATTTTTTTATAAACTTTTTTGATATTTTTATTACTTTTTGAATGACAATAATTTATTTATTGACAGGCACGATTCTAGACCCCTTTTGGGGGGGCAGTGCCCCCCCAAAAGTTTTTGTTTGCCCCCCCCCCCAAAATAATTGAATTTGCCCCCCCCCCCCCAAAATACATAGTAATTTTATGTTTGCCCCCCCAAAAAAAATTGAATTTGCCCCCCCCCCCCCCCCCCAAAAAAAATACATAGTAATTTTATTTCTTCCACATAATATAATTAAATTTGCTCCGTCTAAAATATCTAAAAAATAAAATCTTAAAAATATTTACTTTTTTTAAAAGTGTTTTTATTCATTAATACTTCTTATCCGCATGAGAGATCAAACAAACAGAAATATACAGAAAATTTTGATTTTACAGAAAGCTTTATATTTGTGAAAGCATTTCATAAATCTGATGCCTAAGAAATTTTCTCAGTTAACAACAATCTTATATTAGAATATAATCTAGAACCAAAGAACCTGATCGCACAATGCTACAATGGGGCGAAAGTAATGTCTGGGGAAAAAGGTGGTTTTTAAGTATTTCTGAGCAAAATGGTTGGACACCATGTCCCGTATATTCCCTGCATACCACCGATTGCATCTTGTTGCAAAAGATGGTCTTAAAATTTTAAGTGATGGGAAAGTTTTTTTTGATATTTTTTCTTCCCTTCATAAATTTTTTCAACACGATGTCAAGGTATTTAGTGAATGCCGGACCATACCCCGGCTGTTGCCCAATTGGTAGTGTGGTCACTACTTGCCCATTGTTTTTTTTTTTAAATTACACAAAAATATTTAATACTCTTTAAAAATTAAAAATAAAAAAAAAATTAATATCTTCAGGTCACAGGGCCAAATCGGGGTTTCTTGACCATATATATAATCATCTATTTATTTTTTTGTATTTAATAGAAAAATTATTTTATTTATTAAAAATAATTATAGATCAATTTCAATGCAGAACGATTTATATTTCTAAAACTTCTGATATAATACACCATTGGGTGTTAGAAATTAAACAATTAAGAAATAAAATACATTTGAAGATTTATTCAAAAATTGTTTTTATATTAATATTTTTTAAATGACAATAATTTATCTATGGATAAAAGAAAAACTAAACAGATTTTTCTGATTTTTATTTATTTTCTACTCCTAAATTTGAAAATATTTTTTATTAATGATGAAGTAAAAAGTATTTATTTTAATATTATTGATTTATTTATATTTTGATAATAGATTTTTTACCGATAATAGTTGTTTAAAATCTTAAGATTCCCTTTATAAATTTGATTATCCTTTTTTTGGATATATATAAATTAGAGCCTCTTTAAAAAATAAGTAATATTGATAAAGATTCATTATCTAAAAAATTGACGTAGCCAAAAATTTTTTAATAAGAAACTTAATAATTACCAAGAATGTGTTCCTATAGATTTTGTTAAATTTTTATATGATTACAATGATGCGTTTTCTAATCTATTTAACATTTTTCCTATAAGTTTGTTAATTGGCTCTTTAACGTCGAGTTGTGAGGCCACATTTACTTCTTTAAGAAGGATAATAACGGCTGACAAGTAGTGGACCTGCTTAAAGATGATTTGGTTCTTTTAAACACGAAAAATCATTAACTAGGGGAATTTTGATGAATATTGTAATTTAATTAAAATCTTCTAAGATAAAATAGTTTGATCAATACACTGCTCATATTCAGTTGCTTACTATTTTAACATGGTTGCAAACTGCGCATTCAATGTTTATGTTCATGTTTTATTTAATACCCTAATATTAATAACTAGTTTTATATAACCAGTGTTTTTCTCAAATATATTCTTCCAAATTAGCATACTTATACATTTGTTTTTATGAAAATCAATCTTATTTCATTCATTTTCTATAATCCAAAGTTTTATATAATTCATTTTTATCATTCATATATATCATATTTTTAATTTCATGCGCAATGATACCAAACGATAAAATTATACTTACAATTAATTCAAATCTCGTTTCTTTTTAAGCAATTGATAGTGAAAACAATTAATTCTAATTCACATATATAAACTCATTTTTTTTAATTTAAGAATACAATAAATTACTATTAATTCGTTAAAAAATTTTGAACATGGATTCTACTGTTGTACATGTATATTTTTTGCCGTGACCGAAGGTCACGGCCAATTTTGCCGCCGAAGGCGGCAAAAAATTTTTTTCTGCCCCCCCCCCCCCACGAGTTTTTTTTGCCCCCCTAAAATGGAAAAGCTAGAATCGGGCCTGTTTATTGATAAAATAAAAACTAAACCTAACGATTTTTCTGATTTTTATTTTTTCTACTCATAAGTTTGAGAATAGTTTAAATATATAATGATAAATTAAAAAGTATTTATTTTAATATTAATGATAGATTATTGATTCTTTTATTAATAAATTTTTTACTGATAGTTTTATTTAGAATCTTTAATTTCCCTTTATAAATTTGATTATCCTTTTTTTATGTATAAATAAATTATAGCTTCTTTTAAAAATAAGTAATATTGATAAAAATTCATTTTCTGAAGTTGGCGTATCAAAAAATTTTAAATAAAAAACTTAATAATTTAAATGTGGTTGATGTATTTTTTTTTATGATTTTGTAAAATTTTTATATATTTACAAAAATGCGTTTCCCATAACATTTTTTCTATAAGTTTGTTATTTGGTTCTTCAACGTCGAGTTGTGAGGCCAAATTTTTTAAAATAAAAAGTTTGAACATGGAATCAACTGGTGCTGTATATTCGAAGGTCACGGCTATGCCGCCGAATGCGGCAAAAAAATTTATTGCCCCCACGAGTTTTTTTTGCCCCCCTAAATTGGGAAAGCTAAAATCGGGCCTGGTTTTTAGTAAATTTTATTTCCGACATTGATGTTTGTTGACCTCTGTTACATTTATTAGTTAGGCCATGTTTCAAAAATATATATTAAAATCATTTTAAATCCTAATTTTGCCTCTATTTTGTTTTTTTGGGTATTTGATAACGAAATTTGTTTTGGTTTAAAATATGTAATTGCAAATCTCATTTAAAACGTATTAAAGGTGTCTAATCAAGACCAAATAAAAGGCGTACCAAGGATTTTTTCAAAGGAGAGGTGAGAAAAAATTAAACGTTAAAAATATTTTGGGATTTGGGCATGTAATAAGGCCTAATATTCATTGTATATTTAAACAACTCATTAAAATAATGATTGCTTACCAATACACCCCTTCCCCCATTCCCGCCAATGTTATATCAATATATCCATACACCTATATTTATTGCAAATTCTAAGTTAAAATGATTAAACATATACGTGTATTTGTATTGAATCAATAAAAATGTAAGTAAAATATGTTGGATGTTAGGTCATAGTGAATTGGAAGCAATTAATTAGGAGAAAACTATATGTACAGTTTTATGTATGTATGCAATGCATATGTAATTATTATTTTCTATTTTTTTAAATTGTGAAAAAGGTAACCACTTGTTACCGAAGTACATATTTTTCATTTAATTCTATGTATTATTATGTATTTTAACGATTTTTTAAATTAATAAAATTTTAAAATTTTAATTTTGCTTTATTTTATAAAACTTAAGATTTTTTAATAGATATGCAAATTTTTGATTTTCTAAAATTTTCTAATTTTTCCCACTTATCTATTGTAAATTTTATTCGTTTGTAAACGCGTTCTCGGGTTTTGTTTTTTATTACCCTATATGTTTTCAATTTTTTAGAAAAAACCAAAATACAACAGGACTGTGCCCTGGTTTGCAACCTTATTAAGGCGCGTTTGGACTTCATTCAATTACAATATATTTTACAAATTCGATATAGAATTTTGAAAAAAAATCTATACATTAAAGTTCAGTATTTTATAGCAATCAGAGCAGTCAAAAGTATATTCAGAAATTTTGTTAAATTTACATCTAAATTTATATAAACATAGCTGAGCGTTTCAACAATACTTCAAAAAATGTTAATATAATTTTTTTTTTAAACCATTATCTTTTTTATATAATTTTTATAATTTTTCAAAATTTGAATGAACTATGAACGGGCTCATAGGAGAGAAATTAATATTTAAAAAGAAACAATAAAAATTCTTAATTCAAAAATTCTAATATAATTAATTTGTAGTAAATCATGAAACAAGATAGCATGTATGTTTTAATTAGCCAACCAATATTATCTTTCATATAAAAGATGGATCTAATTTACATTATAATGTTTTTAAACTATAGTTAGAATTATCAAATGAATAATGTAAGTAGTTTGTTAGCTTGGAATATTGCAACGTATACGACAAAATTTGGATCATTTTAGCAATGGAAACCACAATTGTTTTTAAATTACTAAACCCATTAAAAATATAAGTTCAAAACTTTTCTCGGTGCCTATGACATTTACAAATTTAGTGACAAACATATGATTTTACCATTTTCGGTTTTTTGGGCTATTTTAAATGAAACAAGCCAAGCTAATATAGCAATATATTTAAAAATAATAATCTAAAAAAAGGATTTAGGGGTTAGTGTTGTTAATATTTTAGCGCATGTCTCCATCCGATGTTAGTTCCATTGCCACCTGTAATAATTGTTTTATTGTAAACCGGTCCATCGTAGTTGCTGTTGATCGCTGCATTGACTTCATCATCGTAGGCTTGACTCTCGTCCTTGGCGCTTCCAAGGGTAGTCTCCATTCGATCCTTAATCCAATCGACGTACGCTGAAACTCGAGTATAAACCCCGGGGTAAATGGCGCATGCAATGCCGTAACTAACAATGCCATGTTGTACAAAACGCTTCCCCTCGATCGAATCTTTGCGAACTACAGCGCTACCGGAATCACCCTTGGGCAAAAAAATTACTACTATAGGGTGGCTTGCATTTAAAAGAGGGAAGGAGTATAATTCTTAAAATAATGCTTCCTTGATAATTTTTTAATGAAAGGAGGAGATCTACACATGGCCATCATGTCTGTTTCACTTTAATTCTTTTAAAAATGATGTATAAAAACACATGAATCACGGTTATGTAAAGGCACTGCGCTTTACGGCAACATTTAATGCCACCATAAAAAACAACTCATGTATAAGACATGGGCCTAATGAGAGTTTTAATGTTAGAACCGTTCTGTGGTCGTTTAATAAAATAATCATAAGCTGTACAAATAAAGATTACGTAACAACTGTCTTTTTCTATGCGGTAATATCCGGCGCAGAACATCGTTGATATGACTGGAACGTTTGATGCATTATATATGCGATTGCACCTACTATGCAACTTGTGCCTTATGCATACCGCGTGCAAATAATCGTAATAAAAATCTGCCAGAATCAAAAATAAATGTGAATATTTTTTAAATATCTTTTTAAGTTAGGTATCACGGGATTTAAGTCCAGGGGGCCGGCACGGGCTAAATTATTAAATTAAAAATTATAAGTGAAGGGGAGGGAGGGAAGAATCTCTATTTTAAAATTAAAAGGCCAAAGGGGGGAAAACTGGTTTTTTTTGAGCCAAAAAAAGATGAGAAAATTCTGATAAAATTTCGTAATTAAAAAATCCCCGAAAAAAAGGTTAGCTTCCAAAAGCCTTTTCAGTATTTTTTTTCTTTATTCTAAAATTAGACTGTGCCCCTTAGATAATAAGCCCCTATTTACTTAAAAAGAGGCCTCTTGGCCGTTTTTTACTAGTTCAAGAGAAAAGGTCCTTAAAAATCTTCTTTAAGTGCTGTCTCTTTCGTCCAGGCCTGACCATAACCTTTCTTTTTCTATTTGATTAAAAAATACAAAAACACCTTCCTTTTTTGAGTCATTGCGGAAGAGTGTGGACCAAAAATAAAAATGTGCCTTTTTTGAGTCAAAAAGGGGTGGGGGAAGCTTATAGTATCTTATTTTAATAAAGAAGTCCTAAAAAAACGATAAAAAAGTCTTTTTAAAACAGGCGGAAAAGGCCCTATTTTGTGGCAAAACTCAAATTTTGTTCTTAAATGTTTTTTTGTAAGATTAGAATAATTAACTAAAAAGGACAAAAGTAGAATGAAAACCTTACATTTAATAAATAATTTCCTGATTAAACTTAAAACCGTGAAAAGCCCATTCAAAGCGTTTCAATAAAGCCCGTTATTTGCTAAAAATTAAGGGAGGCTTTTAATAAAACCCTTTTAAGCAAAAAAATTGCATATTTTTTATTTTTTTGAAACCTTTTATGTGTGGGCATTTTTGCCTTAGCCCTTAAAATGTTCCCTTTAACGGTGGCTGGCTCTTTTTTTCCCCAAGCCTGTCTGATAATAATAGTGCATGAATCTACCTCGGCTATATCCGTGACCCGAAACGTACATATCGGCTTGATGCGGGGGCAGTGAATCGTTTTGCTTGGGCAAGCACACGGGTTTTACCGTGTCATTGTACTCAGGAATACTATCTTCAAGCTCCAACAATGATATGTCATTCGTGAATAGCGTGTTATTGAAGTCAGGGTGGAATATAAAGCGTTTAATTGTCAGCCCAACTTTCGAGTAAACTTCGTCGGGATCTTCTATAGACAGGTATACAAGGAGATCTGTTGGGTCCCTATTGCTGTTAAATATAAATGAATATAAAGACTTTTAGCTAAAAAAATCGACGCTCTGAGATATCACTATTATAATATTCATAATTTATTATATTTTTCACACCGTCAATGACTGATAATCTACGCTTTTATAGAGTGTTTGTTAACTAAGGCCAGCAAACCCTATTTTTTCCTTCGTTTCTCACAAAAAAAACAACAACTAAAATAATCTTAATTAGATTAACTTATTTCGTTCGTGCGCGCGCCTATGGAGTTTAGGCCCATGATCCGCTCCTATGTATGGGCAAAGTTGGAGGAAAAGATTTTTTACTTGGGGTCATGTGGGAAAATAACAGAATTGATTTTGAATCTAAGTATGAAGCAGTAAGATATTACAGAACGGTAAACTTTTTTAGAGGAACATACAAACTCATATTTACACAGACGCTTCGATTATGCCCCTCACAAAAATCACTTTTTCTCACATGTCCCCTTAGATTATTTGTATAGAATAAAGGCAGAATCTTATGATTGTTAAAGATAATCAGCGTGGTCCGACAATAGCAGCTCAATACCATCTAATCGTCACATGTCAGTAATTTCTTAATACATGAACGTCCAATTCATCGGCAACCAATTTTGGAACGAACGAAAATCAATTTGTCAAAAACGAAATATGGAATCGAGGCTTTTACATATAAAAATTTTGGGAGCTTAAAAGCCTTACCGGTCGGCCAATGCATATAAAAAGCATGACCAGGGTCGAAAAATTGAGAACGAACCCGGCATCGGAAAATTATTAATATAAATTAAAAACCGGGCAATATTTAAAATTATTTTGCTTTATCTACTTTAACTATTTGCAACAAGAATCAAAAATATAGGTTTGGGCGGGCTGAGCAGGGCCTAAAATTAAAAAATATAAGGGTAGTTTGGGCAAGTGTATCAAAGCCTGGTTTGGGTTCTTACAAACCGCAATATCATTCATCACATAACAAAGCACACAACTGCCCTCTCTTTTTACATGCAGGCATAGTTAGTTCGTCTTACATGCAAAAATTAGGTTATTATTGATCTAATACAAACTTTAAAAAACTTTCATTAAAACCTTGCGTAATTTTAAAATAGGCATATTCTTAACTTTAACTCAATATTAAACTAACACATATCTAATCCAAAATGAATGGATAGATGCATTATCACAAAAAATGTAAAATCTGTGCATTTTGACCTAGCGAAGGAGGCAAATAATAATTTGTGGAATGATATTTATTAGCTGTAAAGAACAGCTAATTGTTATTTATTTGAAACTACCCAATGCGAGCAAAGTGACAAGACCCTAACGGGGTTGCGGCTTCAAGAGGCCGTAAGTGGGTGGCTTTTTAGCAGGTATTTCCCAACCCTGCATGCACCGGTTAGTTTTAAGGAAGGACATCAGTAGAAACAATTTACTTTCTCATTATTTACTTTTTTTTTCAAATAAAACACTGCCATCTATTCCTCTTAGCACTTAATAGTGTATTAAATGATCATCTAAATCCGAGTCTATTTGTAGTCTATCATTGATATAAAATTAGCAAATATTCCACGCGGTTTGCACAAGCACAAAATTAATTGCAAATCAAATTTATTTATGGTAACCGAAGCCAAACGACACACTTAAACATCCGGGAGCTGATTTCTTAAACAACTTAGAGCTACTATTCAATTTTTGGTTATTTGCCTTTATATTTTTTTGTTAAAATTTGGGCTCAATTTATTAATCTTCAAGACTTTAAAATTTTTTGCATAATTTTTAAAATTTAGCATTTGCAATGCCTAAAAAAACTATTGGATTTACAATCCATATATTTTTCACCTATGGAGACGCTATAACCACTTAAGACTTTGATTTTTGTGAATTAACATTGACGAACAGCAAAATTTGATCGCTATTTGGCGACCTATGTTTTCAGCCTGAGCTTCTTATAAAGGCGCATATTGGTTAGGGCTGCCTGCACAAGCTAGCTACTCAGCAGCTTTTTTCCTAAGAAAAGAGCCGTTTATGCGTGGATTCGAACCAAAATATTTGCACAGAGAAGGATTTTACTCTATATAATTTCAAAAACAATTTATTACCAAAATCCTTTAAATTTACAATTTAATTATTATAAAACAAAAAGGTCATTCATCATACTAGGCCAGGTAGTGACATCCAATCTCCATATTTTGTAAATTTACTCACAGGAATATTAATTTAAATATTAAGTGCTTTATATTTACTTACACAAGGCAATGAGTTGCAGTCAAAATAAATCGTTTGTTCAAGATTGAGCCTCCACAATGAAGCCCTTTATTCCACTTATGGGCAATCATTACCTGTACAAAAAATGTAAAAAAGATTGAATAAACTTTTATATGTATATATATGTATATTTTTTTTAAGGTGATTAAGCCAAAAGATATAACATTTCAGCATTTTTTTCCTATTTTTAAAACATTTTTATGTAAAAAATTTTACTTGGTAATATTAAAATTCAAAATTTGTCACAAACATTACAATTAAACAAATGTCGAAAAAAAACATGTTTCCTAATATAAAAATATTCTTAAGAACATACTTTTTAAATTGAATTAATTTTATTTAAAGGTACACATATTATTAGATATATCAGCATTATTCACATATAAGACAGTTGGAAATATTCTTTTTGTGAGAGGTACAATCATTTGTCTTCTAAATATGGGCGCGTTCATACTCATTTAATTTTTTTTTATATTTCTAAAAAACTTTCAAATATGCCTTGACACAAAAAATCATTCTTACAAAAAGCCGCCAAATTACATTGGACAACAAAATTTAGACGTCCCTAAGCATCAGCTAAGGCAACAATGGTTTTTGGTCAAGTTATTGGCGCTGATTACGAATATGGAATCAGAATTTTAGTCAATGCCTCAGAATTTTAGTTATTTAGGTGTCAAAGTTGAGATTTTTTAATTTTTTGGGTATTTCGGGCTTATATATCATAAAACCTATGGGTAGTACAAAAGTTTAAAAATATATTTAGATAACGCAAACATTCAAAATTAACGTAAGAATATTCTAATTTTTTTTATTTTTTTTATGCTTATAAAATTAGTGGTTTTTGTCATTATTTGATCCTAAATAACTTAAAGGTATTGCTTATAATTTTAGGTAATAACCTTTTTAGATGTGTTTTTTATAAGAAATCTGAATATGCCAAGAGAATTTTTGAAAAATTAATAGTAAAAGAAATTTTGTGAATTTTTTTCTGAACTTTGGACGCGGTTAAAAAAAAATTAGAGGCATTGGATAAAAAACTAGGCCCGGGATGGTTATCGCAAATTTTTTTTTTACAAAACCCTCAAAAAATCGTTTATGTTGTTTTTTTTTGTGGTCCAGTGTTATTAGCATAAAAATCAAATATAATGAAGCTAGTAAAGTTTCGTTGACTAAACAATAAATTTTTAAATGTTTAAATTTTTAAAAAAAAAAAATAAATGAACTTTAAACGCGCCTCATTTTATAATTGGATTCAATAGACTGTGAAAAGAAAAAATAAATGGCAAAATAATATCAAAATTTGTAAGAGGCATATGAAGTTTAAAAAATGCAAAATTTATTATTAGCTATAACCTGCCAAGGGAACTGATGGGACTTAACGAGACGTCCCCCAATGATAGCTTGACTGGCTCTCGAGCAGTTATATAGCCCGGTGTGGCCCGTTCTAGTTATTCCGCATTCTTCTGGGTTGTAAAGTACATCTGTGAGTGAGAACATGTATTTTTAATATTATATATAATTTTCAAATTTCTAAAAATGATTTTTTTCACACGTTAGTCTCCAGGCATCGATAACATATATGAACAGTGGTCTTTATTTTTAAAAATATGTAGCCACCAATTTTTTATATTAAACTTTTTATTTAGGGCGCGTTCAGACTCGTTTAATTTTTTTAAAAATTAGTAAAAAAAAATTTTATTTTTTAAACTTTCTCTATCAGAAAAACTATTTAAATGCTAATAACAAAAATTGGAGACTTTTAAAAAAGCATTCCATGTCAAAAGGTAAAAATTTTAAAAACTTTTGGTAAAAAAACTGAGTAACAAGCCCTTATAAACGTTTCGCTTATATTTTATATTTATCTTTATATTACTTTAATTATAGTTACTCTTAATTTTTTATATAAATTTTACGTAACGCTTTTTTTTTAAAAATAATGATTTTATTTTGATTATAGGCTGTTTCTAAATAAAGATTTTTTCATTTCGTATGTAGGCTGTTTTCAAAAATTGATTTTTTCATTGAGGCTGCTGTTTTTAAATATAAATCTTTTTATTTTGTATGTAGAGATTACATATGAGCTCCTTGTTTTTCCCTAAAACACAAACACTGAAATCTCTCATAATTTTACCTATGCCCGGTATTAATGAATGATATTATCGGCCAAGGCTAAATGCAATTTAATTTGCTGTACCAAATAGTTTTGTTACAAAATTTTTCATTATATAATTACATTTATAATATTAAGGTCTAGGCGCCAAATTTTTAAATTTTGAGATAGTTCGCATTTTTTTTGACAAACAAACTCTACATGCAATTATATAGCTCGGTGTCAAACATCCCTGTCTTACAAGCAAGAAATTTGGGGTACATTCCTTTCAGGGGCAACTTTTTCAAAGAGGACAAATGCGCAATTGTTGGTGAACCTTAATCATTTATTTTGCATAAATGGCCTGTTGCCTTGTGTAGCTATTTTAAATATTTAACTTAGATTTAACTTTTTAACCTTGATTGTCGGCCATATAATAGTTGGCCTTTGGACTAATTTGAGGTAATTCAAAACGTATGAAAGCTTGAAAGGAAAGATTTTTACACAGAATAAATGTATCATATATTTACTTTTGAACAAAATCTTAACCAACAACCTGAATAACAATCACTTAAAAGAACGCTGTTGAGTGGCTCGCTTAGGCAGTAGGCCCTAATCGATGGACCTAAAATGAAGGTTAGGCATAAACCTAAGTCTTCAGCGTACGAGCAAATCTTACTAATTAATATCTCGGCATGGGGACTTTGCTTGGGTCAAAAGACAACCCTAAACAGTTATGGTGCCCGTATATAGATAAAGGTATTAGACCTAAACCCTTATTGTTTTTTGTTTATCATTTTGATTCAAAAATATGGATTTTGACACAGAAAAATGCTTATTACAGTATTAAGGATATTTTTATATCTTAACCGCAAAATTAATCTATCCTAAACCTACATCTAAACCTACATAAATTTCTTAACTGACCAGAAAAAATTGTCGTATATATAAAGGTAACCTTACTGTTTAGACCTGTTTCTTCTAAAACATATTTTGTAAAATAAGGCAATTGACTATTCTAAAACGATAACGCCTTACCTCAAATTTTACTAACTCTAAGTTTTCGTTTTTTTTTTCGTTAAAGTTTTTTAAAAAATTAAAAAATCAACAAAGCTGTCAATTTGTTGAAATAGACCATATTTTTCGTTTTTTTTATGAAAAATGAGTCTAAAAACACATGATTAACCGTTGTATAGAGGCAATTTGTATTATTACCTTGGCGCTATTCTTTTAACATGTGAGCAGCGATTGAAAATATTACAATACAAAAAAAAACTTCATTTTCAAGACACGGCCATGAATTTGTTAATAAAAAAAATATTCGAACCTGAATATATGACTGATAAAAAACAAGAAGTGGTAAAAATATAGATGAAAAAGGTCATTCTCTTGTAAGAGCGCTCTTAGTTAAAAATAAAAAATTGCCGGATAAGTAAGATTAATCGGAAAAATAAATTAAATTTAAAAAATAAATGAAAAAATGTATTTTTCGTGTAATTAACAAATGTTATATATTGTCAGCAATATGCATTCGATCATGAGTTTATGATTTTCGAAGAATGTTTTATAAGGGGGCTAAAGAAATAGTCAAATTTGCTTAACCCATTTAATCAGATTTTTTTTGAGGAATTACAAATCACGTATTTTTTATCCACTTGAAAAAATATGTTGCTATTTAAGTTTTATTGGGGCAATCTATGACCTAATTATATATATAAATAGAAACAAGGACGTCTTGTTGGTGGTAAGCCAAACCTAATAATTGCCTTTTTTTTATATTTGCTGAAGCAATTTTATTTAGTTAAAATAGGCACACAAAGTATTGAGAAAAACATGAATGTCAAATTTTATATCATTTGTTTTTTGTTAAACGACATAAATAATATATTAATTGGAAAGGAAAATTTACATCTCGAGCAGTGTTCCATAACGTAGAAAATCGGTATGATATAGTTGTCCCAAAATCGAAATCAAATGTCTTTTTACCTCCACTCCTGTTCATCAAATGCGTTCAAATGTGTTAATGAAACGCACCAACATATCCTATTTATTACTTATTTTTATTTACAAATAATTTATGTAGAATGTTCTATTCTATTTTTTAATTCCTATTTTTATATTTTATTATTGTTATTATTGTGATTAAACTTTTTTTCGTTAAAATAAATTTTTTTTATAACTATTATCATTTTTTTATAATTTTTCCCTTCAAAATAATTAAAATTATTTTTTTTTCTTTTTTCAGCTTATAATTCAAAGGAAATTCCTATTTTGTAAGATTGTAGTCGAAATGTTTTAAATTAAGGTGAAAGAAAAGGTTGTGTTTTCTTTACCAACAGTTTATTCAAAGAATTTTACTGGCCTCTTGCAAGTTATAAAATAGTCCCAAGGTTAATAGAAGAATAATGAGAAAAGTTTACAAAATTTGGCACATCAGATATTTATTAGTAAAAAACTTTATTTGGCCAGTACCATGTATACGCTAACATCTTAACCAACCGGTGCCGTAGCTATTAGCTTAAAGAGCCAGGTCCGGCTTGAAAATGGGGCAGTTAAGTTAACTGAAGACGATTTAAGAAAATACATGCAGTGTTTTTCAATATAGTTTATTTTTGTAATTTGTATAACAAAATTAATCAAGCGATAAGGTTATCACTACAGTTTATGAGCAAGGTTGTCATTGAAATTTTGAAAATTAAATTTTCAAGTGTTTTTCAAGTGCTTTTAACAAATTGGTGAAGGGGTCGTGGGTCGACTTGTCACGTAACGGCCCAGTTTTAGTTAGCTTCGTTATGTTCTCGATATTTATTTTATGATTGTTAAAATGCAAAAGGATGCCCAGACTAGGTGAACTAGCTTAAAATAATTTTTTTTTTGTATAAAGATTTATTTATAATTTTTTTTTATAGCCTTTACATTCCAACTATTTTGATGTATACTGCCGAGTAAAAACATATCACACCAACAGACTTTTCAACCACAACAATATTGTGGCCAGGCTCTCGCTAAATTAAAAAAACTAACTATAAATTTTATTTTAGAACACGTGCAAAGTGAGACTTTGTTTTCGTAATTTCTAAATTTTTAAAAATTTTTAGAAAAAGAATTTTTTGTGCATAAACTAAATTTAAAACTTTTTTTTAAAATTTGCGTTTTATTACAAAATAAAATTTTTCAAAATTTTCACAAAAATAAAAACTCACTTTGCACTTGCCCTAAAAAGTTTAATCTATACCACTTTTTAACGATTCTTTGCTGAAACGCAAAACAAATAATACAATATTTGCCATCTACCAACAATTTTTTTTTAAATTTTTGGTTTAAATAAAGAAACTGTTAATATTCTTTTGTCAAACAAAATATTGATCAATTTAAAAAATGTTAAATTTTTATCAACATGTGCTTTTTGAAGAAAGGGAATGCCCATAAATTAAGAAAAAAATTTCTTTTTTAAGGGCGCGTTCAAACTTTAATTAGTTTTTAAAAAATTTAAACTTGTTGACAATGAACGTTTTAAAAAAAAAAGTCGCTACTTGTCTAAGTACGAACGCACGCACTCCATTTTAATGAGGTCAAGTAAAAGTTTTCGAAAAACTTTGAATAATATTAAAAAATAATTTTTTTTTAAATTTAATTTCAGATGAATATGAACAGTCATAAGGCGATATTTTTTTTTGTAATTTTAGGCATATTTACATATAGCGGCATTAGAGGTGCAATTTTCAAGAAACCCACCTGGGTTTCAACAAATTTTTGAGAGTTATGAGTTAACTACAGAGATCAAACCTGTCATCTTAGGGAAATCCGTTTACCGTTTTTCCAAACCAAACTTAGTTAGTCAGTTATAAACATATTAAATTTTAGAAAAAATGTCAAAAAACCAAAAAAGACTCAAAAACAAAAATAAATTGAAATTTTATTTTTGCATATCCAAAATAGTTAAACTGTCAAATTCAAACTTCAAATAATATTTTCATTAAAAACCGATAATATATCCTATCGTATTTAAGTTTGGACGCGAAATATTTTGTATTATCTATATGGCAATGTAAGAGCTTGATATATTAACAAATTTATTTTTTTTATTATTTGTGATTAAAAATGTAAGTTACAAGGAATTTTATACGCAAAAAAAATTTAAATTTTTCCTTTTTAAGGTATATTTAGATCTGCCAATTCGGTCAAAAAGGCCATTTTTTGATATAGACGGATCTAAGGAGCCGAAGACGGAAGAAACAAAGAAAAACAAAAAATATATGATGCCATCGTGGTCTTTTATGTTTTCATAAAATTCACGTTTATGACATTGGTATTTGTTGACCTGTGTAATCCATTAATTAAATTTAAGTTACAAATATAAATAGGATTATAGCAAAAAAATCTTTTATCAAGCGACATTATTAAATTACAAAAAAATTTTATATATTTATTTTTTAATTTTTGTTTATTTTGTTTAATTAATGGTATTTATGAATTTTTCTCTTTTATAAGAAAAATCAATCAGAACCTAGATTATATGAAAAAAACTGAAGGATACAATGTTAACATTAAAACATTTTTATAATTTTAGTAGCTATTAAATATCATCACATATCTGTATATAAACCCTTTATATAGCTACAGTGTCTTATTACACAGGTTAACAAAAATATGAGCTAATTACAAAATTTTGCTATCTTGGGGAGTTTTAAATCTATTTACCGTTGTATCTAAGTAAACTTTAACTTAGCTTAAACAAGAGAAATTTTAGAAATAAATGTTAAAAAATTAAAAAGGATTTAAAACAATAATAAATTAAAATTTGTTTGGCGTATTCTAGCTAAACTTTTAAATTCATACTTCAAATAATATTTTTTATAACATATAATATATTGTTGTAATTGAGTTTGGACGCCAAATAATCTGGTTTATTTAAATGCTAATGTAAGTGATATAATAAAAAATTTCATTCCTTAACATAGGTCAAAAAATTCTTGAAGAGCCAACTACGGAGATCAAACCTGCCAACTTAGAAATTTTTGAATCCGTTTGATGACTTGGTTAGTCAGCTATAAATATTAAAAGTTGTTAAAAAAAAGCCAAAAAAAAACAAAAAAGAAAAAACAAAAATAAATTGATTTATTTTGCATATTTACAACAGCTAAACTTTTAAATTTAGACTTCAAATAAAACTTTTATTAAAAACCAATAATATATCGTGAATTAAGTTTGGACGCGAAATATTTTGTATTATCTAAATGCTGATATAAGACTTGTTATATTAAAAAATTTTAATTCTCATTTGATATGATACATAAAAGTTATAAGGGAATTACATATGAAAATTTTTTTCTTTTTATGGTACTCCTGTTAATTTAGTCAAAAGAGGCCTCTTTTTTAAATGGACGGATGTAAGGAGCAGGTCGGAAGTTAAGAAAAACGAAGTATACATATGAGAATCATCTGGGGTTAAATTGTTTTATTTTATAAATTTACGGTTGAGCCATTGAGTTTTGTTGACCTGTCTTTTTTGAAATGATAAATATAAGTTATAAGAGATTTTGATTTGTGACCTGCTGACTGACATTTGAAATATTCACCAGTAATCAGGTAATTATAACCTGAAAAACGATTCCCTATTAGCGTATGAGAGGAGAAAAAAAATTGGTAACACAAATGCTTTTAAGGCTCTTTAGAATCCCAATTTTTACTTATAAAATTTTAAAGCCATACTTTCATTTTTATATTTTTAAGAGGAATATGCCCACTTCAAGCTACCATATGTTATTATAATTGTATATTGTCATTTTTATTTAACACAAAGTAACAAAGACCTGACATTACAACCATCTTAATAAACTAAATATACCAATATAATTGTTAAATTGCGTTTTTAGGTTATAACATTTTAAAATATTTTATGAAAATTATATACCACAATAAAATATTATTTTAGGCCATTACTCACCATAAAACGTAGATAATTTTTAAAAAAAATTTATTATATCATTAAGTCAAAAACTAAATATAATTCTTGTATTCTAAAAATAAGGTTGCAATTCTTCCAGATGCTACATCATTGTTTTTTACAACTACTTTGTAGTTACAACCAGGGCTGGGAAAACAATGAGCCAAAAAACTTTGGCTCATTTTTTCCCCTAAAACATAAAAAAAGAAAGGGGGCTTCAAATAAAGGGCCAAAATAAGAACTCAAAAAAAGCCCTTACTAAGAAAAGGGGCAAAAAAACCCACAAAAAGTGGCTCCTAAAAAAGCCCCAAAAACCCCATATTATGTTTTCTTTATAATAATTTCGAAAAATTTTGATTTTTTCTTTATAAATTAAATGGGTGGGTTATTTTAAAGCTCCTAGGAGTTTTGTTTTGGAAGAAAAGGGGCTTTTTTTAAACATGCCCTTTTTCTTTAAGCAAAAAGGGGCTTTTCTTTTGCCATGCCCACGAGTTTGTGGGCATTTGTAAAAAAAACTCAAAAACTTGTTAAAAAAAATCCCACTTAGTTATATTTCCCAGCCCTGGTTAAAAGGTTTAATTAATTCTAGTGGTATAAAATAAAATTAAGTGTAATATTGTCAAATCCTTTATAATAACACCAATTATCCAAAAGTTTTATAACTTAAGCCAATATATTGATAACCTTATTGGTAGCATAATTCTAATAATATTAAGTTTATTAATGTTTTATTACATGAGTTCGTATGTCTTATTACATACAAAGTTGAATATTTTTGATTTGTGAAACAGGTCAGTAATATACTATAATGCAATATTGTTAATATAAAGGCAAAACAGCAATAATACTAAAACATAATCTAATGGCAATAGTTAAAAAACAATATATTAATATTTTTAAGTAATGTTTAGCCATTTATCGTTGACGATAAGACAAGAATTTTTAGAATGGACGTTTGAGTCGTCTTTCACAAGAACTAAAAACTTCTAAATATTAGATAAAAAAAATTTTTTATTTTTAAATATTTTTTAATTAAAAATATTTTATTCAAGAAAAACCATTTTATGTGCATATATTACATTATTTGCGTTTTATTACGAAAAAATTTTTTTTCAAAATTTTAAAAATTTCACGAAAATAAAAACTCAGCACGTGCCCTAAGTTAAGCAAATAAAACGAAAGATTACATGTAAATAAATATATTTTATATTTGATCAAGAGAAATAAAGAAATATATAATAGGGCAACATAATTCTGTGACCTGAAGTTAAAAGAGCCGCAAAGGGACGGGCCACATTTTTCCTAGATTGTAATTATTTTTCTTACCGCTAGCATTTTATTTATATTCTTTTTAAAACATTTGTTTAAACCTAGATAAGAGAATATTTAATTTGTAGAAACATTTATATAGCAGAATAATTATCATTATATAATATAATTTATAATCTAAATGAAATACACCATTTAACATATTTAAAAGTAATTGTAACTCGCATCAATTTTCGTTACTTAGAGTAATTTTAATTTAAAAGATGATAACAACGTTTAAGCTGAATATGTATTAAACAGCTTATTGGAAAGAGGTGAGTTGGAGACATTATTTTAAAAATTATATTATATTAATAGAATAAACATTATTTAATTAATTTAATAAGTTTTTGATTTTTTAAATACTAAATTTCACAAAAATAGCATGATTAGCTCACAATTTAAAACAAAAACTCACTTGCCCTAGCTACATAAGTGACCAATATAATTTTTTTATAATGGATGCTACATTATTGCACCAGCTCTAAAAAATCGAGATGCATTTAATGAGAATTTACAATTTGGCTCTTTTTAGTTTTTTGGAATAAGTATTAAGTCTAAAAAAATTAAAGGGCTTATGTTATAATAGGTGGCCCAAGCTCTCTAAACACAGATCCAACGTCGTACATGTTAGAACATCGGCGCGTGTCGTATAGCCAAAATATTGGATTTGATATAAATATTTATTATGTTATATTATATATATCACTGAATATAATTCTAATTCGGTTTATATATATTTAGTCAAGGACATTTATTGACCGCAGGACTAAATATATCATGGATAATAAATGTGAAATCTAAAATACTCAATTATAAACAAGGTCAATTAAATCAATATTAAACAAAGCTAAATATATTCAATATACCTCTAAGGTTTATTAAAAAGGTTAACCAGATCAATTACCAACATAGACAATTAAGGTTTAGGTCAATTAGATAAATTATCACAAGGACAATTAAGGTTAATCAACAAGGTCATTTAGAATAATTACCAACATGGTGGCCAAGGAGTTGAACTCGCGACCTTGTGTAGGCAGGCTCGTTCTTCTCTTTGCTCACCTGTCAGTGAGGCCAGTTTAACTACTTCCCTCTATCATATGGCATATAGATAAATTTTATGGCCACAAACAAAATCTTTAAATCAATAACCCTCCTACAATTATTCTCCTTATAACAATTAATAAAATCATGCATTGTCTTAATATTAAGGCCTGCTTTATTTAAAATTATAATTCGGGTGCGTAATGCCGCCCATAACTGAATGATGTGTTCCCTAATCGAAGTTGATTTGTTGTCTTCGATTACGTCCCTTCTCGAGTCTATGTCAAAGTACCACGGGGCACTATCGTTCACCTGATCGTCATCGATGACCAAGTCTGTGATCATCCATCTTCCTCATCGCTTGTTGCCCCATTTCGTTCTCATACATGTCGTAAAGTTTAGAGTACTGATTAAAGTCCACGTTCGTTTCGAAGGGTGTCCATGTATTGTTGGGATTCACCTGCTCGTCATTGCTACCATCTTGTTCAGACTGTTGTTCCTCCTCTTCGTTCAGACTGAAGAGATTATAATCGTCATGATCAGTAATTGTATGCCTTTCGCCTTCAATATGGTCAAAATTGTTTACCTGGATAAAAGGTTCGTATAGGTTATCGCCATCATACTTGTAAGATTGATCAACGGTAGTACCCAAGTCACCCTCATTATTGTAATCTTCCATAATATGAGTGTTCCATAATCCATTATTAACAATTTCAATCGGTTGAATTTCATCATTATCATTATCATAATTATCATTATTATTATTATTACTAAATGACTCATCCCCTTCATCAAAATAATGCATTTTCATGCACTCCCATATAAATTCTATTTGAATAGACTGGTATAGGATCGCCGAAAATGCTACATTGACCATTACGATTGCTGAGTTCTTGACGATTTTCATCAATTGACGATTTTCATCAAAATCGTTATCATATATTTGTTCATCAGCGATGTTATAATAATTATACCTCTGTGAATTCCATTGATCCACAGCGAAATCATCCGAATATATCATTTGATTATCATTATAAGGTTCCTCGAATATTTCATAATTATCATTATCGTTATTCATTGAGTCATCTTTGGTAAACCCAGATTAATTCGCGGTCTTCGGCACCATGTTAGAACATCGGCGCGTGTCGTATAGCCAAAATATTGGATTTGATATAAACATTTATTATGTTATATTATATATATCACTGAATATAATTCTAATTCGGTTTATATATATTTAGTCAAGGACATTTATTGACCGCAGGACTAAATATATCATGGATAATAAATGTGAAATCTAAAATACTCAATTATAAACAAGGTCAATTAAATCAATATTAAACAAAGCTAAATATATTCAATATACCTCTAAGGTTTATTAAAAAGGTTAACCAGATCAATTACCAACATAGACAATTAAGGTTTATCAAAAAGGTCAATTAGATAAATTATCACAAGTACAATTAAGGTTTATCAACAAGGTCATTTAGAATAATTACCAGCAGTACATATACTCAAAATCCAAATATTTATAAATTAACAAAACTTTTAACAAAGTCAAAGCTCCTTGAATTTTTTGTTCCTGAACTCGGTTGCAGCAGACCTATAGGGCCCAAACTATATTTTCAAAAATAAAAAAAAATTGAGTGATAAGGCCGCCTCCCATCTGTATGTATGTGAAACTGTCCAAGCTTAAATAAAAATCATTTGATGGCAATAAATAATTTTTTTCAATTACATTTTTGTAAAATAAAACTGCAAAAAAATATTAATTTACAAAACCCATTAAAGTTTTGAAATTTAATATTTTTATGTAAGGGCACGTGCAAAGTGAGTTTTTATTTTCGTGAAATTTTCAAAATTTTGAAAAATTTTATTTTGTAATAAAACGCAAATTTTCAAAAAGTCGCCAAATTTAATATATGCACATAAAATGCTTTTCCTGAAATAAATTTTGAAAAAAATTAATTTTTAAAATTTTCAGAATTTTCAAAATTTTACAAAAATAAAAACTCACTTTGCACGTGCCCTAATGAAAATTAAACAAGAATAAAATGTTATTTTAATCGCCTTCTTATAATTATATTGCATTAATGTGTGCGCTATTAATCTTAATAAACCTTTTTCACTCATCAAGGATTATCAATACACTCTTATACATTGACACAGATAAAAAAATTTGTTCGCTCTTAGGCCCCTTTGTGGACAGGATAAGAGAATTTAAGCGTTATCAAAGGATCGCCTCTTGTATTTATTTAAAAATAATTTGTGCGTTTTTAGCAATGTGTGAAACACTTTCGGACAATTTGTCAACTAAAATCTTCGATGCAGATTTCTGTTATAAGAATTTTTATAATGAAAATTAAAACAATTGTATGTTACTTTTGTTATTTGGTTTCAAACGAAATTAGTCAATCTAGTAATTCAAAAAATAAAAATTAGCAGGAATAGTAATCTAATGCGATAGATATTTAAATCACAACTTATTTCGGCCAGATTTCACGCCAAAATATCTACAGTCTAAAAGCAGTATTCATCTGTTCCGCCATATTTAAAACAGGTTAGCATTTGCAAGCTAACAAAACTGTCAATAGAAAACATTGGGTTTGTTGCCAAAACGAATCCCGAAAAAAAAGTCCTTACATGTCGAGTCGGCAAAGCGAAAACGATCGTGGCTTCAAGATTAGTCACACGTAAGGGCGCGTGCAAAGTGAGTTTTTATTTTCGTAAAATTTTCATTAAAAATTTTGAAAAAAAATATTTTGTAATAAAACGCAAATTTTTTAAAAGTTGCTAAATTTAATATATGCACATAAAATGCTTTTCCTGATATAAAAAAAAAGTTTTGAAAAAAAATAAATTTTCAAAATTTTCAAAATTTTACGAAAATAAAAACGCACTTTGCACGTGTCCTAAGGAAGAAGGTCTTGCTTGATACGTATGCGATAGAACCAATGCTACTAGCAGCCTTTCAAAACTTTTTAGTTAAACTATCCCGAACATGTCATCTGTTACAAAATACAAGGCATTTCAACAAGAAACACCTTTTATTACATAGCCCGAGTGGCATCACTCTCCTAAAAACTGGGCGTCATAAATTAGGGCATATTGGCATAATTGGACGAGTCCATATTGCACCAGAAATCCTGAAAAATTTGTATTACATTAGCAATCAATATTTGCCGATTAATTTTTCACAACTGTAAACGCGGGTGTGTTTTAGTACCGTTATTACAGCCAAGAAATTGCATATCTAAGTTAGGGATGATCACATTTCCACGATACATCCCACCATACAAGTCACAAATCACAATAGAGCCAAAATAAAGATAAAAATCCTGATCTACAATGTTTGTGTGAGTATGTAATGATTGTTTATTTAAGTAAAAATTTTCTAAAATATTTTTATTTAAAACCACAAATGCTAATATATAAATTAAAATATAAGTTGGTACACATTAATACAAAAATGTAAATGCATTTCATAACTATTAGTTTTCTCAAATAATCCAATCCAATTATTTAATCAAAAATGACCTTCGTCGTTTCGCTGCAAATTGCGTGAAAATTGATTTCTAAATCATAAAGCATTTTAAATCACTAATTTTTTATTATGATATGTTTTTAGTTTAATCGGGAAAAAATTTGTGCACCTCCAAATATTATTAATAAATCACAAAAAATAAGCAAACATTTTAAAATATATACGATATTTAACATCTATAGATGATTTAAACAAAATATTAGTTATAATATCTTTATAACTCCTGAATTAATAAACGATTGGTCGAAAATATAAGTCATAAACTTATTTAAAATATTAATGACTCATACTTTTCCAACGATATAAGGTAATTTTTTATAGGCAAAGTTAAATCAGCTTTAATATCAATGGTCTGATAATATTATGCTGTAGTATAAAATAAAAATTTTTATATAAAAAAAACTAATATTCATCAATTTTGAACTATCTCTATTACACTGGGCAACAAAAAAAACAACATCAACGATTTTTTGAGGGCTTCATAGAGAATTTGCGATAACGATCCTGGGTTTAGTTTTTTTTCCAATGCCTCCAATTTTTTAAAAACGCGCCCAGTTAAGAAAAAAATTCACATGATTTCTATAACTATTAGTTTTTATCTAATGGCATATTCAGAGGATTCCTTATAAAAAACATACTAAAATAGGGTTATTACCAAATATTATTAGCAATTTACTTTCAAGTTATTTAGGATCAAAAAACGGATTATATGACAAAAACCACTAATTTTATGAAAATAAAATAATAAAAATTTAATATTGTAAAAAAAATTTAAACCCCCTAACGTTAATAATGAATATTTCTGTTATCTAAATATAATTTTAAACTTTTGTTACTAGCCATAGGTTTTATGATATAGAAGCCCAAAATACCCCAAAAATTGAAAAATCTCAACTTTGACACTGAAACCTAAAAATCTGAGGCATTGGCTAAGATTCTGATTTCATATTCGTGATCAGCGCCAAAAACGTGACCAAAAACCATAGTTGCCATAAATGTAGGGTCGTTCAAATTTTGTTGTCCAGTGTTATCCATCAAGAATAAACTTGTTTTTTGTAAGATTATAAAGACGAGTACATACTTATAAAACTTAATCTTTTTATATTATTATTTGGCTTTTTCAAAAATATATCAATTTTATGTAAAAGTGGAAAAATTAAGTATAATTAAATGGGTTCATTTTTAATTATTACTTTTCTATATTTTGTATATTGTTTAAAATAACGCTTAAAAAATTTTTGAATTCATTAAATAAATTATAAATAATTTCTTTTTTTATTCAATAATTAGTTATCATACATAATTCCCAACAAATTTTTTTTAATTGAGGTCGTGTATTTTATTTACAATTGTTTCTAAAATTTTTATAGTGAAAATACGTATTTTAAAGGTAATTAAATTCTAAATGAGCCCAATTAAAAATGTTAAGATTTTTAGTCATTATTAACTTATTCAAGTATATCGTGGTCACAACACATAGACTTTTAATGTTCATCGCCCAATTATAACGCATACAACTATCAAAAATAAATAACCTACTTATGTCCTTTTCTTGTGCTCAAATTTCCAACAAATTTTTATTTAAATATATACAAAATGTCTCCAATTTTATATATTTTTTTGTATTATAACAAAAAAAGACCTCTTCAAAAAATTTAAATTTTTTAACCCGTTAAAATAGTCTTTTCTGGCCCGTTTTAAAATAAATAGGCGGTTTGATCTGATAGCTCGAAAGTAAATTGGTTTGAGTAATCATAATGGGTAATTAAACGCAATAGTTTTCCTTGCCGATGATAGATTTACAAGCCCCCTATAAACATTAAAAGTTTAAAAAACGTGATACGTTGTGACCAGAAATACTCAAAAAATTGTAAGAACTGAATATGTTGATAAGGCATTAACTACCTAAAAGCTAAAACAAATATTTTTTTTCAATATACAAATCTTAGAGAGTTACATTGTGTAGAAAATATGAATAAAAGACCCCAAGAAATTACAAACAGGGCTAAATAAAATCAAAAACTCGTAGGGCTGATTTTTGCTCGAGTGCCGGCCGAGTCCAAAAGAGGGACCAACGAGCCGAGCAAAAATCACCTATTATAACCAACATTTACGATATGCAAAATACAATAAATAATGTTTATTGAAAACAAATAAATAGTTAAAATAACAACAAACCATAATCTAATAGGTGTAATAAATAAGTCAATACATTTGAAATCAATATTGAAAACAATTATTTCTCTTTTTTGGGTAAAGTTTTGGAGGCCATAATTTGTCGTTGGCGATTAAGGAAAGAGTGCTCGGAATAAAGGTTTGAGGTGAATCGTTCTTTCATATTTTGCTTGTACATGCGCAAGGACTAAAAAAACATAAAAAGAAAAAAAAATTACGTAGAAATTAAATAAAAAAAATAAATTATCTTAAGTATTTGCCTTCCAAACATTTACTAACTAATGTTTCATATTTAAACTATATTGAATTTTAAGAGGCCAAATATTTCGATCGCTTCTAGTATTTCCCATGTGATTTCCATATAATGCTCAATGTAATTTTACAAGAGTTTATATGTTAAAAATGTTTAATCCTAGCAGTGTAAAGCCTGAATGAGCCTATTCTGGGAAAATTAATCTAAAGGGACTACCAGCAAACGACATCCTTTTTTTTAAAAATTTTCTAATCCCCAACCAAAAAAAAAATTTTTTTTTTTATGAAATATGATTTTTTAGGTACTCTAACACGGTCCGTCCGTATAGGTGTTAAACAGATAACCCCACTTGCGGCTGTTTTAAGTGAATGCAATAACGGAAATATTTAAGAAGGCAATTGATATATTAATAACAAGCCATATTTAAGGTTTATAAACAAAAATTTATAACCTTCATTTCCCCAGGCCAATGGAATCAAAAAAACAAGAAAGGTTACTAGGGAGTGGCAGGTCACACACCCTGGTTTCCCAGTTACTGCCTCCCCCCCCCCCCCCCCCCTCGCCAAGGCACCCCGGTGGAGAGCATGGTCGCAAAGGGCTTCTACACACTTTATTGATCTAAGGCAGTTACTCTACTCTCCGCCGGCTGAAGCCGACATTAACGACATTTTGCCGTCAATTAAACTCATCTGTAGATTCTGGCGTGTTTGAACCAGACAGGGCCGCTGATTGGTCCCCTGTCATTATGCTTATAATTGAGTTTGGCAACAGTATAAATGCGTTTTTTTCTTCAAATAATAAAAATTTCAATTATTCAAAAACAAAAGTTTATTTTAGACGTGCCCTTCTTATTCAAATATAAATTTTCTTAAGAAATTAATGCAATAGACTGTAAACGATAAGTAACAAAATCTAATTGAAGTAAAAAAATATTTATTATACAATCATTGGATGAGAATGTTAGCAAAAAAATGTAGACTTGACCCATTATTACTAAGGGAAAAGGCATCAAAACACATCTTTTTAATGTGATTTTGATAAAAAAAAACTTAGTTAAAGATCAATTAAACCAATACAGTATAAGCTATTAAAGATTATACAGAATAAAATATTTAATGTATATTTATATAGTTATATTCAAGCGTAAAAACGTCCCACAACATACCAAATTATTCCAAGCCGTAGCAATGATTTTTTGTGAATTCTTCAAGCAATCGTTTTCTTCCTAAAGTTATAAGGTTTTTCACATTAAAGCCTAAACAAACTAAATTCAAAAATATTTTATTCGATCATTATCATAAAATATTAATTGAGAATTATGCAAAAAAATTCAAAAACTTGAGTTGGACATGATTAAAGATCATGATTTTAAGCTTAGAGTGATGATCTTAGTCTTTATGAGGTAAAAGGATTGAATGGAAACTCTTATGTTTGAAGGTCCCAAATAAGAGTAATTTAAACCTCCTTAAAACTTACTCATAGAATTAGCCAATTTTGACAAGATGCAAGCTTACCTGAAATATAAAATAAATAAATGAAAAAACCTTTAATTTTTTTAACATTTCCTCATGCGGCAGAGCTTCATTGAGTTTTGTTTCTAACAGGTCAATAGCCTAAAATGAAAAACATGCAAATATAAATAAATAAATAAAAAAAATTAAATAATTTTCTAAGATATGCAGGCAATAACAAATTATTGATTGAAAAATTTATACATTTTTCAGCAAAATATTAACCAAGTCTAAAATGATTTAAAAAGCTCTATTTAAATGCAAAACATTTTTAATATATTATATACTTAAGATTAATTTGTTGGATTAAGGTTATAATAAAAATAACCAATTTAGCTTTGCCTAGGCATCTCAAATACACGCGTTCTTTGTCGATGTATTCTTCAATAGATAATTGCTTTGGATCTAATAAAAAATAAAAATTGGTAAAATAATTTTGATATGAAGTCTTTCAATTAACAGCGGAAAAATATTTTTTTGGAGAGCAAAGTATTTTAAATTTTAGGTAAATTATTATAATTGTTTCTTACAACATATACACATGGTTCAATTGCTAAAAGTATATTTAGGAAATTTAATAAATGTAAATTTCCATAGCAACATAACTAGTAGTTTCAACAAAACACTTTAATATTTTTTATCCATGTATAAATGGTTAGATACATGAAACGAGACATTAAAATTAACAAATCTTACTTGTTAAAAATAAAATATCTCGATAATTAATACATTTTTAATTTAAAAAATAAAATATGTTTTTTTAAATTAGATTTTGATTTTATAGAAAAAAATTTAAACTCCTGTACACACCGCACCTTAACACAACTTAGAACAAAACCGCAAAAAACATAACTTTTTATAAGTAAATGCCCAATATTAATTAGAAACTACAAAACAAAATTCTTCAGCTTAATTTAAACAAATGTAGCATTTACCAGCGGTATTATGACCATCTCTTAAATTATCGGTAATTGATATTTCTTGAACTTCGAGGGGGTTTGGACTGTAAATCGTACATATAAATTGCAATACAGAGAACCAATAATTTATAATTTAATTTGTATAACATATGTAAATTTATAAATTAAAAATGGAACCAGTGCAAATAAGGTGATTTTCTCAGACAAATTTGCTAGCACGTTGGCAATTTTGACTTATGGCACATAATTTAGAAATGGGCCCGACACCTATGTAGGTCATACAAATACTTAAATAGCTTTGAACTCCGGATTTAGGGAAAAATTGACATGTTACTGAGCTATTGTACAGTAACAATAAATATGAAATAATAAACACATACTCCTCCACAGGTGCGATATTTACAGGTAAATTTGGTTCAAATTTTGCATCATTTGTTTGAGATTCCTTTGCTATAAGGTCGAAAGAAAGTTTAAAATAATTATTTTTAAAGAAAAGGACAAATATTAACAAAGGTTTATAAATAACGGTCAAAACGACTATTGGCCCAACTCAGACACATATAGTTAAATTTTAATTTCAGATAATAATAATTATGAATACAGAGCTGGGAAAATGCCCGTTTTCGGGTCAAACTCATTTTTTTTTTCAAAATTTTGAAAAAATAAAGGGTTTTAGCTTTAATCAAGAAAATATTTATAAAATTTAAGATTTTCTGCTTATATTCTGTATTTATTAATAATTGATTTCTTTAATCTGTCATGAAATTTTTAAAAAACAAACATATGAGTTTAGTCGAAAAATGTGTTTTTCCCTAACTCTGAATGAATGTTTAGCTTTATTATCTAGTTTTTTATATTCTAATCTGATACTTTGCCTAATTATACAACCGCACCACATGTAGTTCAAATCAATAGCCTGTGATTACATTTAAAAAGACCAAAAAATTGATTAAATATTAATTGACCCTTTAAATTTTGAAAATTCGCAGAATTACATATTCGCTGTAACAATAAAACCATTAAGGGGCTTAAAATACATACCTAATGTAAGACTCAATGTGAATAAAAATAGAATATAATTATAAAATAATTTTTTCATTTTGTTAGAGTTTAAAGAAGATAAAAAGATTTAAATGTTTAAATAGGCTAGCATTGATTAAACTAAAAAAGATTAAAAGAATGGCAAAATATAATTATTAAATCTTGTAAAAAATTTAAAATTTTGAAAATCTGTAACGTTATAACATTTAAAATATTTAATGTAAGTTATTTAAATTTATAAAAACAAATTTAATTTATTTCAACCTTTAAACAAACATAAATTAAGGTGATCGTTTTCGTCCTTGAGATTCTTATTTTCCGCAATCAAATTCTAAAATATAACATTTAAATGAATTGTAATTTTTTTTGGAAAAATAAACTATTATAATCAGTATACTTTAGATTAATATCGGGTAAGTTTAATCAATAAAAGATGTAAAAAAAAATTAAAAACTTGATTTTTAGTCGAGTGTTTGGCAATTGTTTCCTGCAATTCGATATTTTGTACCATAACCTTTTCATATTTCTCCCGTTCGCCTTCGTATTCGTGCTGAAGTTGTCGGTGTTTCAGAGTTAGGTTATCAAGTTCGGACTTCAAAGCAGTGGATTTCCGTTTTTCCTGGTATATATTACAAAATTTTTTTTTAGAAATTTTGATTGAGTTAAAACTATATATAATTAGGCAAACTAAAAAACATCTGTGCCATTTACTATGATTTCATCTACCCAACAGGCAATTTTATGTCATATAATGAATAACTGAGGGGATCTTAAACCTCATTTTTGTTGGGGCACGTTCAAATACAAATTTGAAGATAACAAAAGAAAGTCTTTCAGCTTTTCTAATTTTTAAAAACCCAAAGGTTGCAAAAAAAAGCGTCATTTTTTCTTCAAACTTATTTAAATTTGGTTAGTTGAATCACACCTAAAAATTTAGGAAATTAAGTTAGGATACAGTTTAAATTTTCTTTTACTTTTAGGTGTTTTTCGTCTTTTATGGATTCTGAGCACACCGTTTTATGTCAAATCAAAAAGAGTATTTTTATTTGTAAAATAATATATTTATTATTATAACACTGGTCAACCAAATTTGGACGACCCTTAGCATCATTTATGGCAACTATGGTTTTTGATCAAGTTTTTGGCGCTGATCACGAATATGAAATCAGAATTTTACCCAATGCCTCAGATTTTTAGTATTTAGTGTCAAAGTCGAGATTTTTAAATTTTTGGGGTATTTTGGGCTTCTATATCATAAAACCTATGGGTAGTAACAAAATTTTAAAAATATATTTAGATAACGGAAACATTCATTATTAACGTAAGGCGTTTAAATTCTTTTATAATAATTAAATATTTTTTATTTTTTCATTTTTATAAAATTAGGGATTTTTGTCATAAAATCCGTTTTTTGATCCTAAATAGCTTAAAAGTAAATTGTCAATAATTTTAGGTAATAACCCTTTTTGGATATGTTTTTTATAAGAAATCTGAATATGCCAATAGAATTTGTGAAAAATTAATAGTTAAAAAAATGTAATTTTTTTTTCTAAACTTTGGACGCGGTTTAAAAAAAATTGGAGGCATTGGGGAAAAAACTAAGCCCAGGATCGTTATCGCAAGAAAATTTTCTACAAAACCTTCGAAAAATCGTTGATGTTGTTTATTTTGTTGTCCAGTGTAATTATTTTACAAATAACACTTGATTGATATAATAAAACCATGTGCTAAGAAGCCATAAACCCCCTAATACGGCTAAAAAAATTTAAAGATTATGGTTATTTTTAATTTAGCAAAAAAAAAAGTTTAAAATGAAATTACTATTGAAAAATATAAAAATAAATAAGACTATTGAATAACCTCGTCTAAAAAAGTGGTCTTTTGACCAACTTCCGCAATTTTTTCGCTCAAAAGATCGTTCGATTGCGTAAACGAGAGTGTCTCTTGATACAACAATAATAAGAATATTAAAAAATATTTATAATTTACAATAAATATTTTACATTATTAGTTTTTAGTTATCTCAAAAAAATTATGCAAAATTTAATTACGGAATTTTCCTTAATCTAAAAAAAGGATTTAGATAGATGGGTTTGTAAAGCAATCAAATATATAAATAAATTCTAAATGCATTTCAAAGTTTAGAAAAAAGCTGAGATGTACTTATAAAAAAAAGGTTATACCTAATTTCTTTTTGTACGAGTCGATAGTTGATTCATACATTGGCTAAAAAGTGTATAAAATAAAAAATTTAACAAAAATCTATGAGGGTTTAGTTAAATGTTAGGTTAGCATTGTGTTAGAGCTTTTTTTTTCTTTATTGAACCCAAATAGGTAATATATTTTTTATAAAAAAAATAAAGTAGTTATCAGTATTTTACATATATTTTAATAAACTATAAAAATTAATAACTAAAAAAAATAAACAACGCAAATTAACTCCCATTCAGAGCTTGAAAAAGGCCATTTTCCAATTAAGCTCAAAATTTTGTTTTTCAAAAATTTGTAAAAAATTTAAAATAATCAATAATAAATAGAAAAAAATAATAAATATAAGCAGAAAATCTTAAATCTTAAATATGGTGAATTACAGCTAAACACACCTTAATTTTTTCTTAATTTTAAAAAAATTAAAAAAATGAGTCTAGCCCAAAAATGAGCTATTTCCCAGCTCTGCTCACATTAGAGCAACTTTTCGGAGTTGTTTATTACGAGTGGCGAGGTGTCCCGATAATATTCGAAAAACAAAAAAACATTAAGGGTAAGGCGACATAAATCCTTATGATGCATTTGCATATACACAATACCTATATAAAATACCGGTGTGAAATAATTTCTAAGATATATTGTACAATTTTTTCAGCCATGTGCCGAAGTACGTCCAATTCATCCTTGTATTTGCTACTTTCGGCCGCTAATCCGTTCAATTCTTCATTCTGAAAGAATAAAATGCAATAATTTGGATAAAGAAAAAAACATCAATAAATAAATTTTAAAATCAAAAAATATTTATAAAATATATATTTTGCAAAACATAATCATTTGTATATTGTATATATTTTTATAAAAAAATTCCGTAATAAATAACTAAAATATGAGTTGATCTGATGTAAAAATATAATGAGATGTTAAACTAGACGTAAAAACAAGTGCTTTTTATTAATTAATATCATTAAAAAGGTCAAAACATTTAAAATTAGGGTTGTAAACAAAGAAACTTACTATCTAGCATTTCAGATTCACACCCTCATTTATTGAAATATAATGTTAAGCTCAAAAACCTTTCGCTTTAGATCTTGGCTTTCCTTCTTTAGCAATTGAATTTGTATTTGGCAGTCATCGCGGGCTAGATACAAAAAAAAATCAGATATAAAAAATTATATAAATTACAAGGAGTCTAAAATAACTATTTTCTAAACAAAGTAGAAAAACTAAAAATCTGGAACCATACCAGCCAACATAATCAATATTTCCAAATATAATTTAAACATACTATTTTTTAAAAAAATTGCATTTTAACAAAAAAATGTCAAATTTAATTATCATAAGCACAAAAATAATTTTTCTGAAATGATAATAATAATCTAATAATTTATTGGATTTTTTAAAAATAATAATTCACTTTGAACGCATCCTGTGTAGAAATTATGAAATTTTAAAGTACTTGACCTGAAAAAACTTTTAACTAGACTAAAATCCTATACGATTATTGAGATCAAAAGAATAAGTTTGTTTACCATTTTCAAGTGCATATATTTCATGCCTGAGCGTATCAATTTGTTTCTTGTAATCAGTTGTGTTGACACCAGAAATAGTCCGGTCGGTAGTTTGGTCATCTTCGCTATCTATGCCATGGCTAGATTTATCAGTTTTTGCAGAGGTGTGCAAATTGGTATAAGCTATTTCCCTGATTAATTTTTGATTCTCAGCTTGTAATTCAATTTTCTCGTGTTCCATTAACGTTATCTATATGCAAAGTTTCAAAAAAAGAAAGCTAAATGAAAAAAAATATAAAAATATATTGCATATAACATATGATTAAATGGGTTTTGCAAAATAATTACAATATTTTAATTTAAAAATTATTACCTTCTGGATTTGATTTATAAATATTCCAAACAGCTGTTAAGTAGAATTTAAATTAGTATCAATCTGTGTTTATGTCTATATTTGAGTTATGATAGGGATATGATCACGTTTATCGCTAAAAAGGTAAAAAGGCCTAAGTAATTTGGATGCATAATTTTCAAAAAGTGGGCCTTTGACAAGACAGACAAGAAGATTATTTTTAAAAAACTTTGGAAACGAAAGCCAAGATTGAGGTAAGACAACACTTCCATTAAAATTCACGACAACAAGATCGCGTTAGAGGAGGCGGTCCATATAAAATGGTTGGTCCAAGAAAGGGCCATTATAAAAAATCAGTTCCGTTACACACACAGGACCTCCTGCTTTGATTAATCAAGCATACCAACGAAGGTGTAAAAACCTTTAGATAAACTACTGCCTCATGGCAGAAACTATATTAAACTTGAACATGTTTATTATCGTAAGCAAAAAAAACGGGTGTATAATTTTTAAAAGGATAATAAAATTTTATATTTAAGGCCATATGCAAAATTTTTTTTTTAAAAATTCTAAAAATTTTCAAAAACTTTATTTTAAAAAATGAACGCCAATTTAATTGGCGACGACACATAAAATACTTTTTCTTAAATATAAAGTTTTTTTTGAAACATTTTAAAAATTTTCAGAATTCTTAAAATTTCACCAAAATAAGAGGTCGCTTTGCACGTGGCCTAGGTAAGAGTTAATGGTTGTTAAATAAGTAAGAACTAGATTTGATGCTAGGTATATTTTGTAAAATGTCAGTAAAAATTATAACATTTATTAAAATATTTGATATAATTTTCACATAAGCAAGTAGCTTTAAGTAAGTTAAATTACAAACACCCATTTGAGCTATAATAACAGTTCATGCAATTTTTTAATCATTGCAAAAATAATTTTATATAACTAATCAACAAGTGAATATTAGAATAGCCCAAAAAAATTGATAAGATTATATACAACCTAATTAGCTCAAGAGTAAGCAATAGTTAAATAAATGTAATCATGGAATTTATTTTTTAAAATTTTTAGATATTTCTTATGTTTCTATCAGAAAAGTTTTGATAAAAAAAATATGAAAATCTCATTTTGCAAGTAGCAAGATCATTAATAAATATTGTCAAATAATTCACAAATTAATAGAAGTTGCCCCTTGCAATTCAATTTGAATCAAGATTGACGTGAAAGCAATCTTAAAAATACAAATTTTATGTCAAAGCCCAACAAAGTTACCTGTAAAAGTGGTGAATAAATTAAGAACTACTAATTTATTTATAATTTTTTAGAATTAAAGACATATAGGATCAAATATTTAATTTCCTCAATTTGGCAAGGGCTTTATAAGCCCTCCAATTATTTTCAGACCAATTATCTCCCTCCTTAATTAGAGCAGGGGAGGGTAAAACTCGTTTTTTCATTTTTGAAAATAGAAAAAAAATAAGGGTTTTAGTTATAACGAAAATATTTATAAAGTTTAAGGTATTCTACTTGCATATCTACTTATAGGTGATTTATTTAATCTGTAGTAAAGTGGAAAACAAAAATATGAGTTTCGAAAAATAGGCTTTTCTTCAGCTCTGTCCTAACATAGTAAGAATTACCTTATTTAAGTATTCTTGGCATTTTGCTTCTAGTTCCTCTTTTTCCATTTTCGAATTGTTAATTTCATGCTGCGTGTTTGACAGATCCTAAAAAATAACAAAATTAGTTTAATAATAATATAGTCATGTATAAAAATTAAAAAAAAACCTTATTAGGGGTATTGGTCAAAGGTTGTGAAGGACAGGCCACAGGTGAATGTTCCTTGAGGTCAAGCTGTAATCATTTAACCATAAAAAATTAAGCAAATTATAAAAATAGAGGTCATGACAAATAGAAAATGCCTTTCCATAATTAATTGTGTATTACACAAGTCGACAAATTCTTGAGAGTCATGAGTTAACTACAGATATCAAACCTGCCATCTGAGGGATTCTCAAACGTTTGTCGTTTTTTTCTAATCAAAATTAGTAAGTAAGCTATACATATTAAATATCTTAAATATAAAAGGCCAAAAAAAAGATTCAAAAATAAAAATTAAATAATTTTTTTTCCATAATTGCAACAGCTATATTAATAAATTCAAACAATTTAATAAACAATAATATATCGTGTCGTACTTAAGTTTAGACGCGAAAAATAGTATTATCTAAATGCTGATGCAAAAGCTTGTTGAATTAATTATCATTATTTGTGACGATAAATATATGTTACGAGATTTTTATAGGAAAAAAGAGTTGTAAATTTTTTCTTTTTAAATTACATTATTAACTGTGAATTTGGAAAAAAGCCATTTTTCCTTATGGAAGGATCTTAGGGGAAGGCAGAAAAAAATGGAAAATATGTATGAGATATGGCTATCATGGGGATGCATTCTTTTATTATATACTTATTTTTGTGACATTAATATGTTGATCTGTGTTATTCAAATTATCTCTAACAATAGGTATATATTAATCGCAAAACAGCCCTATTTCCAGTTTGCCTAAAGTAAAATAAGATATGTATTATGGTTATATTAATGCATTCATCATTGCCTTGGTGATATTCATAGAAGGCATTAGAAAGGTGTTCTAATAGACAGGAAATTTGATTGTGTATTATTTAACAAAAAAACCTACAATAGGGTACACCCTATATATAGTTAAAATGGGTCAATGACTCAAAGTCATACTTACTTTTAAAATTATTCTTCAGAAGCTAAGGGAAATTTGAAACACAAACGCTACAGTTGGGACCATGCAAACCAAATTTTAGACCTTATAAATTCATGATAAAGCTACAAACTTTATTTTTTTACTATTTTTAAGAAAAATACAAGCTCTTTAATTATAAACTAATATAAGTCATGTATAGTGTATATTTAACTCAAAGTAAATGAAAATCAAAAAACAGGGTAGTTTCCCTCAATGTGTGTAAAAGATATTTCAAGATTATAAAAAAAATGTTACTATTTTTAAATAATTATTTTATTAAACAAAGGAAAAAATTACTTGCGTAATGGCTTTCATAATTGCTTCTTGATCAGCTTGATCCATTTCAATTATATGTTCAATATATACTATTAAAAATAAACAAATGAAAACAAGAAAAATTATGCAAATTTTAAATCAAAAAATTTCAAACCTTGTTTATTTTCACAATTTACAGCACAACCCAAAATTAGTTGGATTAATTTTAATACAACCTCATTGGTAACAGGGTCATCTGGAAAATTATTTGAGTTATTAATAGTAAATAATTATTCAAAAATTATTTAGATGTTGAAGGGCACAAAAATTGGCATACATGCAAATTCTAAAAATTTGTTTTGAAGCATCTTGTTAAAAACGCTGCATTATAAAATTAGTGTCTTTTTTAAGGTATTAAAAAACATGTAAAAAAATTTTTCTCTATTTGAAAAGAAAAAACTAAGATTGAACTAGATACTATCAAAAAGTATGAAATTTTTTTTTCTTAAGCTTTAAAAGTTGTCTAACTTTCCCTCAATAAAATTCCATAAACTAAAATAAATGAAAATTAGACATGAAACATTTTACTTGTTATTTTAGGTATACATTGAAAATTAGGTTTTAGATTAAGGACCTAAGGTATAAGAATGTCACAAATTACTTGAAGATAATAGCATAAAAGGTCTTTTAATATTATACTTATGTTGGTGTTCTAAAAAAACAATAATTAAGGTTAATTTTTCAAAATTAACAAAATTTATAGCAATTAAACTTTAAATAATGTGTTTTCTTCACATAAATTAGTTTCTATTAGCATAGCAGTAAAATAATTGACATCTCTAAATATATTAATAAATTTGGCATTCATGCATTTAAGATATAATTTTTAAAAGTAAACAAATATTTTGTTTATAATAAAATTTTATACATTTGTTTTAACAATTCATACAAAGCATTTCCATCACTCAACGTCTCCAAAGTTAATTGATCGTCATTATTTATGGATTTTATCTAGCAATTATTTCAAATATTGTAAGTTAAACAAAATATATTTATTTGTTATAAGATGCCATGGTTTACAAAATATCTAGAAAACATTAATAAATTAGTCTGTCAAAGAACATTTAAATTATAATTATTCTATTGAATTGAAGTTTTTAATCAAATTTATTCATGTTTGAATTTATTTTGTTAGTAAATAAGATTTTATTCAAAAAGCAATAAACCCTAAACCATGGATTTATTAAATATGTTTTTATGTTTAAAACCAATTTAAGCTCTTTTAAAACTCAATAATATTCACATCAAGCAATTAGTTAAAACGTTAAACCCATTTTATTAATGTATTTTCCAAACTTGTCGTATACATCCTTTTGCGGTTTTATGTTTCACACACGCCTTAGGCTGCGGCTAATTCTCTTTTTAAAGTTGTAAAAAAATATTTTTAAAATAAAAAAAATATTAACAGCTATTATTAATGAGAATTAATGTTTCATAATTGTTTTAGGATATGCCTAACAATTTTTTTAAAAAAATTTAAATTTTTTTACACTATCAGTCTCAATGTTATATTCAAATGCATTCAATTTTTCTATCAGAACTTTTTATTCCACTAGCCGCAGCCTTATATGTATTTCTTTCGCGATTAGCCCTGGGGCGTCTATGCAATCCCAGCACATTGTAAATTTAGAATATTTTTATTATTATAAATTATGGTCTAAATTATTGTGACTTTTTTCTTAAATTTATAATATACAAAATTAGTAATTAAAGTTTGGTCTAAGTCTGTTAACAAATTTTTTTTAGAAATTAAAAATTTTATTAGTTCATATGGCACCCTCTTCAATTTTAATGTTAAAACCATGTTATTGCCTATATATAAATTTATATTTAAATAATAGCAACCTTATATTCTAGTTATTTTTTATAATATCCTAACATTTTAAATTTATAAACTGCTTGTAATGTATAATACTATGAATTATTTTTTTTTCTTGAAAATATCAAGTCTTTATAATAAATATAGCCAAAAAAAATTTTTATTCCGAAATATTTATTTTTCATGAAACTCTCTAAATATGTTCTAGAACCAAAAACACGATTTGATCAATAATATTAATACATTTCATTTAATGACATGATTAATTTAATATAATATGGAATAAAAAAATTTCAATTTTTAGAGGGTTTGACAATTAGATATGCGCAATAGTCAAACTTTTTTTTATTTTTTTTTATTCAACCGGCCTAGTTTCGCTGTGTTATTTTTTTGTAGGTTTTAAAATGCTGCAAATACTCAAGCCCTATTATTCTATTTTGTTTTCCGGTTATTGTTACAAATGAGATAAAACCGAATAGTGACAAATATTACGCGTTTTTTTGAGACTTCTAAAATTTTAAATTATTTTATACTAATATTGTTTCTATTTATTTAGTGTTTTAAAGTTTTTATCTAAAACATAGATTTATTAGAGCATCCCTATTATGTTATAAAAAATATTCCTTGTTAACCCTCGCTAGGGTGAGAAATTTGTAACAATGATAAAGTGGGGCTCATAGGGCAATTTTAAACCTCTACAACTTTAAGAATTTTAAGAATAAGAACTCTTTTTTTTATTGTTTGAAGAAAAATACGTGCTCTATTATAAACGTATTAGCTATCATTTATGCATTGAATTTTATTAAACACAAAGTAGAAAAAAAATGAAATAAGTCTTGTCAATAAACTATATGTATCAATATTACTAATCGAATCCTGTTTTAATGTCTAGTAGAACATTTTTAAAATGGAAAGAAATATTTTTAAATAAGAAATTGTTTTTGGCTTATATTTTCCATAAAGGCTATATGTTTTAGAGAAAAAAAAATAATTCACACTAATTTTACTATACAAACATTTTATAGACTTAATAAATAAAAGTATTTAAGAAAATAACGAAAATATAAAGTTGCAATTATTTAGGTTAAATTTACATAGAATTTCTAATTTCTAGAAATATCTGGTCATTAAATTACATTTTAATTAAAAGGTTTGTTCAATATGTGTTCAAGAAATAAGAAAGATGCGACCTAAAATCTGTATTATTTTTAATAATTAAAAATCAAGATATGTTGGGGTTTATATGGACCCCACTAATCGCTGGTTAAACTTTTGAATGATTAAATTTTTTAATGGGATGGAATAGGATTGATATTATTTCAAGTATTAAACATAATCCAAATGTAAAATGAGTTTTAATATATTATTAAAATCACGTTTGTGGTTTTTTTATCATATTTCCGTTAAAATCAGGCTATTATTTGACCAGAAAAAAAACTGTATACTTAATGATAATCCTAATGATAATAGCTTTAATAAACTTTGATTTTAGACCGAATTAACTTAATTTAACTATTATTTCTTGAGCGCTTGGTTCTTTTAGTTACAAAACTACACTAGATTTTTTTTAATCTAACACTAGGCTGCTGCATCAATCTAGGCCCCCCGATTGCCAATTTGCATTTTTAGAGCGTGCATTGGCAGATAATACCTCTTTTGAGTTAGACCACTTAATTTTTTCTCTTAAAAAATTTAGGCGTTAGATTTTTAAACCGCCCGGCCCATTGAGGGTCGACCAAAAGGCTGTTCGCCTATCAGAAAATTAAAATTGGGCCGTAATATAAAATTATGAGTATTATGAGTAAAATTTAAAGATTTATTGATATGGGCGTGTTCTGACTTTTGTGTTTCAAAAAAAAAATTTAAATTGGAAAAAATTCTTAAAATTTGTTTTTAATTCATTATTAACCATTGTTTTTACAACATTTTTTTAAACTCAAATTAGTTGCTCTTATTTAGATATCAGGATAATTTTATATTTAAATCTATATAAACTTAGATGATAATACATTGTAAAGATTCTAATCTTGTGAAAACTTTTTAACATTAGATCAATATATATTCAAAAAAAAATTAAAAAGAAATTTATAATTTCAATCATATCAAAATTTAAAGGGTATTATTTCGACCCTTTCGGGTTAAAAAACAATCTCTTGGGGCTGTTCGGGGTTATGTTATAAGAGGTTAGACTACACGAGCCGAAATTAACGGTCCGGTTAAAATTTTAATAGACATAACCTATTAAGAATAGACCCCAAAAATTTTGGGCCCTAAGCAAGAGGTGCCTAAACCTCTTCATTTGTTAGACACGCCCGTTATATAACATTTAACCCATTGAAATACATTTAGGCCACTTAAAAACGCGCGTAAGCAAACCTTGCATAACGCAATATATACACTATTTCTAGGTATCGGTGATAACGAATCTGTATTAATATAGATTTCGCTTTATATCTCAAAACATATTTAAAATACATATCTAATGATAAACGTCGAATGTGGTCTGTTAGATTAATTAAAACTTTGTAAAAAACATTTTAGCTGTTGTGTGAAAATGCCATATGGGTTTGATTTAAATAAAAATTTGCACCATATCACCTCAATTAAAATTTTCATTTTAACCATGGTAAAGAGCCAAGGCTATTATTTTTACATTATTTTGCTGAATTAATTAGATGTCAAAACTTAAGCATCAATAAAAAGTTTTTCCACAGTTTTTATAGTCGGCAAAAAAGGCCTTTGATGAGGAAACTTTCCAAACTTAGATACTTGAGGATTTGACCATATGGCAGGCTACCGCTACAAGCTAATTTAGTATAAGCGGACTGGATAAATGTTATTAACCGAGGATTTCAACCTTGAGGTAGATCAAATAGAAAATAAAGTCTTAGAGCACAACACTGTTTAAAGGCTTATTAAATCAATAAGTTACAAAGTTTCTTGGCCTATTTTTCTCGTTACCTGAGTATACCTAATTCAATTTCTATGCGACTATATAAGTGAATACTCGTCGATAAGTATAAATCAATCCACGCATTTCACACAATAACCAGGTCGAAATATCCACCGATATTGTATTCTATATTAAATTTCAAATACATCCACACATATTCTTGTCTCGAATGTATTTTTTTGGCTTTTTTTTTTGAAAATCAAGCACACCATATTCAAATTTAAGTGGCGAAGGCTGAAAATTTTTTCACGCCATTTAAAGTTATTTTTTTATTTTGTTAAATTTTTTTGATAACTTAAGGTTTTTTTTTGTTTAGCTAATATTTGCAAAAAAAAAAAATTAAAAATAAATTTAGGTTTTGAATGTCGTCAACCATCAATTTACTTTTGGCTGTAACCGGGAGCGGGTCAAGCATAAAGATTCCCGAATTCGTGAAGAACCTCAGGTCGGCTTTCGAAGCTAGGCATAGCAAGAGTTTGGCCATCAAAGTTGTTGCCACTGAGTATGCCTTCAAATTTTTCGAACCAAATGACTTGTTCGACGATGATCATCACAGGACCGGATCACTAGATAATGGAGGACCTGTGACGGTATGGTATATTATTGAGTATTCAATAAGTTTTTGTTGACACTCGGCAAATGTTATTGATTTTTAACCAAATCGTGAGCCCTATCGGAACTCATTGTTTGGTCAGGTGTGCCGAAAATTTGGGTTGGAGAAGGGGGGAGGGGAGGGCTGTAAGATTACTTTCGTTTATAAAGCCATTGTTTTCAAAAAAAAAGCATAGAACATAAATTTATTGCAGCTCTAAGTTGTTTCAAATTACGCTATTTAGGTTGGAAAGTATTTTTTAGCGCAAGGATACATATCATGATCATGTTATCGAAAAAATTCAGGCGTTTTGTATTTGGTAATTTTGGGAACATTTTATAAAATTTATATCCTAGTCAGGAAAATAAACAGAATTAAGCGGCAGGTCGGGTAATAGCTTATAATTTATACATAAAGCATTTAAAAACAACACAAAAACTTTTCAAAAAAAATTCATAATTTTCGTTTCTAAGTTTAAATGCGAGCTAGCTATGTTGAAAATTAAATACAGAATGCCGGCGGCAAACATGGCGGGACCGGCACGCACCATCACATTAACGTTTATCGCGATTCCGACGAATGGACCATGTGGAATCGAAGGGGCGACCCTGTGTTACACATCGAACTTACTGAATGGGCCCACATGCTGGTTATCGTCCCCATGGATGCCAATACCTTAGCTAAAGTTGCCGTAGGTATGGCGGATAACCTGGTGACTTGCGTTATACGCTCGTGGGATATTAAATCTCGGGTATAATAAGATTAACATAGTATATTCCATCTTATAACAATGAATTTTATTTTTAAAAATCGTTGTTCATTAGTTTTTTAGTATTTACTTGATATTAGAGACGTATATAGATTAATAGTTTTATGTAAAAATACTTTAAATTTGATATTTAATATAATAATTACACTGGTCGACAAATTATGACTTCATATCTTAGACCAACAACCTGGAAAATGCTTCTATTGCAGTTTTTTCTGCTGAATATCATGGTTTTTTTCGTTTTTTCCTACCTGATCTGGTTTTTATTTTATTCGATGTTAAAGTTGCCAAAATGTGCATTTTTGGCACATTTTGACCTTAATTTACACCATTAAAAAATTATAAATTATATTAACTTTTTATATTTAAAAAACTTAAATTTTTATCTATTCAAATATCTAATTATTTTTTTTTAAACATATACTTTTATATTTAGGTTGTCGCATCCAAACCCGAATAATTTTAATCAATATAAATTTAGCTATAAAATAGAATGCTTAATTTTGAAAATTAAACATGTTTCTAGTTTGGCAGCACTTATACTTAAATTTATTTTTGGCTTAATTTTATTTTATTTTCACACTATGCCGCGCTTCTATATTATTTTGAATTTATGGATTTATAGATAGTTTCTAATTTGGATAAATTAAAATATATCGTGTATTTCTAAATTTGCTTTTTCACAACTTAGAAAAGTTTAATAATTTTTTTGGTAAAGAGGTGGAAAAATTTGCTCGTTTGATCCCAAAGGTAGCTAGTAAATAAACTGGGATTGGGATCATCAAATACACCATTAATTTTTAAGAAACAGATTGATCGGTGCGTAAGGTAAAGGTATGTTGATATGGTGAATTAAATTATCCGCACTGATGTTATTATAAAAAATAATTAAGAAAAGTGTATCCTCAGGGAATAGAACCGGGGCGCGGATGGGCTGGAGAGACGAAAATCTAGCCACTCTGCAACACGAGTCATAAATAAAAAGACTCACAATTCCTCTATTTATAATAAAACCGAACTAACATTTGGGCTTTATTTATCTATATTTAAACAGAAATTATAGGACAGTGAATGTAATTTTGCGAATGAGATAATTAAATTCGTTGTATAATGTTAGATTGGTCGATTATAATTAATAATTTTGTAAGAATTCATATATGCTAATTTATATAGTTATTAAAATTTGAAATTGCATTTATTTAAAAACTAAAAGAGTTAGACAAAATTGAATAACATATTTGAAATCCTCATTAAATTTTACACAAGAAAACCATCATTTAAATATAAAATAGATGTTGCAAAGCGTTTTTACTACTCGGTGTAAAATGAACCCGTGTAACAGTCTATTCGGTGTAAAATGAACTCAAAAGGTCATTTTACAAGAGTTCATTTTACACCGAATAGACCTGCCGTGCCTTGGCCAATTTAGCTTTTTTTAGATCCCACCAGTTATTTGTCCTCATTTGTAAAAGAAGTTTTATTCCTGATGCAAATTTAACACTATTTTCACTGCTAATAATATTATTATATTAAAAAAGAGTTATTTCCAAGCTGAGAAAAAAATAATTTTAATTTTGTTTTATCTCGCCCCAAAAAATTTATTTGAAATAAAATCCCTACCCTTTTCAGAATTATTTTTTGCTATGTTTTCATTAAGATTTAGTTTAGTTTTTTTATTGTTATATTACATCTTGAGACCCATGTCCATTTTTTAGAGCCTGTCTTAGACTTAACTAAATCTTTAGCTGAGAAAAAAATAATTTTTGATTTTGTTTTATCTCGCCCCAAAAAATTTATTTGAAATAAAACCCCTACCCTTTTCAGAAATTTTTTTTGCTATGTTATCATTAAGATTTAATTAAATTTTTTTTTTATTGTTATATTACATCTTAAAACCCATGTCCATTTTTTAGAGCCTGTCTTAGACTTAACTAAATCTTTAATTAAGGCTTTTAAAGTAGAGGCTTTGTTAAAAAAACGAAAAGATTTTTCAGTTGCGTAAGCTTCAAAAGGTTCAATGTTTAAATCTTTGAGCAGATGTAATTTTTGGGCCTAAAAGTTTTTTGCCGAATTTCCCAGCAATCCACCTGGCTATTTGGTCGTTTAAGTTAATTAGTGGTTTAAGTTCAGATTTATAAAGACCGAACAGTTCAGCGCGAAATGTTAATATTGGGAGAACACATGTAAGGTAAATGTGTCTCTTGACGAGAATAGGGATAGAGGAAGAGCGAAAAAAGGTCCATACATATTAACTATTTTTTACTTTTAAATGCTCTATCTTTAATGATTTCCTTAATACTTAAATTTTTATTAAAAAGTATTCCAAGATATCTAAAAGTTCATAGTTAATAAATGGGTCTCAAAATAATCATCTAAAATGATAACCCACAACTTGGGTATCGTAGGCTTACTTACAAGAGACAAAAATTGTAGAAGATAATAAAAAAGTTTAGTTTTTGACTCAATGTTTTATATATTTAAATTTATAAAGGAACGCAAACATAAAGAAAACCAAGAAAGTTAATTTACAAACATTCCAAGGAACTGAAAAGAGTTGCTTTTACTACATCTATTTGATATAGTAAAGGGTGCGTTTTTGTTTTTGGAATATGTTTTAAAAATGTAAAAAAAAAGGTTTTTTATGTGCACGTTGCAAAGTGAATTTTTCCCTAAAATTTTTAGAATTTCGAAAAAATTTCTCAATTTTTTTTTTATTTAAATTTATAATAGTTTTTTTTAATATTTTTTTTATCTCAGAAAAGGTGTTTTATTTGAATAAAATGGCCAACTATTTCTAAAATAAAATTTCTACAAATTGAAAATGTTACAAAAATGAAAATTTACTTTGCACGTGGAACTAACATACAAAATAAATTTACAAAATTTAGCCAATTTTTTAGCGTAAAGCACCTGTCTCGAAACTAAAATTTTTACAAAATTTTTAAAATGAAAATAAAACATAATTATAAAAATTAATTTTAAAAATGAAAAGTAATTTGCGCCCTTAAAAACATTGTTGGAGGCGATTTATATTTTTATATGTTAATATTTGATCTTTTAATTTAGGGTTGGAAAAATGGACATTTATTTTTAAATAAATACATACGATTAGTTATTTTAATGACAACATTTTTTTAAAAAGGAAAACAAGTAAATTTGTTCCATCTTTAACTTAAATTGAATGTTAATGAAAAAAGATTTTTTCGTGTTAATTAAAAGGTTGGTAATTATTTGTGAAGATAAGTTAAACAAGGCCCATAGTGTGCACATATGAGTGGGATCATTTCAATTGATTAAAAAAATTTTTTTAGTTGTTTAATTTAGTATATGAAGAAAACGGGTAAATTTCGGTTGTTTAGTTGAATATGATGAAGATTAAATAAAAAACAACCCAAATAATGTGACAAGATTATTTATAATAATAGAAACCAATTCACAATAAATAACAGTTGTAATTTTTTTATTACTGTACACGCCTTAAATTGCACGAAAAAGAATACAAAACACAATACTATGCGATGGTGTTTGTAAAGAATACACCATTGCTTAGTATTGTTTTTTCCTTTTGTTCCTTTATGCAATTAAATTTTTTGTAATTAATTTTAAAGTGGTCATAATGTATACACGATACTCATATCCACGTGCGTTTACTTTTTCTTTACAAATGATGGATTTGGGTTATTGACCGATGATTCACCGTCATCAAATTCTAGTTTTGTATTAAAAAAAACTTTTTAATATAATATTTAAATCCTTATTATTTTTTGCAAAAACTTTAACGTCTAAAATATCTTATCTTATTAGATTGTATATTACATGTTATATATTGAAAAATTTATCAATTTTTTTAAGGCAATAAATCAAAACAATTTTTCAAACACTTATTAAACTAAAACTTTATATTAATGTATTAAATTAACATTTAGTTTGTTTCACGCCTTAACGAGCCTAAAAAGTTAGAAATTTTTTTCATTACTTTTGCAGGCACAAGTTGGGCAACCATGTTGGTCTAATACATTGCCATATTCACAGAAAATTTGACAAACCTTTGGACATACCTGAAGACCCCTTTTGTGAACTATTAATATGTAAATTATAAATTAAAATGGGCGTTCATTCACTTATTTTTTATTAAATTTTAAGTTAAATTTTTTTTGAAACTTTTAAATGAGACATAAGGGCCACGTGCAAAGTGAGTTTTTATTTTCGTAAAATTTTAAAAATTCTGAAAATTTTTAAAATATTTTTTTTTCAAATTTTTTTAAAAATTTTTTATTTCAGAAAAAAGCATTTTATTTACATATATTAAATTTGGCAATTTTTTTAAAAATTTGCGTTTTATTACAAAATATATTTCAAAATTTTGAAAATTTTACGAAAAAACTCACTTTGCACGTACCCTAAGATAGTTATCGGCTATGTTAATGGATTTAGTAAGAATTAGAATTAAATATTTCCAGAGCAAGAGCTCAAAGAGTAAAAAAATTATTTTAAAAACAATTGTAAATTTCAAATTATTTAAAATTACGGAAAAATGAATGAACTTTGACCGCACCATATAATATAAATTAAGCCCTGTCAAGCTAAGCCTATAAAAAAATTTTGCCGGGCAGCCTCTAATTATTGTCTCTTATCCACTTGGTATTCCTAAAGGTAAAACTAATTTATTACAACTTATAATTGTCACACTGAGTAAGATTGTCAGTTCCAATATAAATCTCCTGAGCCATAATTGCCATTTTGGTTGGGCCAGGCTCAAGAAATCATAAATAAGAGTCGGGCAGGCCGGATCATTGCGGTCAGGCATAGACCCTTTTTTCACAAGTCAAAAATATGGCCGTAAAAATGCATCGGCAAAACAAAAATCAAAAAAAAAAGTTTATACAAAATCTTTTCACCAATTTTTGGGTATGAATTATTACTTTTCCCATTTTTATCTTCGAATTTTATTTTCTAAATTCCAAACGAGACTTTAATAAAACATAATTGTCCTATAACTTGGGCTGGCTTGTGCTTCAAAGGGAATGTAGGAAAAGAAGAATAATAGACCGATGGAAGATAACAAATATGCAGGAATCCTCATTAAAAAAAAATTGGATTCGTTAGAATTGCTTTAAATACTTAAAAAAATTAATTGAATCTCTAAGAAACTTAGCTTATTTACTAATCATTTCCTAAAAGTACCAAACAGATGGTTGTTGACAAAAAATCCATATTTTAGTTTCCAGATGCAAAAAACAGATGCTTAAGAAGGTCAAGGTCAATCAAAAACGGCTTATTAATTAAGAAGTAAAAATTCTTATATATTTGAACAAGCAATTGAACTTAGAATGCTTTAAACATTATTTAGTCTGCAAAATTCATTTTAATAAGTTACAAATAAGAAAACGTTTGTTAAAACTATTTTAACCCAATTTAGCTAAATTAAAAGAAACTTTATAAGGCCCTTGTTTTAAACTTAAAAAAATTTTCCAATGATTGTTTCGCTTCTCATTCTAGCGATAGGCTATTTTGGTCATTTTTATTCGATAATTTGATGCTTAACCCGCAATTAGTGGGGTCATATACATGGCATCTCTTCATTTTTTCGTATATTTAAAAATTTTATATTTTATTGTTTCAATTTTTGTAATTTTAAACAAAAACTAGTAAATAAAGTTTAGTCAGTAATAACAATATTCGTTTACAAACTATATATTTTATTAAAATTCATATATACCCGACATGTTCAAAATGTTAGAACGATGATATTTCCTCAATGTAAATTAAAATAAAATAATTGCAACTTTGTTTTCTATATATTTTTCTCTAACAGTTTTATATATTAAGTATATAATATGTTATATATAGGTAGGAAATTCTATTATATTAAACATCTAATTTGCCAATTTATTTCATAATTTTTTTTTATTTTTTAAAAAAGTTCTACTAGATATAAAACACGATATATAATAATGATGCATACAGGTTATTAACTATTTTTAATATTTGTTGTAGTTTATTGCCCCATTCCCATTTTTCGTTATAGACGGATCTAAGGAACTTTAATTGAAAAATAAGGTTGTAAGTTAAAAATTTTAATTATTTTGGAACAATAAAAAAATAATTTTATTTTCAATTTTTTAAAAAGTCGTGTATTATTTATTTAATATAAAAAAAGTCCCATTGTCAGATTTTTTGTCTACTTTGTGTTACAAAATCTACGATCTACATTAATGATAACCTCTATTAGTATGCAATTTAAGAGCACTAATTTTTCTTCTAAATAATAAAAAAATAAAGTTTATAGCTATAAATGTTATAGAGATTTATGATTGGGGCCAGGACCCTACTATAGCATTCATGTTACAAATTTCACCTAAGCATTCGCTGGGTAAGGCAATACGATGAGGAAAACCGAAAATGAATAATTTGTAATTTTGCTTAGATTGCAAGTCCAGTAATCTTAATACTTTAAATTTGGCAAAAAAGATTCTTTTCTACCACAATATCTCCTGTTAAGCCCTCAACATGTTAATTCGTTTTAATATTGTGTTTTTTACAGACAATAGACTACTTGGTGCATTTGCATTTTGAAGCAGGGATTGGAACCGGGAGCTGTACCTGAACTAAAAAAAGGAATCAGCGAAAAAATAAGGAACCGAGACCGTTAAAAAATTTTTACGGCAATTTTAATTTAATATATTTCAAGTGAGTGTTAGTTTTAATTTAAACGACACCTTCTACAGTTATTTAAATAAAAAATACGAATTCAAAACAGAAATAAATTTGAAATAATTCAGTAAGTTTTTTATGTTACAATCAAAATCAAATTATGAACTGGAACTGGAACTAGTATTCACTCGAAAAAACCGAAATTGAATTTGGCGGCAATCTAGATACTTGTTTAAGTATGTAAAATAATCCATAACAAGTGATTACCATTTTTGTCACCTTCAACCAGCATCGTGTAATTCTACGCTGGGTTTTAATAACGATTTTTTAGATGGAATTTTAGATATAATGTGTTTTAGGTAGAGCTAAAAAAATATCTCTTGGCCCAAATTTATTTTTTGAATTATAAATAAAAAAATGGGATAAAAGGATTTCACTTTTTATCGAGATAAACTTTATAAACAATCTTAATTACACTTTTTAATTCTCTTTTACCTTTTCATTCAATTTTTCATCAAACTTTTGAATATCAAAACAAAGGGTAATTAAGAAAATAGACTGTGAACTTTAGTTTATGGTTTTAATAATTTTTAAGGAAAGGGAAGATTAGACACAGCCCGACCTAATGACTTTAGTATTGTAAGATGAAATTTGTAAAATTATTTCTTTTGGTTGCGCACATAGCATAGTCAAGAAGCACTTATTACATTTCAAAGTTAAATAAAACTTTGACAGCTATGAGAAACGGTGATTTGCTGTCAGCCTGTTAAAATGAAAATAATTTTATTTAGCAAATTAAAAATATGATATTATATTATTATCTGTACAAGGATTGACCACATATATAGAGAAGTTAATCAAATAGTAAAAATATTTGGTAAGATTCGTTATATTTATATTCAAATGGTTGATAAAATATCAAACAATTGTATCTAATCAAATCTTGCTTCAGAGTCTAATCATATTAGGTACGAATTATTTTTTTAAAACCTATTCATATTAGATAATAAGGTATCAAATTTTTTAGATTAACACAGCCAAAATTCCAAATTTGAGGTTTTCAAGGTATTTTGTTAAACTACTCGATATAAGAAAATAGTTTGGCTTAAACAACCTGTGGAAATAAAATTTACCCCAAACCTTTTCGCCCATCTGATGCGGACCCGTTAAGACTTTGCCTCTTTCAAATTCAGTTTAGCTGGCAGAGTTTGATGATTTTATTGAACGTCGAGCACTTACATTTTTAAGCATAGGCTATATACGCAAATTTCGAAAATCAGGGCGGTGACTTAATAACAAACACAAGCTCGTACTCAAGGTCCTTCGACCCTCAAAAAGTTTGTGAAAAAAAGGATTGTGTTTAGAAAAAAAAGATAGTTGATAAGAATGTTAAAAGCACAATTAATATTTATATAAGAAATTTAGTCAGCGTTTGGAATACATATTGAGACAATTTAATCATTGAAATTTATTGATTATCAATTGGAATTTATCTCATAATCTAAAAATAAAGATTCTAATTAAAGAATAACTGCTGCTCTTTCTTTACTATATTCCTATTAATGCCGACATTTACAAAGTTCACACCCGTGCTCGTCTTTTTGTTTCCCACGTTCACAAAAGATGTCACAGGTCGGGGGACAGTGATGGATTGGTTGTTTATTCGGCGATCCATCGTTGACCTCTAAATTTTAAAATTGAAGAGTTATGAGTTAATTACAGAAACAAAACCTGCCATCTTAGGGATTATCAATCCCGTTTACCGTTTTTCCTAATCAAACTTGGTTAGTCAGTTATAAACATTGAGAATTTTAGAAAAAAAGATAAAAAAAAACCATAAAAGATACAAAAACAAAAATGAATTAAAATTTTATTTTTCCATATTCACAATAGTTAAACTGTTAAATTTAATTCAAATAATATTTTCATTAAAAACCGATAATATATCGTGTCGTATTTAAGTCTGAACGCGAAATATTATGTATCATCTAAATGCCGATGTAAGAGCTTGGTATATTAATAAAAATTTTTTTTTATTATTTTTTATTAAAAATATAAGTTATAAGGGATTTTAATATGCAAAAAATTTAAACTATTTCTTCTTAGAGTATATTTAGATCTGTCAATTTGGTCAAAAAAGGCTATTTTTTGTTATTGACGGATAGAAGCCATAGACCGAAGAACTAAGAAGAACAAAAATTATATATGAGATTAGGCCATCATAGGGATGCATTCTTTTATGTTTTCATAATAATTCCATTTCTAACATAAATTATTTGTTGACCTGTGTTATTTATACAGATGTTTTATATAGTAAAACACCGAAATAAAAATCACTAACTAAATACAGTTCACCAAAATGTTTTGCCTTATTTTTCCACAAACCAGGCTAAAAATTTCTAATTTTCAAAATATAGGCGTTTTTTTCACCAATGGGGACAAAAAAATATAGCAATGCTTTGGCCTTATATTCAATTTTTTTAACAAACTTCAGTTGAACGGGTTATTTTTTAATTTTGAAAAAAAAATTGGATTGTTTAAAAGCTCATTTCTATCTAGCATTTATGAGAAATACTCTTTATAAACTTTCAATTAGATACAAATTATTTAAAAAAAAAATAAAAAAATCAAAATTGCAAAAAATGTAAAATTACTTTTACAAGTACAAGTCGGACATCCATTTTTGTCCAACACGTTTCCATATATGCAAAAAATATCACAAACCGGCGGACATTTTAAGGAACCTAACATCAAAAAAAGAACTATTTTTATTTGATAACAAAAATTATATGCAAAAATTAAGCCGAATTTACCGAGGTAGTATATATTGGTCTCAGAGCTAGGAAGAAACCCATTTTTCGACTAAACTCAAATTTTTGTTTTTTAAAAGTTTTATTGACAGAATAAAAAAATCAATTATTAATAAATACAGAATATAAGCAGAAAATCTTAAATTTCATAAATATTTTCTTGATTAAAGCTAAAACCCTTTATTTTTTCTAAATTTCGAAAAATAAAAAAATGAGTTTGACCCTAAAACGGGAAATTTTCCAGCTCTGTTTGGTCTTTTAGTTTAAAATTGCTAATTTTAAGGGTTACACTTACGGGGTTCATCATTAATTACTTATTTTTTTTAACCTCGTAATTTGTAAAATGGCAAGGAACAGCTTTTTGATATCTGGTCAGTTGCAAGTGGACGATGCACTTGGGATTAATCTCCCTTATCAAATGATATAATATAGCTTTCTTCGTACATTTGACTCTTGTAGATGGATGGCACAAAAGCCCATTAAGGATAATTAAAGGGTTTTAGAGCATTTATGAAACAAGATTAAAATTTGAGAATTTCTACTTAATTTATATGAAATAAAGCTGGCCTACCTATTTTGTAATTAAATGGAAAAAGGCATGGATTTAGCCATAATGGTCTCCCCAGCTTTGCGTACCACGTAGCCGAGCAATTTTGCTAATTTAAAAACAAAAAAATCTATTGCTCTAAAAATTGCAAACTTATTCATAAACTAGGATTAAACTTAAACAGATTTTAGTTTAGGAATTCGTATCATTATGTTTAGGCCGAGGAAATTGGTATGGGCAGCGTCTATAACCACTTAAATTTATTTTTGGGTGAGGAGTATTGAAATTACTATGCGGTGACGTTCATAACCCCTAAGGTCAATTGGATTAAGTGCGTCTCTCCGCTAATACCATACTAAATGACGACGCACTCTACAGAGATATTATAGCATGCAGGCTTTACATCCCTGGCAAAAGTCGACGGTCATAGTTATTCACCTGCTAAAACAATGTCTCCCCTCTTGCCCTACATCTCTTGAAAGAGACGGCATGCCCGTCAGACTAGAATGAGTAGTATAAGTTTCCGTTTCATCATGTCTAGGGCATGTCAAAACTCCGGAGTCTAGAAGAAGTTCATAAACTCCGGAGTTTTTTATTAAAATTTGCTAGTTAATATATGTATCCTTCATTTATTTACAACTTTCATTAAACAAAAATGAGTTTTAACTACAAAAATACAAATTCCAATAATTTCAATAAGCTAATGTTTACTAGCAAATTCCAAAAAACTAAAACTCCGGAACTCCGGAGTTGATGGACTCCTTCCAGACTCCCGGAGTTGTGACATGCCTTAATCATGTCCGATCATGATATTCTCGACTGAATCCAATAAAAAAACACAACAACACCCCTTCGGCTCATTTTATGATGCATCCATAATGGTCAAAAATTGGATAGTTTGACGGATTGGAAACCTATAAGGGGCAAAATTAAATGCACATTATTTGGTATAGCTCAGATAAATTTTTTTTTATATCGATACTAATGCGAACCCATAAAATATTGGAGAACGCCACGGAGGCCTAGGTGAATGGACCTAGGATTTTCTAGATAATTTGTTTTGGGATTTGTTCCCGCTCACCCTTTACTCGGAGTTACTTAACTTGACTGTAGAATATTAAATTAACTCGCAAGCATTCGAGGTCAAATCCGACATAAAATATAGGACGCAATATATGCCATTTCGTTTTTTTAGCTAAACCTGCTTCATTATATCTTCAGTTGCAAATAAATTTTTAAAGGATACATGTAATGCGGGTAAAATATAACTTGAGCTAGCATTGATTCCCGGGATTGTGTAAGATAGGCAGAATATCAGTCCGACCAACGCTAAAAATCTGATTGGAATTTTCATATTAGCTATAAAAACTTTAAATCAAACTACCAAAATTGTAAAATAGGAATTTGAGTTATTTTAAGTTAAAAAATGGTATTTGCCTATACTTGTCAAAAATATGTATTTATTATAATGTCAACAACGACATTACATGCATTTCATACTAAAACAGATGCTACTATTGAAGGTCAATAAAAAGTAGCTTTTGGAGAAATGGGGGGGGGGGGGGGGGGGGACGATGAGAAAGAAATTGTTATGCGGCGTCTTAATTCCTGGTCTCAATCTAAACGCGTCTCTCAGCCCGTATTATTTATTAAAATGATATCTCGGGAGTGTTAAACCATGCAAGCTTTACAACCCCCACCCCCACAATAAAGGCCCGTCATTCACCTGCTCAACTAAAATTCCTTTGCCTTGCTTCTTGTCGTGCTTTATTACACAATCAAATTTTTTTTGAGCTATGTATGAGCTTAAGAGACCAAACCTGGATAGGGGTTTTGAAATACAGCTTACAGTTTGTTCTAATCAAACTTTGTAAAACAGCTTTTATTTCTCATTGTTTGAGATAATAATTATATGTTTAAAGTGATTTTAATATATAAAAAAAATTCTTGTGAAATTAACTCTTTAGGCTGTTCTCGGGGTCGCAAAATTTAAATTTGGCCTTTGGATAAGGGCGTATCATCATAGCCAGGTAAGAAAAAACTTCGGAAAAAAGAAAATTGAGATAAGGAAATCATCAGCATTTAAAACTTTTTTTTTCTGACCATGATATTTGTCGACCTGAGTTTTATTTGTTTTATTAACGAAAATCGTTAAATTAAATTTACACATATCAATAAAAAAACATAATTTTACAAACAGGATTAATCAAACAAGGCGATTTTTAAATACATTTATTTGTTAATTTTTCGATATTAAGCCTAATGTTCTAATCTGAAGGTAAAAAATATGCGTGTTTAAGTTTAAAATTGTTTTAAAAGCATATAAATATAAAATAGATTAGAAAAATTATACGGTTGAGCAAACTTTGTCAGCATATGAATGAACATTTACAGATATTTTGATGACCGACCAGCTGTGATTTTGCTTCTTTATTTGATAAGTTAGCCAAGTCCTGTCTTGATTTATATATTATTGCTCTATAGGCCTATTTATTTTTTAAATGAATAAGTAGGAATAAATTCATAAATATTGAAATAAAAAAATGAATTTCTTCATACCTATCCCCTTATACCTTTTCGACGCCCTTTTTAAGAGCCCCTTTGATAAGCGTTTTGGCCCCTTTTTCTTACCTTTTATTTGTAGCACTTGGGGATGGGGGGGGAAATGAGCCAAAGTTTTTATGGTTTTGTGGATCCCAGCACCGCGCCATACCTGTTTAGGACTTTGACTCCTAATACTTAAAATGCCTCGCACGCCGGCGACCTTGGTTTTTGGCCTAAACCTTTGACTTCAAACACATCATTGAGGACTTACTACCCTAATAGGACACTCAGCAACTTCAAAGTGGTTGCGCATATCTATTCTATTAAAAAGAACGCTCATGCACGGATTACCCTTAAAATGCTCCCGTGTAAGACAAGGATTGTGTTTGCAATGAGAGAGGACCCCTCGTTATGAACAATTACTTTAACATTACAATTATTGAAGGTTAATAAAATATATATTTTTTTTGTTGCAAAAAAAATTGACTCTAAAAAATTGCGCCCTGAAAAACTCACTGTATCATTTTATATTTTTCAAAATAATCTGAAAGTTATAAAGTAAAACGCAGAGCATGTGTATAATTTAAAAAAAATAAATATATGTATTTTGTTTGTTTTTTAATAAATATGTATACAACACCCCATGGCCATTTGTATATGTGAATATTTATAAATATAAAATTATATCTGATTTATCAAGTTTGTTGATGGAAATATTTAAGCCATGCCTTATCGTTTAAATTTAAATTAAAAAAACAGACTTAATTTTTAATGCTCGCGCCGCCGAAATTTCAAATCTGAAATGTCTTTAGTTACATTCAAATTATGTGTTTCACTCAAATTTTTGAAGCAAAATTTGAAACTTACGACAATGTAAATTTATGCCAAGGTTACATACAATTGTGATTTTCAGGCTTTAAACAAAAATTCACTAAACGTATTATACAAATTACATTTATATTTTAGGGGCAAAATATATCTAGGCTAAAGGTTAATATACCATTAATACAAAAATTCAATGTTAACAATGCGCGAAACGTTTCTTTGTAAGTTTTAGTTGCTCCGCAATATATCAAAATAATTTGTCACCTTAGTTAACACGGCGGATTAAATTAAACCGTTTAAAAAAAACATTTTTAAATTTGCACACAAACCTAGGTGATGATGAGTTATAAAAATTTAAAAACTATCTACGTAGCGATGTTTTTAGCCTCAAAAGACCCAAATAATTAGGTTAGAGAATCAAACTTGAAAGCCTGCCCGAACCGGTGTCGGCACCACAGGCCAATCCCAAGTTGAAAACGGGCGATTGGTTGAATTATCGAGGTTTGTCTCGTAGAGATACAATATTTTTGTAGATCAACATATATGGTAGGAAGGAAATTGTAACACCTTTTGGCTGCTTGTTGTTATGGAGGCGTATTATCAAACATAAATACGAATTATTTGAATCCCAAAAAACTACAATGTTACTACCACTATCAAAGGTAAACAAGGCCGAGTTGCTGTAAAACTTTTATCATATAATACAAACACATGTATATATGAAAGCTTTGAAATGAGTTACTAAAAATAATGAAAAAATCGGGTAAAGCTTTAAGGTCGCCATTCATTTTAGTTTCCTAAAACATGGCTCCTTTTTTTTGACAAATTTTTCTTTTTTTTTGTGTTTTGTTTTTAATTTCGTTAAATTTTTTTTTCGGACCAGATATTTCCATTAGATTTAATAATGCCCAAATATAATTTTCGTATATATGTTACTTTTGCCGGTATAATTGTCCATTTTAGCGTTAAAAATTGCATTTTATAAAAAAAAAAACACAAAATATCTATATTGTTCGGTCCCAGCTGTCGTTTCGGTCAAAATAAAGACTAAATATACCTATTTAACAGTGTCGGATTTAACTGATAAAACATTGTGGGAATTAAATTTTATCCATGCCACTTTTAAAAAGTAATTTAATTTGATAATTCTCTAATACTTTCAAAGTAAGGGCAACAACATACCTATTAAAAATTGTATCTTTCCGAACAAAGAAATTTTTATTAACCGTGGGGTTATATAAATATTGTTGGCATGCCGGCTACCTGGAATATCGGCCTAAGCTCCCGCTTTAGGCAAAATGGCTTGGGCAGGCCGCTCGACAGCTTCAAAGTATTTGTGTCTTTGTGCTTTTTCGAGGATGCTGCGTCTGCAGGAATCAAACTCTAGCCTACGGCTTAGAGAAGATTTTTACAAGGATGAATTATAGGAAGCTCAAATACATTCCTAAAACAATTTTTAATAAGATTTGAGACATTTATAAAAATAAATCAAGGCGATTTTTCTTGTCTCCAAGATAAATAAATCTTTAGTTTTTAACGGTACAAAATAACACTCTAAAAAAATTTCTTAAAACCTTTGTAAATTCTACACCATCTTAGAATTAATCATTTATCCCAATGTCTATTGGTTAAAATACAAAATTTAATTACACTGGACAACAAAATTTGGACGACCCTAAGCCTTATTTATGGCAACTATGGTATTTGGTCAAGATTTTGGCGCTGATCACGAATATGAAATCAGAATTTTAGCCAATGCCTCAGTTTTTTACTTATTCGGTGTCAAAGTTGAGATTTTTCAATTTTTGGGGTATTTTGGGCTTCTATATCATAAAACCTACGGGTAAAAACAAAAGTTTAAAAATATATTTAGATAACGAAAACATTTATTATTAACGTAAGGGGTTTAAATTTTTATTAAATATTTAATTTTTTTTATATTTTTTATTGTTGTAAAATTAGTGGTTTTCGTCATAAACTGCGTTTTTTGATCCTAAATAACTTGAAAGTAAATTAAAATTTTATGTAATAACCTTTTTTAGATATGTTTTTTAATCTGAATATGCCAATCGATTTTTTTTAGAATTAATAGTTAAAGAAGTTCTGTGAATTTTTTTCTGAACTTTGGACGCGGCTTAAAAAAAATTGGAGGCATTGGAAAAAAAATAACCCCTGGATCGTTATCGCAAGAAAATTCTTTACAAAACCCTCAAAAAATTGTTTATGTTGTTTTTTTTGTTGTCCAGTGTTAGCGGCAAACGGATTCGAAAATCTAGGATGGCAGGTAGTTAGCTCAAAACTTACAAAATTTGTTGACCTGGGTAATTTTTTGATAACCTCTTCAATGTGATGACCCTAATGTGCGGAAAAAATATATATAGTAATTTTTGTAAAATTTTATTGTAATATTTAAAAAATTAGGATTCAATTAGATTTATTTTTAACATATCTATTATTTACATTTATCCATCTGTATAAATTATTTATATTCAAATGTATATGGTTTTGACAGAATTCAACCAATTAAGTTTAGTAATTTATGTAAAATATTATTTGCTAGCATGTGACTCCCATTATTATGCGATTGATTGATAATATAATATTAATATAGATAGCCCAAACAAATATCTTATTTTTTTGGCATATTTAATATAAGTGGCCAGGATAAATTTTTAAATTTGATAAGAGGGATAAATGAAGCCATATATATAAAATTTGGTTACAAAAATATAAATTGTTGCACAATGTAACAAAAAATAAACTTGTAACGATATTATGTATTCAAAAATATTTCAAAATTTATTCATTTTTAGAAAGACAATTAAGAGTAGGTTAAAATATAAGGGTCAATAAAGGGCTGTTTAATAAATCTATAAGAAAACCCATTAAAAAACGTTTCTGGAGTATATTGTTTTTAACAGTTGTTAACCTGTTCTTTAATTACCACCAGAGCCATAACTAGGTAAAGGAGGTAAACCTGTCGCCACCCTCTTTTCTCGAACTACTAATAATTCTACTATTTTTTTCAATTTTTTTGATCCCCTTTAGTATAAAATTTGCCTCTCTTCCCCTCTCTCCATAAAATCTAATTACGGCTCTGTCGACATCGGATATGGAAGTTTAGTACCCATTCGGTACAGGCTCAGAGTATCGTCCACTGAAAAGTACTGCCCCAGTTCTATGTACAACGTAGTAATTAAAAGGTGAATTTACGACAATTTCCTTATCAAATTTAGGATTCATCCGGGATGTGTATTTATACGAAACGGGTCCTTTATTAGATCCCACCAAACTTGTATTAAAACGAATTGTTTGTACCATACGGTCCACATGTAAACTATGGTTTTTCATTATGCGAGGTAGACCTGACCTAAGAAAGAGATTAATAAGCAAGTTTTGACCACAGGGTTGGGCATTGTAAGTTTAATAGCTTGGGGCATCTCCAGAATTCATTCATTTTTTAAATTTTGAACTTTTTCTAAAGAAAAAACATTGGTTCAAAGTTAAATTTTTAAAAAATAATTTTAAAATGATTATTGGCTATGTTTATATGGATGCAGGTTTTTATATTTACTTAAGGCAATTGCTCAAGATTTTAGTGAATATTGTAAAAAACAAATGCAAATATATAGGGTGTAAAAACCAAATTTCAAAATATTAGAATTTTTAATATAATGGAAAAAAATCAATGAACTCTGCACTGAAGCCCGTAGCAAGAAAGTGAGGGAAGAGTTTAGAATGAAAGCTATTGGATTTGTAAAAATTTCCAGTTGTTTCACCTCCTTCACTTTTATACAATGAATAAAAATTATTATGATCAAAGCACCGTTAAAAGCTAAATTGCTTTACTCAATTATGCATCTGAGCTCATCTTTCAATGTACCCAGTACTTTAATTTTTGTTTCTTGCGCGATAATCGGCATCGTTAACGTGTGACTCACCCAAGACGTATTCATGACAGCCTTGAACATTTCGTAGGTCAAAGCAAAATTCTCAAATACGCCTCTGTGACTTTGAGCAATTATGAAATATAGTCCATCGCTTGATCGGTACCATTTAACAATAATTTTGTGATAATCTATTTCGATCAACTTAAGCCTTTGCCAGCCCGTTAGCATATCGACGTATGCGAATTGATTTATTCCAAAAAAAGGCTCAACAATTGTCCTATGTATATTATATGATAGTTTTATATTAACAATATAAAATTTCTATTAGAATCATCAAATTTTTCAAACATATACATGTTACCGCGAGAAAATATACATTTTTCAAATGGTATCTCATATCTAAGAGTGTTCATTTTTCAAATGGTATCTCATATCTAAGAGTGTTATGGATTTAAGATATCTTTAGATTATATCTTAAATCCATAACACTCTTAGATATGAGATACCATTTGAAAAATGTATATTTTCTCGTGCGGTAACATGTATATGTTTGAAAAATTTGATGATTCTAATAGAAATTTTATATTGTTAATATATTTTAAAAAAAAATATTGATCGCCTATTTAATGCCATGTAAATGAATATCACACAGTAAATAAAAAGTAAATTAAACTTTTTTGTAATATTGCAATTTTTGGAAAAAAATTAATATAAAACAACTTTTGCCAATTTTACGAGCATCTTAATTTGTAGATTGATTGTATGTATCTATCTCTTTTAGGTTTTGTGTTTATGTTTATTTGGCGAACAAGTAAGTTAATAATAGATGTGAAGTCAGAAACGGATTTAAAGGCCGGAGAATGGGTCAAAATAATGTTTGCAAAGTTTTAGGTTTTTTTTTATCAAAATTATTTAATCCTCAAATAAAAGGGGCACCATTAATTTTATACTATATTAATTGTTCTTTCCAATATTTCTGATTTAACATGGTAATTACTGTCAAAAAAGGTAAAAATCTTCTATTTCAAGACATTATATTACACCACTGAGCATTTAATTTGTTATTTAAAACTTTTTTAAGGTCATAGGTTTTTGTGACGAGCACCTAACATACAATTAAACAGTAATAAACCAACTTTGTAAAAGGGATCGTCCAACTGGCATTGAAGTAAATTGCACTTGTAAGGATTAGATTGGTTGAAGCACGTAAAGATTTAGGTTTAATCACTTGGGTAACTATGTTTCTAGTGACTTGGGCAACATTGTTATTAATGCCCGTTACAATGCCCGACGCATTTTTCTTAAAATCAACGCGATGAACCCTACCACCGTAATAATTTCCTAGACGCCTAGGGTAAAACCTTCTTAGTTTTAAATGCTTCGTAACATATACTTGGAGATCAAGGTACAAGCCCAATACTAATGTATCGGGTCTGTCATTTGCGTTCAAGATTGAGATGACCCGTGATAATCGGAGACCTTTATCGTTGTTGTAGGTGCTCAGGCCAGGTATGTTGGATTTACAACCGGACGTTTTATTATGTAATTGGATTAGATCCTGTAAATGGCTGAGACCAATATCCAGGATTATTGGAGATGAAACATAGTTGGGAGCTTGCAATCTCAATTTTTGACCGATTTGCTTGGATATATTTAACTGAGATTCGTAATCTAGGCTATGACCTGAAGAAAACAATGTCGAACAGAACACCAAAAAGAGGATGCAGTTAATTACGGAATGCATGTTATTATGGCAGATTAATGAATACCAAGTGCTGAGGAGTTAGAAATTTAATTAAATGGCCGTAACTCTTTATTCATGGTCCTTAAATCTGGATCTCACCGTGGCACAAAATATTGACATTAGTTATCGCAACAAATTGATGATGTTGCCAAATCCTACGACGGCCCACGCTCATATAGCCACAAAAATATTTACCAAAAGGATTTATACAAATGATGTTTTTTTAGCGGCCCGGGGTAGGAAAGAGAGGGGCAGGAGGCTTACCTAAATAATTTTTATTTTAACCAAATTTTTTGGTAGATCCCCCTTCCACTAAAAAAACCCTTTTATTATTTTTTTTTTTTATCACAAAAAAAAAAAAACAAAAAAAAAAAAGGAAGAATTTTAAGATCAAATCCTTACTCACATCAACATTTTAAGGATTTCCTAAGCCGTCACTTGTACCTGACCTGACTGACTTTAATCGGCCCGTTCAAAATGATAATAGATTTAAATATTAACCTATTTAAATTTCACATATAACTTATTTATGCGTATAGAACCAAGCCAGTCTAAAAAATGTTTGATCAGCAGATATTAGTCGATCAGTAAATGGCCTTGGCTATTTCGGGAAGAAAATCAATAGTAATTCATAGTTTAATATTAACATTTTTATTGTTAAACGTTAAATGCAAACCATTAAGAGTATGGTTACACAACGCCGTTTAAGGCACTAGAATTTTTAAATTACAAATTAACAATTTTAAACTAACCCTTTGTTTTATGATTTAAGTGTTTTAAATAGTATGATCAATAATAGCTATGCATACAAAATTATGTTTTAATTGTCAATAATGGCTCAGCTTTCTCTTAATTTCAATGGCCATATATTTGTAATAAATAAAATCTTTTCAGACTGCAGCTAATTAAAAAAAAATTTTAAAGGGAAAAAATCGAACGCATTTGATTAACATTAGAGGGCTAAGTGAAAAAAAAATTTATTTTGGGCATATTCTAATACGGCCAAATTATATAATTTCTTATATTTTGATAGTAGCCGCTATTTTTTTGCAATTTCGAAACTAGATAAGCTTAGTCAATTTAGAGTATTCTTAATGCATGTATTCAACTTTTTTTTTCGTTATTACTAAGACATATGAATTTTGATGTAAACAACTAATTGGAAATTTAATATTTGACATAAAACTTCTTCCTACGCCCATATTAGCCGGACAGCTCTCATTTTATTAATTTAATAATTAATTTATTTTGAAAGAAAGACAGTAACTTATATAAACCTATGAATTTTGCAAAAAACTCAAGTTAACAAATTTTTGAAAGTTATAACTACAGAGATAAAACCTGCCATTTTAGGGATTTTTATATCCAATTTGGTTAGTCATATAAACATTCAAAATTTAATGTCAAAAAAAATATTCAAAAATTAAATAAATCGTATTTTGCATATTCACAACAGCTAAACTGTTAAACTCAAACTTCATATAATATTTTTATTAAAAACCAATAACATATCTTGTCGTAGTTAAGTTTGGATGCAAAATATTTTGTATTTAAATGCTGGTGAGCTTGATATACTGATAAAACTCACTTCTCATGATTTATGATGAAAATTTTAAGTTAGATTTTTATTTTTTTTAGGGTATATAAAGTCATTTTGGTCATAAAAGGCCATTTATTGATATGGATGGATTTAAAAAGCCGAAGGAGGAAGAAACTGAAATGGGAAAATATAAATGAGACTAGGCCATTATGGTGGTGCATGCTATTTTCTCATAAACATATTTTTTGCCTGTAATACTAATCATTGAAATGTTTAAGTATTTGTTATTTATATAAAATAAAAAAAATATATTTGTGACTATTTATAAAATATTTGGGTTATGGCTCCAATAAACAAGATCTAGCATTTTTAACGCGGTCAACTCTATTCACCGAGCTGGGGACTCTGTAGTTTTATTCAAACATAAAAAATCTCTGGCAGAACTTAACTTTAAACGCTGCGTATTAATACAAATTTCGTCGATGTCCTAAAAGTTATAAATTATAAATTACATTAAACATCAAATATATAAATTATTGTTTTACAGTAATATTCACCAAAATTAATAATAAAAAAAGAGATGAGCTATTTTATAGGAAATGAATTTCTGGCACTTAACGTTTTATAAAAATTTTTTTAAAGAAAATAGTAACTAAAAAAGTATATTGCAAAACGACTGTTTGCAGGGTAAGATGTGGTGCCTAAATATAATAAAAATTTCAAATAATTTACTAAAATTATTAATTATCATGACAATAGGATCTTTGTAAATGCATTTTTTAACCATAAGAATGATCAGAAAAGAAAGTTCGATTTGTTAAAATTCTAGCTTTTCCAATTCAGGGGGCAAAAAAAACTTTTGTGTGTGAGGATCATAATAAACATTTACGAATCCTGTATATTGCAGGCCGTTTATATGGCTGATGAGAATCTTTTTGATAAAAGTAGGTTATCTAAAATGTATTTTGTTTGCATAAAGCTCTTGATACAAAAATCTGATACAATAAAGTAACCTAAAAGGTATCTGCTAAGGTTTATGTACAAGATCATTGCACTACTTAAAGTCAAAATGACAAAAATAGCTTGTTTTTTTAGCTTCATGTATTCAATTTAACCTGTTATTATTATTATTATTATTATTATATATAATATATATATATTGTTCGGTCCCAGCTGTCGTTTCGGTTAAAATAAAGACTAAATTTACCTATTTAACAGTGTCGGATTTAACTGATAATTTGTCCTTAAATTCCTATATGTTGTTGTTGTTGTTAACCACTGCGAATTTTCAATATAGATGAAGGTGGCTCGGAGGTGTGAGCGAGCTTAGAGGCGGCTAGAATAGGATTTGTCCATAGGTTTAATGGATTAATCGGGGTGCCACGTGATGGGCATGAGAGCCAGTGGTGTATGTCTCCGGATTTTTTGCAGTCGTAACACATGTCGTCAGATGCATAGACGCGGTTACGAAAATCAGCTAGTAGGTAGCAAAAGCCAGATCTTAGTTGTAAAAGTAGACACCTCTCTTCTCGTCTAGAGAGAGTGGTTTCGGAGGGTGAACCACTCCCCCCTCAAACATAAGTTCCTATATAAAAGGGCGTTTGGGATTAGATAACTACATGGCTGGGTATTAACATTGTATATTTACTATTCATAATATACCATATAACACACGCCCATACACTACTACACCCCTATACACCCATAAAATTAATTATACGATACCTGTTTAACAGGTAAATAACGGTTATAATAAAATTCCTTTTACCTATACCATGTAGGCGTAGGCGTACCATACTTTAAAACTGTTTGAGCTCTTCTATATCGCAGCGATAGATAAAATAGTCAATTCAAAAAAAACATCGCCCGCGTTCAAACTTTATTTAAATTTCTCTTTGTTTTTTAGAAAGGTAGTAAGTTTTTTCGCCTTTCATGTACACGTATATACCTTTGTTATGATAGAAAATGAAAATTTACGCATAGCACGCACCTATGTATGTATATTTTTCTCATCATATTTATCCATCCATCGATATTAGGAATTATTTTTAAATTTTCTCTAAATTTTTTTTGAAAACTCAACTTAAATTTTTACATCATATCATGGAATCGTCAAATTAAATTCTTCCATATTCCCTACCCTCATGCAACGTTGTCATTTCAATATCATTTATGTTTTCTTTTTGTCCTCGGAGCTAATCAAATATAAACTCCTTTTAATACATTAACCAATACCTGAATAGTTAAAGCAAATTTCAAAAAAATCTATTTGTTTTTCTACGTTATAAACGAGGTTTATCAAACATTAAATTTATAATATTCGACAATGGTCCGTGCCCCGAATGTGTGCTTAGGTTAACACGGGAATTTGTCTAAGGTGGGTATATTATAGTCGCGGGGCGCTTCGCGCCCCCGGTAGGCTTGGTCAAAGCCTAGGGTGTGGGAGCCGAACATATTAAAACCATCTTGTGCCTAAGGCGGACTAATTTAGACACGGGCGCGCCCAGGGAGTAGGCCTCGCAGATGCTGAAGCAGCTTATACCGCTGAGAACTATAATGACCAGTGGCACCCAGTATCTGCTTATGGTATATAGTATTGACCGTGGGAAATCATAACAGCCTGAAATTTAAGTATATGTAAAACATTAATAGAGGGGCAGAGGTTTTTAAGCATGAGTACGCCGGTACTCAAAACATAACATTAAAAATGTTCCCCCACACCAATTTATCCTAGATTAGTATAAGCGGGCCTAACTGCAAAGCTATAGAGTAGAGGAAAAAGAGGTCGATGTGTTGGTAATAAGGTAAATGTCCCAGGGGGAAAGGGGCGAGCGAACTCATATTATGATTTGGGTAGAAATATAAGGGCAAATTAAAGCGAAATGTAGAACTAGAACGAGCAACTTTGGCATTACAAGTACACGGATTTGTTTAATTAAAGGCCGAACATGAATAACGGGTAAAAAACAATGTTAATAGGTAATATACATGTTACACCGGACCTGCCGTCGGAAAACCAAATTAACAATAATGACGGCAATGCTAAAAATAAAAACAATGTTTAGCAATAGGGGCACTAGACTCGTAATTTACCATTAATTAACATATTATTGGGACTCTAGAAAAGCACCAAAAACTAGGCTTGAAAAAAAAATTTCTCAAATGGATGCAGACGTTTTTTTCCAAATTAGAAAATAAAATTTTTTTTCCAAAAAACCATTTTATGCGCGTAAACTAAATTTGGCAACGTTTAAAAAATTTGCGTTTTATTGCAAAAAACAAATTTGTTGCAAAACCTGAAAAATTTCTCAAAAATAAATAAAAACTCACTTTGCACGTGCCCTTATAAACATTTTCAATAGGAATATGTACTATGGGAATATAAACAATTAGTAAAAAACCAACAGGTCAGAAGCTATTAAAACAATGTTAATAATGCAACGTTATAATACCTAAAAGGGGGAGAAGCTAAGCTTGACAATGAGCGGACGATGATAGGAGAAATACGAGATGAACGGTCGCACTTCTATGTTAGGTATATACCGAGTATAAACGGCATCAAGAGTTGTAATACCGCGCGTGGTTGGATAAGCGATGTCCGAGGCAGGTAGGAGTAAATAATTCTGCAAGCAATTGTGTAGCACAGCACCAGCCAAAGACGCCAAGGCGATATTGAAATCACCACCTAAAATAATTGGGATTGTTGAGGAATTAATTCGGTGTTCTAGAGCACAGGTAGATAGAAGGTGAGTCATAGCGTATTCTAGAAATACGCATATAGCATCAACGTGTGTGCCCGGACTAATATATACAACAATAAGCAGCACGATAGTGGGAGCTGAAGGAAATATCGTTGCGCATACGTCACCCGGACAACATGCATGATTAAATGAAGGCAGAGCCACGGGTACTGGCGTAGAGGGTGAAGCTATAGTGCGAGATAGGTAAACAGCTACTCCACATGCCCGTTGAGCAGGACGTCTAAAACAGGCGATACAAACCGGGGATGGAAACATCTGTAAGGCTGGATGTCCAAGTTTCCGAGAGCATTAGTATAGATGAGCGAGATATGACAAAGCCGGAAGAGATATCGAGCACGTGCTCCCTTAGGCTCTGCTTGTTAAGAAAAACGAGATTTTTGTCATTTTTCGACTACCGTCCTTAACAACATTTTCAATGTTAACAATAGATAGACCAGGGCGATTAATGAAGGATAGCATACTATCTTGCAGGGTATCGGCCTGTGCGAAAGGCGTGACGGTAAAAATAATTATTAAGGGCAAAAGCGCGATTTAAAATTTCAATGTTAAAAAAGGTTAAATTTTTCAATTTTAATAATAAAAAATTTGAGAAAAATGTGAGAATATGAGCAGGGCAACCAAGGGTAACAAGAGTAATAAAATGTGCAGGGCCACGAGTAATAAAATTAAATGTTAATGTGCCAAACGGCAGCGACGGTGCCAAAAACAAAAAAAATTCAATGTTAAAAAAACTTGTATGTGCAATGCAGCAATGAGCACCTGGCTGGGTGACAAGAAAAGGCGATAAAACTGGTGAAATAGGAAACCAATGGTAAGAATGACATTAAAAACCTTGGAGGAAAAACCATAGTTATACAAGGGGTAATTAAAAATTTCAATGTTAAAAAATTTGCAATGTTAAAAAATAAAATAAAAAGTGCTTAATAATAGGCAATAGTAACCGTGGGGCGGGTAAACACTAATGTTATTATATACAAGGCTAATTTCACCGTCCAATGCATACAAGCTATAACAGTTAAAAACAATGTTACCAGGGAAAGATTCTGGCAAAAGAAAAGCAGTGACAGGGGGTGGATGGTCCACAAAAATACGCGCAATGGATAAAGGGTGCAAAAATATGCATTATATACAAACTCAGGCGTGGGAAAACAAGAGAAAGCGGTTGTTATTAAGTCTAAGTAGCCTGCTTAAGCAAACGGTATAAGGACAATTGGAAAAAAGTGGGGGCACGACTGGGGCGCATAGTAGATGGCTAACAATTATTAAAATTTCCATGATAAAAAAATGGAATGTTAATAATTTATAAGGATAAGGTGTGTGCCAGGTAAGGGCGAAGAAATTTTTAGGAAAATGAATTGTTGACATGGAACCGACAAAAAAATATTTTTCAAAACTAGTTATAAAAATGGTACATAAAAAGTAGGGCGGAAAAGGTGCGCAAAAATCAGAAGGCGGGGAAAAACTAGCACGCCTGCTAATAACGACACGTGGAACGCGACAAAATGAAAGGAAAGGCAAGGTTCAATGGCTGTAAACACAATTAAATAAACAATTAAAAATCATGTGTCGGATTAGATAGCTCAGTGGCAAACCTTCGGTCTTAGACGCAGGAGGTTACGAGTTCGAATGCGTGCGCAGTAGCTTTTTAACATGTTCTTCGGGAAAATAATATAAAAGTGCAACCACTTTGAAGCTTCTGAGTGGCCTGCTTAGGCAGTAGGTCCTATTACTACATGTGGAATGAGCTAAAATGCAAGCCAATCCCTTCTTAATGTTTATATGCATACCAATGTTAAATTGTCAATGGGAAAAAAACAATGTTAATAAATTAAAAATTTCAATGTTAAAATTAACAATGGTAATTACAATGTTAATAAAACAATGTTTAATAACAATGTTAATATTAAATCAAAAATCAAACAAAAAACAAAAAAAAAATAAAGAAGAATTTGCAATGGTAACTAATGTTAATGCTATACAGCGTTAATATTATTGAGGCAGTACTTAAAAAATCGATAATAATGGGGCTTTTTAGTAACAACATGTAATTCTTTTATTTATCAAACCAAGTGGCCACCCTCACTTTTGTAAGGAAAAAAGCGACAAATTTTTGTTTGGGGCTAAAAAAAAGAGGGGAAAAAGGCGAAATCAAGTTTTTTATAGAATTCCGGATAAGGTAGTAAAAAAATTTTTTTAAAAACCGGAAAAAAAAATGTACCTGGCAGGTAAAAACCCGGATACTAAGAAAACAAAAACGTTGACCCCCATTTTTTACACCGTAATTTTTATTGGGTCAGACGAATTTATACACGGCCGAAAGCACAAGAGAAAAATATGGTAAAAAAAAAATTTTTTTTTCCTTATATGGGAATGGGTTTGTATGGCCCTATCACCTTAATAAGAGAGAGGAAGTACTGTAAGATACAAGTACAAGAAATTGGGCTACCACTATAAAGCCCAAAAAGAGGGAATAGGAAAGTGTAATTATCTTAAATTCCTTAAAATCGCAGTTTTTTAGCCGGACACCTGTCAAACATGAGGATATCCTGGATATTTTTACATTAAACAAAAGACCAATGTGACCATAATTTATCAAATAAACATCAAAACACGTAAACAGCTAAAAATTTACAAATTAGGAGGTTTTTCATTATAAGCGGCCATACTTTCCATATTTGGGCATGTTAGAAAAGTGACCGGATATTGAGGTATTGCAAGGTTAATATATATGTTATGACACGTAAATTGAGCTAATTAAATATTTTAAGGAAGACCTAAAACAGGAGTTAGAAAATTGACCTTAAAGCAAAATTGTCCTTATATGGGATATTGTATAAAAAAATTTATTTAAAAAATAAAATGTCCTCTAATTCTCCAATCACACGAGCAAAGTATATTTATATAAAAACACGGCAAAAATAGAGTAAGTTTTTTTGGGCATAGATTTAGGACACCTGTTATATTTTTCAAATCCGAAAAAAGGCCCTATTAAATAAAGCACAAAAAACTGCCCTTGAAATTGGGGTCCCTAAAAGTAGGCGTCGGAATAAGTCGCCCGTAACAAGCTTGGGGAACTTGTTTTCCGAGATTTTTGTCATTTTTCGACTACCGTCCTTAACAACATTTTCAATGTTAGGGCTATCTTTCATGTGTTTATTGTTTTGAAAAATTTATTTTGAATTTTTAAAATTTTATGAAGAGTATTCAGTTTAAAATAACTAAAAAAGCGTTTTTTTAAATTTCTTGAAAATTTGCTAAAATATACTCCTTTATATTCTTTATGAATTTTTGAACTCAAAAGTCTGGGACCGACATGACTTTTTTTAAAAAATTAAAAAAAATAATTTTTTTTTTGATTTTCAGACAAAAATTTGCTCCCTGCTCTATATTAAAATATTTAAAAGTGCTAAATTTAATTATATATAAGAAGTTAGACATAGGGGCAATTATGTTAGGCTATAACAGTTTTATTAATTTGATTCAAACTATTGTCAATTTTGGAAAGAAAAGGGGAACTTTAGAACAAAAAAGGTAATTTTCAGTATTTTACTCCTATCTTCAAAGCCGACTTTCTGGGTCACTACCAAACCAATTTGAAAATTTAAAATTGCATTTTATACATAAAACATCGCTAAATAACATAAATTTCCCCCAACATTTTACAACGTACCCATAGCTTTTTATGAAATAAAAACAAAAGTTTGCCAAGTATTTTGAAATTTTAAGGTGTAAAAAATAAAAAGTTAAAATTTGTATGCTTATATTTGTTAACTTTTACTAGTCCTTTTTAGTTTGATGAACAATATTAGAAATTGTCCATAATATTCAATATTTATCCTCGGCAAAATTCAAAAAATTTGTTAAATTTATTGTATAAAAAAATTTTGGGAGGATTTTAGAAAAAATAATAAGGTTAAAAAATTGTAAAAATTTTTTTTTTTTCTTTTATTCAATAGTTATTAAATAAAACAGCCTCAAAAACGTTAAATCTGACAAAAATAAGTAAAATAGAATATATTTGGCCTATTTAGAATATTATGATTCAACAGATTTTCTTTATTTATGATTATTAACAAACTTAAAATAAACGTAAAAAGTCAATTAATTTATGAAACATAGTGATATGGTTTTTTGATATTATAAATACATAAAAGAAGTCAGTTTTAGGGTTAAACAACTTTAAATGATTACAACGGGCAGAATTAGCTTCAATGATGAATTTTAAGACTAAATATTAGACCCAATTTATTATAAATAAAATAGAGACATTCAGTCTTTTTTACTAATTTTTACAAATGCCAAATATGTTTTTGAAAGGGTATTTAGAACAAGGCATATAATATATATCTAACCGACCTTAATAAAGTTTTAAAACCAACAATTTTAGTTCCAATTACATTTTAGTTTTATAATATAGACGCACTAGATCTATTAAAGAAAGAGGAAATATCACTGTTACTTGATTCTATAGGCATATGGGTTTGGGCATTGAACTAAAGTTTTTATAACTAAATGCCTTCCTAACGAATTTTAACACAAGAATATGTTTTAATAAATATAACAAATTACAGATTTAATTAAAATAATGGAATAATTTTATAATCTTATTTTTTTGTAATTTACCTATCTCGTTCTTATAAGATTTTCTCTACATAACATATATACTATTTTTTTAACACTTAAAAAGGCAAATTATGACTGATAATATAGGTTCTAAATATTATTAGTTAGTTGCAAAAATAATAAAAAAATAAGCTTGCACAGACGAATACAATCTGCGTTAGTTTTTTGACACCTGAAAATTTGCTGTTTTTTGGCAAATTTAGGTATTTTTATTGTAGAAGCGTCAAAATCGAATGAAAAAAGCTGGGGCTATTATATGTTATTAAGCGATATTTTATCTATAAAATAAATGTTAAATATTAAAAAAAGGTTGGCTGGTAACCAGAAAGTCGATTTTGAAAATTGGTAAAATTTTTACTTTTTTCGGTTTTGAGGTTCACTTTTTCATTGAAAATTTAATAATAGTAATAATCAAATAAATCAAACTCTTATGGTCTAACATAATTGCCCATATGTCCTGCTTTTTAAATACTGTGAAATTTGGCACTTTGGCATATTCCAATATAGTGCAAAGGGCATAAATATGTCTCAAAATTAGGGCAAAAAATTGATTTTTTTAAATTTTGTAAAAAGTCATGCCGGTCCCAAACTTTTGAAATCATATAGTTATTAACATTATTAAGAGCCATGTTTTATAAATTTTTTAGAAAATTTAAAGATACGTTTTTTGAGCTATTTGTGTCTAAACTTGACTTTAATTTTTTGGTAATTTAAAAAAAAATTTTTTTTAATATTTTTTGCGTTTAAGGTAGCCCTTATTACGATCTTCAAAATAAAAAAAAAATATGACTCTAGCTACAACACTTTTGATGATACATGCGTGCAAAGTTGCCTCAAATTTTTTTTGCAAAAAATTGAAAAATATTTTTGCTCATATCTCGGTCAAAAATCACTTCCGGTAAAAAAAAATTTAGGTTTTTATCAGCACTCAAGGACCCTACCAGTGTACTAATTTTCAGTCAAAACTGAGACTTGAAGGGAAAAAGTTTGTCGATTTGAGGTGGAATTGACCATATAGTAATTTTTGTAAAATTTTATTGTAATATTTAAAAATTAGGATTCAATTAGATTTATTTTTAACATATCTATTATTTACATTTATCCTATAATTTATTTATATTCAAATGTATATGGTTTTGACACAATACAACCAATTAAGTTTAGTAATTTATGTAAAATATTATTTGCTAGCATGTGACTCCCATTATTATGCGATTGATTGATAATATAATATTAATATAGATAGCCCAAACAAATATCTTATTTTTTTGGCATATTTAATATAAGTGGCCAGGATAAATTTTTAAATTTGATAAGAGGGATAAATGAAGCCATATATATAAATTTGGTTACAAAAATATAAATTGTTGCACAATGTAACAAAAAATAAACTTGTAACGATATTATGTATTCAAAAATATTTCAAAATTTATTCATTTTTAGAAAGACAATTAAGAGTAGGTTAAAATATAAGGGTCAATAAAGGGCTGTTAAATAAATATATAAGAAAACCCACTAAAAAACGTTTCTGGAGTATATTGTTTTAAACAGTTGTTAACCTGTTCTTTAATTACCACCAGAGCCATAACTAGGTAAAGGAGGTAAACCTGTCGCCACCCTCTTTTCTCGAACTACTAATAATTCTACTATTTTTTCAATTTTTTTGATCCCCCTTTGTATAAAATTTGCCTCTCTTCCCCTCTCTCCATAAAATCTAATTACGGCTCTGTCGACATCGGATATGGAAGTTTAGTACCCATTCGGTACAGGCTCAGAGTATCGTCCACTGAAAAGTACTGCCCCAGTTCTATGCACAACGTAGTAATTAAAAGGTGAATTTACGACAATTTCCTTATCAAATTTAGGATTTATCCGGGATGTGTATTTATACGAAACGGGTCCTTTATTAGATCCAACCAAACTTGTATTAAAACGAATTGTTTGTACCATACGGTCCACATGTAAACTATGGTTTTTCATTATGCGAGGTAGACCTGACCTAAGAAAGAGATTATTAAGCAAGTTTTGACCACAGGGTTGGGCATTGTAAGTTTAATAGCTTGGGGCATCTCCAGAGTTCATTCATTTTTTGAAATTTTGAACTTTTTCTAAAGAAAAAACAATGGTTCAATGTTAAATTTTTAAAAAATAATTTTAAAATGATTATTGGCTATGTTTATATGGATGCAGGTTTTTATATTTACTTAAGGCAATTGCTCAAGATTTTAGTGAATATTGTAAAAAACAAATGCAAATATATAGGGTGTAAAAACCAAATTTCAAAATATTAGAATTTTTAAAATAATGGAAAAAAATCAATGAACTCTGCACTGAAGCCCGTAGCAAGAAAGTGAGGGAAGAGTTTAGAATGAAAGCTATTGGATTTGTAAAAATTTCCAGTTGTTTCACCTCCTTCACTTTTATATATCAATGAATAATAATTATTATGATCAAAGCACCGTTAAAAGCTAAAATTGCTTCTTACTCAATTATGCAGCTGAGCTCGTCTTTCAATGTATCCAGTAATTTAATTTTTGTTTCTTGCGCGATAATCGGCATCGTTAACGTGTGACTCACCCAAGACGTATTCATGACAGCCTTGAACATTTCGAAGGTCAAAGCAAAATTCTCAAATACGCCTCTGTGACTTTGAGCAATTATGAAATATAGTCCATCGATTGATCGGTACCATTTAACAATAATTTTGTGATAATCTATTTCGATCAACTTAAGCCTTTGCCAGCCCGATAGCATATCGACGTATGCGAATTGATTTATTCCAAAAAAAGGCTCAACAATTGTCCTATGTATAATATGATAACTAAGTTTTATAATATAAAATTTCTATTAGAATCATCAAATTTTTCAAACATATACATGTTACCGCGAGAAAATATACATTTTTCAAATGGTATCTCATATCTAAGAGTGTTATGGATTTAAGATATCATTTTGACTTGTCAAAATTTAATTAATCTAAAGATATCTTAAATCCATAACACTCTTAGATATGAGATATGAAAAATGTATATTTTCTCGCGGTAACATGCATATGTTTGAAAAATTTGATGATTCTAATAGAAATTTTATATTGTTAATATATTTAAAAAAAAAATAATGATTGCCTATTTAATGCCATGTAAATGAATATAACACAGTTAATAAAAAATAAATAAAACTTTTTGCAATATTGCAATTTTTGGAAAAAAATTAATATAAAACAACTTTTGCCAATTTTACGAGCATCTTAATCTGTAGATTGATTATATGTATCTATCTCTTTTAGGTTTTGTGTTTATGTTTATTTGGCGAACAAGTAAGTTAATAATAGATGTGAAGTCAGAAACGGATTTAAAGGCCGGAGAATGGGTCAAAATAATGTTTGCAAAGTTTTAGGTTTTTTTTTATCAAAATTATTTAATCCTCAAATAAAAGGGGCACCATTAATTTTATACTATATTAATTGTTCTTTCCAAAATTTCTGATTTAACATGGTAATTACTGTCAAAAAAGGTAAAAATCTTCTATTTCAAGACATTATATTACAAATTCTTTCCCACTGAGCATTTAATTTGTTATTTAAAACTTTTTTAAGGTCATAGGTTTTTGTGACGAATACCTAACATACAATTTATAAAACAGTAATAAACCAACTTTGTAAAAGGGATCGTCCAACTGGCATTGAAGTAAATTGCACTTGTAAGGATTAGATTGGTTGAAGCACGTAAAGATTTAGGTTTAATCACTTGGGTAACTATGTTTCTAGTGACTTGGGCAACATTGTTATTAATGCCCGTTACAATGCCCGACGCATTTTTCTTAAAATCAACGCGATGAACCCTACCACCGTAATAATTTCCTAGACGCCTAGGGTAAAACCTTCTTAGTTTTAAATGCTTCGTAACATATACTTGGAGATCAAGGTACAAGCCCAATACTAATGTATCGGGTCTGTCATTTGCGTTCAAGATTGAGATGACCCGTGATAATCGGAGACCTTTATCGTTGTTGTAGGTGCTCAGGCCAGGTATGTTGGATTTACAACCGGACGTTTTATTATGTAATTGGATTAGATCCTGTAAATGGCTGAGACCAATATCCAGGATTATTGGAGATGAAACATAGTTGGGAGCTTGCAATCTCAATTTTTGACCGATTTGCTTGGATATATTTAACTGAGATTCGTAATCTAGGCTATGACCTGAAAAAAACAGTGTCGAACAGAAAACCAAAAAGAGGATGCAGTTAATTACGGAATGCATGTTATTATGGCAGATTAATGAATACCAAGTGCTGAGGAGTTAGAAATTTAATTAAATGGCCGTAACTCTCTTATTCATGGTCCTTAAATCTGGATCTCACCGTGGCACAAAATATTGACATTAGTTATCGCAACAAATTGATGATGTTGCCAAATCCTACGACGGCCCACGCTCATATAGCCACAAAATTATTTACCAAAAGGATTTATACAAATGATGTTTTTTAGCGGCCCTTACGTGTGTTAATGAGAGATACGGGCTATAGGCCTTACTGAATAATATTTATATTGACCAGACTCATTATTAGATCCGGCCCTACGACTGATACAAAGCCCTTTATTATATCGTTTCATCTATAGCCTAAATCAAACATAGAAAATGAGAGAGTAATTTAAGGATCATTTCCTTACTCACATCAACATTTTAAGGATTTCCTAAGCCGTCACATGTACCTGACCTGACTGACTTTAATCGGCCCGTTCAAAATGATAATAGATTTAAATATTAACCTACTTAAATTTCACATATAACTTATTTATGCGTATAGAACCAAGCCAGTCTAAAAAATGTTTGATCAGCAGATATTAGTCGATCAGTAAATGGCCTTGGCTATTTCGGGAAGAAAACCAATAGTAATTCATAGTTTAATATTAACATTTTTATTGTTAAACGTTAAATGCAAACCATTAAGAGTATGGTTACACAACGCCGTTTAAGGCACTAGAATTTTTAAATTACAAATTAACAATTTTAAACTAACCCTTTGTTTTATGATTTAAGTGTTTTAAATAGTATGATCAATAATAGCTATGCATACAAAATTATGTTTTAATTGTCAATAATGGCTCAGCTTTCTCTTAATTTCAATTGCCATATATTTGTAATAAATAAAATCTTTTCAGACTGCAGCTAATTAAAAAAAAATTTTTAAAGGGAAAAAAATCGAACGCATTTGATTAACATTAGAGGGCTAGTGAAAAAAAAATTTATTTTGGGCATATTCCAATACGGCCAAATTATATAATTCTTATATTTTGATAGTAGCCGCTATTTTTTTGCAATTTCGAAACTAGATAAGCTTAGTCAATTTAGAGTATTCTTAATGCATGCATTCAACTTTTTTTTTCGTTATTACTAAGACCTATGAATTTTGATGTAAACAACTAATTGGAAATTTAATATTTGACATAAAACTTCTTCCCCCATATTAGCCGGACAGCTTTCCAATTTTACTAATTTAATAATTAATTTATTTTGAAAGAAAGACAGTAACTCATATAAACCTATGAATTTTGCAAAAAACTCAAGTTAACAAATTTTTGAAAGTTATGAATTAACTACAGAGATAAAACCTGCCATTTTAGGGACTTTTAAATCCAATTTGGTTAGTCATATAAACATTCAAAATTTAATGTCAAAAAAAATATTCAAAAACAAAAATTAAATTAAATCGTTTTTTGCATATTCACAACAGCTAAACTGTTAAACTCTAACTTCATATAATATTTTTATTTAAAACCGATAACATATCTTGTCGTAGTTAAGTTTGGATGCAAAATATTTTGTATTTAAATGCTGGTGAGCTAGATATACTGATAAAACTCACTTCTCATGATTTATGATGAAAATTTTAAGTTAGATTTTTAATTTTATTAGGGTATATAAAGTCATTTTGGTCATAAAAGGCCATTTATTGATATGGATGGATTTAAAAAGCCGAAGGAGGAAGAAACTGAAATGGGAAAATATAAATGAGACTAGGCCATTATGGTGGTGATTTTCTCATAAACATATTTTTTGCCTGTAATACTAATCATTGAAATGTTTAAGTATTTGTTATTTATATAAAATAAAAAAAAATATATTTGTGACTATTTATAAAATATTTGGGTTATGGCTCCAATAAACAAGATCTAGCATTTTTAACGCGGTCAACTCTATTCACCGAGCTGGGGACTCTGTAGTTTTATTCAAACATAAAAAATCTCTGGCAGAACTTAACTTTAAACGCTGCGTATTAATACAAATTTCGTCGATGTCCTAAAAGTTATAAATTATAAATTACATTAAACATCAAATATATAAATTATTGTTTTACAGTAATATTCACCAAAATTAATAATAAAAAAAGAGATGAGCTATTTTATAGGAAATGAATTTCTGGCACTTAACGTTTTATAAAAATTTTTTTAAAGAAAATAGTAACTAAAAAAGTATATTGCAAAACGACTGTTTGCAGGGTAAGATGTGGTGCCTAAATATAATAAAAATTTCAAATAATTTACTAAAATTATTAATTATCATGACAATAGGATCTTTGTAAATGCATTTTTTAACCATAAGAATGATCAGAAAAGAAAGTTCGATTTGTTAAAATTCTAGCTTTTCCAATTCAGGGGGCAAAAAAAACTTTTGTGTGTGAGGATCATAATAAACATTTACGAATCCTGTATATTGCAGGCCGTTTATATGGCTGATGAGAATCTTTTTGATAAAAGTAGGTTATCTAAAATGTATTTTGTTTGCATAAAGCTCTTGATACAAAAATCTGATACAATAAAGTAACATAAAAGGTATCTGCTATGGTTTATGTACAAGATCATTGCACTACTTAAAAGTCAAAATGACAAAAATAGCTTGTATTTAGCTTCATGTATTCAATTTAACCTGTTATTATTATTATTATTATTATATATATTGTTGTATCCCAGCTGTCGTTTCGGTTAAAATAAAGACTAAATTTACCTATTTAAGAGTGTCGGATTTAACTGATAATTTGTCCTTAAATTCCTATATGTTGTTGTTGTTGTTGTTAACCACTGCGAATTTTCAATATAGATGAAGGTGGCTCGGAGGTGTGAGCGAGCTTAGAGGCGGCTAGAATAGGATTTGTCCATAGGTCTAATGGATTAATCGGAGTGCCACGTGATGGGCATGAGAGCCAGTGGTGTAGGCTGTCTGCGGATTTTTTGCAGTCTTAACACATGTCGTCAGATGCATAGACGCGGTTACGAAAATCGGCTAGTAGGTAGCAAAAGCCAGATCTTAGTTGTAAAAGAAGACACCTCTCTCGTCTAGAGAGAGTGGTTTCGGAGGGTGAACAACTCCCCCCTCAAACATAAGTTCCTATATAAAAGGGCGTTTGGGATTAGATAACTACATGGCTGGGTATTAACATTGTATATTTACTATTCATAATATACCATATAACACACGCCCATACACTACTACACCCCTATACACCCATAAAATTAATTATACGATACCTGTTTAACAGGTAAATAACGGTTATAATAAAATTCCTTTTACCTATACCATGTAGGCGTAGGCGTACCATACTTTAAAACTGTTTGAGCTCTTCTATATCGCAGCGATAGATAAAATAGTCAATTCAAAAAAAACATCGCCCGCGTTCAAACTTTATTTAAATTTCTCTTTGTTTTTTAGAAAGGTAGTAAGTTTTTTCGCCTTTCATGTACACGTATATACCTTTGTTATGATAGAAAATGAAAATTTACGCATAGCACGCACCTATGTATGTATATTTTTCTCATCATATTTATCCATCCATCGATATTAGGAATTATTTTTAAATTTTCTCTAAATTTTTTTTGAAAACTCAACTTAAATTTTTACATCATATCATGGAATCGTCAAATTAAATTCTTCCATATTCCCTACCCTCATGCAACGTTGTCATTTCAATATCATTTATGTTTTCTTTTTGTCCTCGGAGCTAATCAAATATAAACTCCTTTTAATACATAAACCAATACCTGAATAGTTAAAGCAAATTTCAAAAAAATCTATTTGTTTTTCTACGTTATAAACGAGGTTTATCAAACATCAAATTTATAATATTCGACAATGGTCGGTAATAAAAACAGAAAGCAGCTCGTCGGAAAAAATTGATCAATTAACCGTCGCCAAAAAATTATTCATGCTTTATGTATGTATCAATCAATATATATACATTTTTAATATTTAATTGAAGACAATCTAATAATAAATCATTGATTTTTTTGGTTTTAGAACACAGCCTTCTGAGTCATTATAGATTTAATTCACCAAGATTAAACTAAATCATGATTCATCTGAAATTTTTTTTATGGGCTTCAACATACACCATACCTAATTCTATCTCATGCCCTCGTTGGAAATTAGATGTGCTTTAAAATATGAACGTTTAATTTGCTTCGAAATTCAGGTCATCACAATAGGTATGGCTTTATTTACTGTATATATATCAGAATTGGGGCCCAGTAGCCCAATCGGCTCCCTGTCAACCGAGCTTAAGATGGACCGAAATCATAAAACTAGCCGGGATGAACCTGAAAGAAAATACCAAATTTCGGTCGAGTCTAAGTTTAAAAAAATGCTGGCCAGAAATGGCCGATTTTAACTAATCTTCAACTATTCCGAATGAATTTTGATATACATAATCTATGGTTATTTAATTGGCACATCAATTAAACGTCTTCCCGTACATTTTAAAGTTCACTTTCACCAATTTAAGCCGGTTACGTTGGGTGGGCCAAAACTTAATTTAAAATCATTCCTTATAAAAATTATTCTATATATACTTTAAATTAAATTTATACGATGATTGAAATAATTTCATTTAATATTTTTCAATATCAAGTTTTTTAGTTGATTTAATAAAATAAAAAGAAAATGGAAAGGGGTTGATGAATTATTTTACAATCAATGTTCATTTTAAGTTATCAATTATAATATTAATAGTCATTTAGGGGGGGGGGGGAGGAGAGGGGCGGGGGGACGCGTTAAGAATTCAAAAATTTTTGTAAAATTTTTTTAATTTTATTTAACTTGAAATTTTATAGATAAAACAATTTCCATGCTAACAAAATTAACGACTTGGCTTAATGTAAGATCCCGGCGCGGCGCAGCCGGGATTCGCGATTTAGCCAAAACCGGGGGGAGGAGCAGACGATAATTTTAATCTACACTGAATAAGGAATTGCGGAAATGGCCGGAATGCACTTTTTAAGCAGCGGTGGGGGCGGGGCAGGGAGGGGGAGCAGACGATAATATGAATTTGCAATTTAACTACTAGATTGTGTGTATTTTGAACTTGCAGGAAAAAGTGGTGTTAATATCCAGCCGCAGCTTGAATATTTAGTTAGATTGATGTTAAGTTAGTATTATGGTTAGGTTAGCCTAAGGGCGTGATGTTTAGGGTTAGGGTTGATGTTAGGGTTAAATTAGGGTTGAGGTTAATGTTAGGGTTAAGTTATCAGGTTTGGCTGCGCCTAAACCTGATCAAAACTTCACCCTAACATTAACCACAACCCTATAACCCTAACATCAACCCTAAACCTAGAATGTGCCCACATTAGCAATTGCCTTATCGAAGCTATAAAAACAGGTACTTGTGATTCGAATTTGATCCTACAAGGTTCAGGCAACGATTAGGGTATGGCTTAATGTAGGATTAGTTTTCATTTCGGTTAATGTTAGAACTAGTTTTTAATAACAGGTTAGGGTTAAGAATTGTTCATAAATAATTTTTCGACATATTTTGCAAAAATCAGCTGATTTTTTCATAAGACAAAAACCGTCATTTTTCCACCTTTGAGGGCGAATATTTCAAAAACTAAGAAATTTGGCACTTCTTGGAATAGAAATTCGTGATCCGCGTGTAAAATATGACCTAAAAACAGTTGTTTATAAAAATCGGTGATGCGTCAATAAATTTGGATCGTGCCCCTGTTGGAATTTTACACCTCAGCCGGTCCTGGTATGGCTACATATTGGCCTGAATTATTAAGTTTTACTTTAACCTGATGAGTTTATTTTGTTTAGGCCGTGATTTGTAAGTGGTTTGGTTTTTTTTTAAACTCCAAAAAGTTGGGATTTTATGTAAATCAACCAAAAAGCCTTTAAAATATTTTTCAAAGCCGAGGTAATAAAGCAAAATGCATTTATTAAACCATGTTCCATGTGTTTTTAAACTCATTTTTTGGGACGTAACATATGAAATGAACGTATGATAAACAAGTTACGTCATCCTTTATTAAAGCAAATTTTTTTTTTGTTTTTACAACATTTGTATACGAGTTTTCAATCATTCGCTGAATTTTTTAGCATTCTAAGAAATAAATTGTTTGTAAAGAGCGAGGAAAATGAATTGCACCAAGCGTATTCTTAATATGGAAAAAACGAAGATATTATTTGTTTTACCTGTTTCGCCTTTGTGCAAATAACAGGTCTACCTTAATCGATTGTTTATATTTCATTTTTACTTATAATAAACTTATATAATTTTCAGAACCCTGTACCGAGAAATGAGTGGAAACGTTTATCTCGCCCAAAAATTTCTGCCGTCGAAAGAAACGCAATCTTTAAATATTTTCTAATTTCAACGTTATAAAAAGTGGAATTTCAAGCAAGTTAACAAAAAAATTAACAAAAAATTTTCAGCCCCAAAAAATATGATTCGTAATTTACCCTGGACCAGTTTTCGATTATACTGCTATCTATTGAGCGCTCTAGCGGCTCTCGTAATATTTTTCAGTTACCTACGGGCCAGCCGGTCTAACCTTAAGGTAACCGGAGGGTTTTTCAATAATCCGCTCTTTAAATCACAAGGTGATAATTGGAAACTCCAGCCTCCTCGCATCCCAGCAAACATCGATATCGAATTTCTCAGCGACTTCGAAAAATTCCTTCGTGGTCGCAATGGTCCCGGAAACAATAGAGGCAGAAATGATCTCAAATTCCAGTCATCTATTCACATCAAGAATGATTCACTGGAACAACATGACCAAAAGGTTACCTCTCAAGCCCAAGCAAGGTAATAAACCAAAATAATATATGTATATTTACATAATTTAATTGTAACTCTCTGTTCGGGCATTTTTTAATCCATTTGGGCTGACAAGAATTAGAAATAGCCAGAAAAATCATTTTTGTTTTTTAGTTACGCTTACTTATAGGCTGCGGCTAGTAGAAAAAAAAGTTTTGACGAAAAAAAATTGCACGCATTTGAATAACATTGAGGCGGCTAGTGTAAAAAAAAATACAATTTTTTTTAAAAAATATTTTGTTAGGCACATCCTAAAACGACCAAAAAACCTAAATTCTCATTTCTTGATATTAGCCGCTAAAATTTTTTTATTTTAGAAATATTATTTTTTACAGTTTTGAAAGAAGTGTTAGCCGCAGCCATATTTACAAATTTTCTTCTACTCTAGGCATTTTAGGTGCCGAAATGCCGATAAAAAAAATTTACAATGTAATGTACCGGCTAACAAACCTTCCTCTTTTGCACGCAGGAGGTTAGGGATTCGAATTCGTGCAAAGGCGCCATTTTTTAAGATATAACATTTTTTAGCTAAAACTGCTGATTAGCCTCCTAAGGCAGCGTTTTAAAAGATATACCAAAATTAAGAACCTAGGCTAAATCCTAGGCCACTGGCGTGCGATCAAATCTTATTTTGAAACTCGTCGGCAATAATAGCTTCTTTGCTCAAAGTGTCAAAGTCCTATATTGGGAGAAATGGGGGCAAACATCAAATCCGATTGCATTTTCACAAATCAGTCTATTTAGTTAATTTGTTTAATAATTACCTGTGCATTGGTACAATCCTTTTTCCCCAAGAAATTCGTCTGATTTCCCTATTTCAAAAGTTAGATGGTAAAAAAAGTGTAATATTTTAATGATCCCGTTTTAACTCAATATTTATTTTTAAAAAAAGCGCAAAATGTTTATATAAATTTCAATTTGTGTTTTTTTATTCTAGACATCTAGATTTGACATGGAATAAATAAACTTCTAAAACCTACATTACTAAACAATTATCCGTTTTTGAATTTTGCCAAAAAAAAATTCAATATGAATGTTAACCGGGTGGCCAAAATTATCCAGAAATATATTTTATGCAAAACAATTTTTTTTAGAATTGACCTACCAAAAATTGTGGCCGTATAAAGGCTATATTCTATCGGCGGAGTATGATTTGGACTTTACCTCTACGAAGTCAATTCCGCCGAAAATTATGCATAATTTAGCGAAAACTATTTTCGGTATTGTTTTGGCTATGGTGTGTGTTTAATTAAAATGTTTTCAAAGTTTATCAATCGCAATTTAATTAAAACTCAAATTAATTTAAAATCTAAACATTTCACATATGAATGTCAGTTTAAAATTGTATCATGTATCATAAATTTTTAAATGAATTGACCAAATATCTCCAATATATGGGAACAATGTCGAGTTGTTTAAATGATAAAGAGGTTCAGAGCCGGACTCAAAGACCTGCTTATTTCCCCCATAAAGTCAAACTCGACTAATGAAGATGGGTGTACCAAAAGTAAATTTCAAAGCCGGGCTGGGTCATCCAATCAAATTATTGTCTAGTTGATAAACGAAGGGCTTTATATATTTCGTATCACAATGATGATATTATTGGTAGCATGATGAGCTAGCGTTCAATTTCAAAGTTAGAGGAATATTTTAACAGTTTGGACTATCTGACACAACCCTCAAGGTTGCCGAGGAACGGGTAGGCAATAAAAAATATTTGAAACGGACCAAAATCTTTTTCATTTGCCGTATTTTAATAATTTTTTAATAATTCCAATAGCGACATTACATTATGTATGTGTTAAATTGTGTTATATTTTATGGTATGTAGGACAACCACATCTATTAAAATTAATGCAATACTCCTTCCGGGTCCTTCTAAACTTCATAATGCTAACGAAATTTTTGGCGGAACTTTAACGGCAACAGATCCACGAGTCATATCGACCATCAAAAATCACTTCCTGTTTCCTGTAAAAATAGATTTTTATTTACATTAAAGCGCTTTCTAGGTTATAGACTAGGGATCAGACTTAATTTAAATATTAAGATTTTTCAAAAAAAATATATAGTTGAAATATTTTAGTAGGGTTAAGATTTTTCTTAAGAATCTTATTGAATTAAAAATACGCAATGTTTTTGAAATAATATTTTTAAATAAATGATCAACTGCTCCGAGTGTTAAAAAAATATTGTAAAAACAATAATTAATAATTTTTGGTGTAAAAGTTTAAATGGAAAATTTTATTATTTAGATTTTCAAAATTTTTTTTGTAAAATCGATTGAAGTCTGAACGCGCCCATAAAAAATGTTTTTCTCTTAAATTTTTAACATTTTTACATATTAAAAATATACCTAGATCTAAAATTAGAGTTTCGAAAGGGCCTGTTATAAATTTTAATTTATTTAATATAGCACTTGCTTTACAGGCGTTATTATATACCTGACTAGACCATGTTTTCTTATTGTAATTTTTTTTAAATACAGATAAACAAATATAAATGCTACAAAAAATAACTTTACGAAAACATAAAAGCATACATCCCCGTGATGGCCTTATCACATATATAATTTCCATTTGTCTCAATTTCTTCCGCCTTCGTTTCTTTAGTCCGTTGACAGTTTTGAGACCTCAGAAATACCCCCAAAAAAATTTAAGATCTTTTTCCTAAATAATAGGCCCTTGCAACTTACATTTATCATCTTAAACAATGAGAAATATAATTTTTTGGTATATCATGCTTAGAACTTAAATAACACAGAATATTTCGCGTTCAAACTTAAAAACGATGCGATATATTATCGTTTTTATATAAAAATATAATATTGAATTTAATAGCTGGAAAAAAATTTAAATTATTTTTGTATTTGATTTGTTTTTTTGTGACATTTTTGATGTTTATAGCTGCGTAATTAAGTTTGATTAGAAAAATTGGGAAACGAATTTGAACCTAATATTGAGAATATGATCTCCTTAATTAGTTCATAACTCTCACAAATTTGTTAAAATGTATAATTTTTTTTCTTTTCGACCCGCGATTAATCAATGACGCCGCCGCACGGCATCTTTCACAGATTCTTTCATTCATTTTTTTACTTATAATTATTTACATAGCCTTCCACACTTACCTACAATTTGAACGATTCAAAGAAGGAAGATTTCTCAATGGGTCAAATTGACGCGATAAGGCCATTTCTTGATTTTAGGGTATGTTTATACTTATTATATAATTAAAGTCTTCAATGTGGGCTGACAGCTCTACCGGCAGGAAGTATGTACCGTGCACATCCGGTTTTCGTTTTAAATAGTACAACTTCATAGAATCTCCTAGTAGGTTTGTTGAGGCAGTATAGGTAATGATAAATTTTATATTTTTTTCTTAAAATTTTTACAAAAATAATTAAATTAAATGCGATTAGAAAAATTTGACTACTTTTTGTTAATTTTTTGTTAAATTGCATGAAGTCTGAACGCGCCCTAAATTATATTATAAGATTATGGAAATCGTATAATTCAATTTGATACGAAAAAGTTTAATTTGCCGTTAAATATTATTTATGTTTTTATAGTTTTATACATATTTTACAGAAACGTGGCTTTTTCGTGGAATGCGGTGCCCTTGACGGCGAAACTCGATCTAATACCCTGTTCCTTGAACGCAGCTTTCAATGGTCAGGCCTGCTTGTCGAAGGTGACCCCAAGAATTTTGACCTTTTGCTCAAGAAAAATCGCAAGGCCTATTCAATCAACGCTTGCCTCAGTACGACCACCACGCCGTCCACGGTAAACAAAATTTTTTTTTTTAATTTTTTTTCACTGCTCCAATACCAAATACTTTTTTAAACTTGGCTAAACTTATATTTTTATCAAATTGTGAAGTCAGCTTAATAAAAAAGGCCGAAGAATATTTGTTTTCGGGTGGATTGCGTTAATAAACCCTTTTTTTATAATAAATTTAAAAATTTTGGGTTTTATTTTGAACTATACAAATCCGCCTTTGCGCTTCTCATACGGTCAATTTTACTTTACTTTAGGGACGTTTTTTAATAATTCAAATGAATATTTTTTTGCAGAAATACATAAAAATAGATATAATTTGGCACATGTCCTAGGAAGATATTTAATGAATGGCGATGCCATTTAATTTATGCAAAACCCCTATGTTTTAGAAATTTGATTTTAAGTTTTTGACAAATTTTAGTTTGATACGGGCCTATGAAACTGTCATTGCTACAGCACGATCTATATTAACAATTTTTGCATTTACGACCGACTCTCAAATAATAATGCTCTTTTTGAAAACATAAAGTTAATTTTTGGGCATCATTTAGATATGATTGGATTTGTGGGGTGGTTGTTTAGCTTGTAGCAGCCAATAAATTTTAAAGAGTTGTGAGCTAACTTTAGCGACCAGACCTGTAAGAGATTTTCAAACCCAATTACTGTTTTTTAAATTCAAATTTATTAAGCAAGCTATATAAATAATAATTTTTGAAAAATGTTAAAAATATAAAAAAGAAACAAAAATACTGAAACTTATTTTCATATCTCTATAATAGCTTTAATTTTAGAATCAATATCGTTTCCCACTAAATAACGCATACTATAAATTTTTTCTTATATTGCATCTAATCCATTCGGGTTGGATTAGATATATGCTAGTTTGATGTTATATTAGAGTTAGCAAAATGTTAGGCTAAATTAATATTAAAATAAAATTGTATTTAGTTTGGGTTAAGATTGAGGTATCAGATATAATATACTAGCATTTGAGATGATTTGATCATACGTGCACAAAGAGAGAGCGATTTTAGAATGGCTTGAATAACATATTCTATGTATTCCAAAAAAAGGTGATTTAACTTTGATGGACAATTATCGTGGTATTTCTCTTATATCGGTTGTTTCTAAAAATTTTGGCTACTTTAATTAATAAAAGAATCGTTAGCTTCTTGGAGAGTAACAATTTAATATGCAGGGAACAGGCTGGCTTTCGTAAGAACGAAGAGTGCATAGGTCAAGTCATTTCGTTGTTTGAGAGTGTCATTAGGCGTAAGTATAGCAATTTGTCAACTCATTTAGCCTTTATCGATTTTAAAAAGGCATATGATATGGTACCTCATCAAGCCCTTTTTAAAAAACTTTACTCTATAGGAATAAGGGGAAAAATTCTGGCCATAATTGAGGACATGTATCTAGGTAGCGCTTTTCTAACGCCTTTTAACGACTCAGACCCGGTCATACTAGAAAGAGGTCTAAGGCAAGGCTGTCCGCTATCACCTATTCTTTTTAATATTTATATAAATGATATTTTCAACGATATAGGAGTTAGTGTCCCAAATGTTGACAATAAGCTTAAAGGTTTATTATTCGCCGACGATCTGGTTTTTTGCGCAGAGTCATGTGAGGATATTAAAACAATGCTCTACCATCTTGAAAATTGGGCTAATAGGTGGGAAATGGTAATTGGAGCTGAAAAATGTGGCATTATGATAAACAATCCCTTAAATTCAATTCCGTGCGAGTGGTTAATTTAGGGGAACTCTATACCTCAAGTATCAAACTATAGATATCAGGGCCTTTTAATAAATGAGGACTTTAATATCGACGAGATTATTGAAAAGCGGGCGTTAAGGGGAATGAAGGCTATTCATCTTTACGGTCCGTTCCTACGGTCCAGCTCCATACCAATAAATGTTAAATCTCATATTTATGTTTCAGTCATTCTACCCATTCTAACATATGGAGCGAAATTATTTGGTCTTCTCTCTAACAAATCGCTGTCCCCGCTTTCTAAGACTCACGATCAAGCCATTCGCTGGATGATCGAAAAATTTGGAAAAAGATTAATTGGGACTAAACTTCACTTGTACTTAGACCTCAATATAAGTACTTTTAACGTTTATGCAAAAAAAAATCCGTGCGTTTCTTTTTAAAATCTCAATATAGTAAAACATTTATAAAAGATCTAGTCTTGTCAAAACCTAAGTCTCGCAAATGGACGTGGGTTTCGCGTTGCTCTAGGTATTTTAATAAAAACAAAATATCATTTAATGGAGACCCAAAAATCATTTCAAAATCATTTGGCCTAAACCTTGACAAAGCTAGTCTTAGCGAAAGTAAGTATAAAAACGACACATTGTTTAATTCGTTCTTCAGTAACCCTTTTTATTTTTCTTTAAAAAAATTAAAAAGTAGTGATTGCATTAAGTTTTCTTTCGGCTGCAAACTTCTGCTTCATATGAGGACAGGTAATTGGTGGAATTTTAAAGCAAGACTATTAAGATTGGTTACAAATGACTTCGACTGTCCTTGTTGTAAATCAGTAGTTGATGACACACTTGCTCATTTCTTTCTACACTGCTCTGCTTTGCATGAATTTAAACGCTTATACTTGCATGTATAAATATCTTCAAATAAATGTGATAATATGTTGTTAATTGATATTTTAGGGCTTTCTAATCAGTCTGAAATTTTTAATATAATAAAATATTATCATTATGCTGGCCAAAGATTCTTTAGCTCTTGGTCTAAGTTAAGTGATTGCCTAGTACCCGACAGGGCTAAAAGGGGCTATGCCCTGACGGATATGGCGTCTCTTTCAAGAGATGTAGGGCAAGGGGGGCATTGTTTTAGCAGGTGAATGATTCTGGCCTTCGACTTTTGCCAGAGTTGTAAAGCCTGCATGCTATAATATTCCGGAGGGTGCGGCGTCATTTCGATGGATATTGTGGTATTGGCGGAGAGACGCGCTTAATCCTATTGACCTTAGTGGTTATGAACGTCGCCGCATAGCAATTTCAATGCTCCTCACCAAAAAAATGTAAAAAAACCCAAATTTATAGAATTTTGGTTTTATAATTTTTTCAAAAAAAAAAATATTAAGTATTTAAACGCGCCCTTATGTACATCTATAAACAACCACCCCATATTTTATTTGTAATTGTAGCTCCGATTTGCTCAACATTTTAATTTGGGTCGTATTCTCGGCAAAGGAGAATTCCCTAAAATCGGCGAAACGGTCAAAGAAATGCCCTGCTTTCCACTCGAATCCATTATGGCAGCGCTCAATCGAACTACCATCGATTACTTTTCACTCGACGTCGAAGGAGCAGAGCTCGACGTCCTCCAAACCGTCCCCTTTGAACGGCTAGATATTAGGGTTTACATAATAATTTTTTTTTCACTAATTTATATAATAAGAAACTAGTTTGAAACAAAATAGACCTTACAGAGCTCTTGCGTCTATAGTACAAATGTATGCAATTTATGGTAATTATAATGTACCCAAAAATGTGGTATCTGAGCATTATCTTGACCTTTTTCCAATATGAAACGGTTTAGCCGTTAGGGTTTTGTCTTTTTTTGACCAAGCCAGGTTTTTGTAAGCTTTCGCAAAAATAACGACTCTTAACTTTTACTCATCCATTAACTAGACAGGATAAAACCTAATTTAAGTGTAGAACACAACAATGTTTACAAGCCCTTAAGATCCTCGAAATAACTTTTCACTCAAAAATTAAGTTTGGACGCTAAACCCACCCTTTTAATTAAATATTAAAAAAATACACACAAATAATTTTTTTTAATTCGACCAAAAATAAACAATGATTGGTTTATCTAAATCGTAAACGTAATGCGTTCAAAAAATCCTACTAACTTAAAGCGTTAATACGAACAGCAACAAAGTCTTGAGTTACATCGAAAATTAATTTAGACATAAAATTAATCATATGAAGGCTAGTTTGTATGTTACGCCAAAATATACAAAATCAGGACCGGGTCGTGGCGCCTAAAATGCCGTTTTTTCGTTGTTTTAGCTTAAAATCCAAAAAAGCATTAGGTTGCCCTTATAGATGGACCAGCCTCGAATAACACATATCGACAAATTTATTTTCGGGTCAAGATAATGATAACATACGATTTTGCATTATAGAAGAGGGCCCTAACTCAAATGATGTTCGCACTATTTTTTCACGTCCATTTATTATATATATTAATTAACAACTTTCCCTTATATCATCAATCTTAAACTAACATGTGAACTTTCTACATGCATTAGATTATAATTCTTTGTGTTTAGACTTTGTAAATATAAAAAAGGAAAAACTGTTGGTATGAGTGAATTAAAATTTCTTTTAATTTTGTTATCAGGTACTTTCTGTCGAATTCTTCCACGTCCAAAAGGGTCAACACGCATTGCAAAATTTTATGGAAAGCAAAGGATACACTATGGTAGGTAGGGTAACTCATCCCTGGGCATTGGCAAACGATTTTATTTTCGTCAAAAATTCCATAATAGCCGAACGTCAAAACAGATATATCTCAAATCATCCACCCGCAACAAAATAAAGCCTGTTAGTGCTGTGTGTCTTATTTCCATGACAAATGACAAATATGTTTAAAAAAGGGAACAATACAAAAAAGTCTCTTTTATTAGCGAAAAAAATATAATTTTGTAAAAAATACAAAATTCTTTGTCTATAAAAAAAATTAATATAATTTTTATTTTTTTTATAAAAGAGCGGAATGATATTTTAATTATTTATAAAATAATTATCATCCATAGGCCCCACTTAAATTTCTTAGGCTTCATTTTTATACTTTGCTGACTATTTTTTTTACACAATTTGGAAATTAATTTTTTTGTTTTTCTGATTTTATTGATAAATGCAATACTCAACTGTCAAATTAATTTTTTTCTCATTCTTTACTAAGTTTCCATATACATCTCACATATCAAAACTTTCCTTTTTAATCTATTTTTTCCTTTTTTTAATATTTTTTTGTAGGAAATTTTTTTTAGTTTGGATCTTTTAACAAATTTAATGGCATAATGGCTCCGGTGAATTAACCGTTATTGGTAAGACCACAATATTTTGCAACAGTTGAGCTAGAAAACCTTATTATAGAAAGATTGCAATATTACCTTAACCCAAGGGAGTAGGTAAAAGGCCATCAAAATTTTTATTTTTTATTGGTTTATTTCTTCAATTTCGAAATCTTTCAAACAAATTCCATTTTTTTCAATTTGTATTTTACGCTACCTGTATCAACTACAAACCTTTAGAAAAAAAAATTTCGTGCAAGTTATATTATAAATAACAGTTGTATAAAATTTTATTTATCATTTTTATATACTTTTGAAGGTTAGAAACACCAATAGCAAACAATTCCTTCCAACTTATTTTTAAAAAAACAATTTTGTCTAGTCCTGCTTTAAACAAAGTCAAAAACTGCATTTTATGCCATATTTATTCATTCATTCATATTCTCTACACCCTTTTTTATTATAGATTATTTCCATTTATTTAATAAATATAACACTCTATATGAACAAATTTTTTGTGGGAAATTTTGATAAATCTATGGTCGCGTTCAGACTCATTTCAATCTTTTTTGTAAAATTTTAAGCTTTTGGCATTTAACGCATTTTAACAACAAAAAGTCGCCAATTTTTGTTATTAGCTTTTAAATAGTTTCCCTAAAAGAAAGTTTAAAAAAAAATTTTAAAAAAAAATAAAATTTTTAAAAATTAAATTTTTGAAAAGAATGAAATGAGTTAGAACGCATCCTAAAGAATAGAAAATAATATGACATATGAAAAAATAAGGTGAGACGGAAAATGAAATTAAAACAATTGGTAGACAATATCTACATCATTTATAAATTTAGAATAATTTATAAGTAAGATTTTAAACAGAGCTCAAAATAATTTCCATGTAAAAATATTATAATGTATTTACAAACTTGCACAAATGAAAAATTGACATTTTTTTGGTAAGGGGGGGGGGGGGTGGCTCGTTTTATCTCAAAGCTAGCCTATAAATAAACTGTGATTGAGATCATCAAATACACAAGTAAATTCTAAGAAGAACAGATGAATCAGTGCGTATAAATGAGGGAAAAGGTATGTTGATAAATGGGAAATTGTCCGCACTAATCTCCATATTTCATTAAAAATTCACCGGTGCATGCAGGGTTAGGAGTATCTACTAAAAGACCACCCCCTCACGGCCTCTTCTTTTTGAGGCCGCCCCCGCTATGGCTTTGGCACTTTTATTACATACGTTAACGGGGCAATGTAATACCCATTCGAGATAAATATAATTTGCCTGATATTAAAAAATATATTTATACATTATTTATATGCTCTTGTGTCAGGGGAAAGTAAATAATTTTTTCTGGGATAATTTGGAAAAGGACTTATACAAAATATGAGTTATGCATTGCCCTAATTCCGTTGAATGTTGGGCATAAACATAGAAAATGATGAATTGAATTAACGAAGTTTTCATGACCGTATAAAGCAAGCATAAATGTAAAATATGAATGTGGAGTAAAATAAGAAGACAATATTAGAAAATTACAATAAAAGAATATACAAATGGGAAATAAGATAAGAAAAATATATTTAAACCTATTTTAAAATTAAAATTTTTGGAGTTATTATAATAAGAATAATTAAAAGGGACTAAATGAAATCTTTAAAAATAAACTATTTATTAATTTTTTGTAAAATTTCTGTTAAAAAGGTTATTAGGGCTATTTATTTAAAACGACCGGTAACGTTCCAAAAGAGATACTTGCCTCGTTCTTAAGGATTGATGTTTTTGAGAGTTATGAGTTAAATACAGACAAGGGCGTAGCAAGTTGTAAAGCTGGGGGGGGGGATTTAAAAAAAAATTTTTGCCGCCTTCAAGAAGGCATAGTGCGGGAGTGTTTTAGTTTGAAATCTACTAATTCTTATGATTGTTAATTAATTTTGCTTTTTAAATGAGTAATCATTAAAGACTTTTATAAATAATGTTTATATAAACAAACATATATGGTATTCAAAAAATTATATTATTGATATATTATATGCAATAAATTTTTTAATTAATGATACAATTATGTAATGAATTTATAAAATAATAATGGTAATATTTTTATTTAACTAGTATTTTAATTTGAGGGGAAGGGAGATTTTAAAATTAAATATTCAAAAATATTTTAAATGTAATTTAATTTTATATCTAATTGGTATTTTAGTTTGGGGGGGGGGGGGTGTGGACTAAAAATTTATAATTTGGGTGGGGATATGGCATGCTTGGGGGGGGGGGGAGGTTTCATACCCAAATCCCCCCTCTCCTACGCCAATGACTACAGAGATCAAACCTGCCATCTTAGGGAACATAATTTGTTTACCCTTTTCCCTAATCAAACTTAATTAGTCAATTTTAAACATTGAAAATTTTAGAAAAAAAGGTCAAAAAACCAAAAAAAAATTTAATAAATTGAAATTTTATTTTTTTATATTTACAATAACTAAACTGTTAAATTTAAACTTCAAATAATAATTTTATTAAAAACCAATAATATATCGTGTCTTATTTAAGTTTGGACGCAAAATATTTTGTATCATCTAAATGCCAATGTAAGAGCTTGTTTTATTCATAAAATTTATTTCTTATTATTTGTCATTAAAAATATAAGTTACAAGGGATTTTTATGCAAAAAAGATTTGAGGTTTTTACCTTTTTAGGATATATTTAGATCTAACAATTTGGTCAAAAAGGCCATTTTTTGTAGACGGATCTAAGGAGCCCAAGACGGAAACTAAGAAAAACGAAAAATATATATAAGATTAGGCCATCATGGGGATGCATTCTTTCATGTTTTCATAAAATTCACGTTTCTACATTGATATTTGTTGACCTGTGTGGTATAATCTGGCCGTGAATCTGTTAAAATAACAGGTTCTAATTTATTTGGGTGACACCCTGGGCGAAGCGCTTTTGTATATATAACAAAATTTTAAGCTAAATGAGGTGTATGTCTATGAGGAAATCAAAACACGCATTTTTACAAATAAAATCACACCTTCGAATGGGACGGGGAAGGTGATTCTTTTTATAGTAAAAAAAAATTGTCATTTGGTTAAAAAACTGATATAGCTTACAATAATGACCGATTTGCTTTTTAGGTACTTGAGGCGAGTTCACAATCCTAAGTTATTAAACCAAAGGTTCACTAAGTTGAGTATGGGCCTCTAAAAATAACCTATTTAGAGAAACGATGGTTTAATTTGCATGTTTTGTCCTCTCTTTTAAAAAATTATAGGGTAGAGCCCAAAGACTCAGATTTAAATAGATAGTCGTTTACAGCTAACAACACTTTTTAAATATATATTTGACTAATTTACGCAGGGATAAATACAAAACGTATGTCACGTTTATAGATCGGCAAGCAGCTATTTTTTATTAGTTCTAGAACGGAATTACACAAAACTTATTCAAGCTATAGATTTAACGGGCCGTGAATATGGTTCAGCGCAACTCATTAAAACTTAGTCCAGCTCGCTCGAAACTAAGGGCCGGCCCGGGGTGACACCAAATATGTACAAAAATAATTTGATTGGCCAACCAATTAAAAATTGGCTTGAATATTAAATTCATAAAAATAACCCTAAATTAGTCCAACGTTATTGTTAAGCTAATTTTGCCCTAACCTAACCCTAAATTATGTCTGCACATTTTATGGATTTTCGTTTATTTTATGGATTTTCGTTTCGTGCAACGTTGGGGCCACCAAAAAACCTTGTTCCACCCGTAATTTGATCTCTATATCCATCATTCACGGGGGTATTAATATGTAAAAAATGTAACGATAATTGTTTAAAAAGTTTTATATTTAAAAATCTTATGATCAGTCAGGTATGAATACTATCTCTAAGGGGGCTTTTGCTCTAGTTTTAGTAGCCATGATATAAAAGGTAATTAGTCGTTTAATTAGCCTGCCCCTTTAGGTAATTAATTTTTTTTTTGAAAGTATTTTTATGGTAAAAATAAAATAAATTAGGCATTTGTTTAAAAAAACGCAATTATATAAATTTATAGAATGCAAAATTTTTTTAAAATTTTTTTTTGTGCCGGGTCAAATTATGACATAAAATTTTACATATTTTTATGATTATCCTATGCAGCTTTAGTGACAAATAAGGCACGAAAAGACTGTCAAAGAACCTTAAAAAGGTTGGATAGATAAAATTATAATTTTAAATTCTTTCAACTACATGAAAGCTCTAAATAAAACATAATAAATTCTTTAAAGTCAAAAAAAAATGTTAAAAATCATAATAAAATATTTTAAAAAAATTTAATAATTTTTGTAATTTTGCTCTGTAACAAACTATTCTTATTCAATTTAAAACTCAAATTGACTTATATGCCTCTATAATGCAATATTTTAAATTTATTTTTAAAAATTTTAAATGCATGAAGAATATATAAAGATCATTCAGTAATGCAAAATGACTTAAGAAATTTATATAAGATACAAGCGCATTACAATTTAATGATTGCAAATTAGGAAAAGATGTTTAAACTCAGGATTGCTCCATCAAGAATCTTTATTCGGTTTTTTGGATCCATCTTTTGTGTTTCCACCATTCTCTTCCTCCTAGAAAATAATTTTATCCGCCGCCCAAATTTAATTTTATCATATCACTTGAGGTTTGTAATCTTTTGTACATCAATCATTTTATTTTTCTAATAATAATTTTAGAGTCGGCTTTTTTGCGAATCTGTAATTTGACTTTCCCAGACTTTTTTAAAACATTTAATACATTAATCGGTGTTTTTTAAATTAATCTTTCCCGTTCAGATAGGATTTGAAGGGTGTTCAACAGCTGATCTAGGAAAAAACCTATTTTCCAATTTAGCTCAAATTTTTGTTTTTTAAAGATTTTATGACAGATTAAGAAAATCAACTTTAATTAGAGACAAAAAATAAACTGAAAATTTTAAATCTTATAAGTACTTTTTGATTAAAGCTCAAACCCATATTTCTAAATTTCAGAAAATAATGAAAAAACAAGTATAGCCCAAAAACGAGCTTTTTCCCAACTCTGTTTGATTGTAGATATCTAATCAGGGGTCCTAAAATCCTCCCGACCCGGTGCCGGCCTACCCACCCTTCCCCAAAAAAAGAATCGTAATTTAAAACAGGCCCGGGTGATTTGACCCGAAAACTAAGGGCTACATAAGTAGGGGCGCTTACCTAATTTCGCATTATTTTTTTAGTTGTTAACAAAGACTAAACAAATTTCTTTTCACACGGTAAAGGGTAATTTTAATTTATTACTTCTGCGATATGTGATTTATTAATACGATAGTAATTTAGTAAAGGGCCGGTTTGAGCCCGTCCCAAGAAAAATCAATTTTTGACTGTCCGAATAAGGTCCGTTAGATTTGTTCGACGTAATATTTGCGTGCTCACCCAATAAGGCTTGCGTCAACTCATTAAATGTAGGCTTCCGGGATGGGCAAAATGATTAGAACGCATGCCACTCTGTAGTAAAACGCCTAATTTTTACAACCCCGGTCTGAATGGTATTTGAATCCCCGACCTCTCGAGTCTTAGACCATGCCATCACTGAGCTACTCAGGCGATGTTGGTTATTATAGCCTTATTTTGAAAAACGGGCGATATCTCTCTATTAAAGACTTCTTTTTTCAAATATTTTGTTTTAGAAAACCCTCCGAGAATTCAAACAAAATTAATGCAATTCTTTCTTCGGGATCTCAACTTGAAACAATCAACCAAATATTCGGGGAAAATTCAAATTCGACGAATCTCATGGTGATATCGGCAATAAGAACGCATTTTTTATTTCCAGTACATAAGATTAATTCTATTACACAGGTCAACAAATTTTCGAGAGTTATGAGTTAATTACATAGATTAAAACTGCCATTTTAGGGATTTAGAGCCGTTAAATTTTTTTTCTAATCAAACTTAGTTGGTCAGCTAACATTAAAAACTTAAGAAAAAATGTCAACAAAAAAACAAAGAAACAAATATTTTTTTATTTAAAAAAGCTAAACGGTTATACTTAAATTGTAAATAATCTTTTAATTAAAAACCGATAAAGTGCCGCATTTAAGTTTGGATGCAGGATATTCTGTATTAAATGCTGATGTAAGAGCTTTATATACTAAAAATGTAGATATTTAAAATGATAAATATAAGTTATAAGGGATTTGAAAAAAGGTAGAGGTCACTATGTCTGTTAATTTGTTCAACAAAGGACATTCGGTTTGGAAGGATCTAAGGAGCTGAAACGGAAGAAACTAAGAAGAACGGAATTTTATGATAAGGCGATCATGTGCGCGTATGTTTTCATAAACTTATTTTTTGTGACATGGATATTTGTTGATCTATGTTGTAAAACTTCAAAGCAGGCACGTTTAAATTAATTCTAATAGTACAAAATATGCATAATTTTTAATATCCACACAAATAAATGTTTTAATTTAACAATAAAAAACCCTAAAAATTTAGTAATAAACTAAATAGCTGACTCCTATATTTTGAAATCTACTTAGACTTGAATTTGTTATATTTGAATGTCAATCTGATTTGAGTTTTAATTAAAAACTACATTATGTTTCGCTCTAATTTAAAACATTCATTATTCGTTTATAGCCTTCATCGCACCCATATAACCTGCTAGAACCGGCAAAAGAAGATTTTACAATGGGTCAGTTTGATGCAATAAAACCATTCTTAAATTTTTCGGTTAAGTTTTGTTTACATATAGACTAAGTACTTAAGCTTTTTGATATATACTAATTTGATAATGAAAATCAAATTTGAGAATTTAAACACTCTGCCTTGGTGTATTAGATTACCAATCCCGAAAGGATTATGTTTAAAACTCAGTCCGGTTTGAACTAATTCGGGCGCAATAAAACTTTTAAGGGCACGTGCAAAGTGAGTTTTTATTTTCGTAAAATTTTGAAAATTCCAAAAATTTTGAAAATTAATTTTTTTTTTCAAAATTTTTTTCACAATTTTTTTTTTCAGAAGAAGCACATTCTATGTGCATATATTAAATTTGGCAACTTTTTAAAAATTTGCGTTTTCATACAAAATATTTTTTTTTTCAAAATTTTGAAAATTTTACGAAAATAAAAACTCTTTGCACGTGCCCTAAAACATCATTTTTTTTACCATGAAAATCAAATTTTTTCTTTTAGACCTTATCACTATGGCTAGACTAAACTAATAGCAATAAGGCTATAATGTTATCAGTTCGGTCTACCAGCATCATTTTTTCTAATTTAGAGCCGGCCTGTTATTAAACCGATTTCAAATTTTACATCAACTTGGTCCATTTTTTTTTTAATGGGCCGACATCGAGCCGTACTGGCGAATCCATCTATGATCCCTAATTTAAATACAATATTCTGCATACTATACTAGGGGGCATATTTATCGTCAAAGGCATCTTCACAATTTTCCTAAATGCTCATATTTAATTACACTCTCCTCTTTAGGAAGGAGGATTTTTCGTTGAATGTGGCGCACTTGACGGTGAAACGCTCTCAAACTCACTCAATCTCGAAATGAGCTACAACTGGTCAGGTCTGCTCATCGAAGGCGACCCCAAAAACTTTGCAAAACTTCTCAAAAAAAATCGCAGGGCCTACTCTATCAACGTCTGCCTCAGTATCACTGATAAACCGATAATAGTAACCCAATTTAATTTAGCTGGTTAAAAAGAGTTTAATTCAGTGTAAATCTAAATTATCTGTTTTAATCAGCCTTTACAGTTTTACGCAATCTGATAATAATTTATGTAATCAATTAATTAGATTTTGCAATCAGAAAACATGTTAACTCACATTTACTTATAATAATAATATGTAAAGCTTCGGTACGCGCAACAGATTAATAAAGGACACGTTTTAGCACCAAATGAGGTGGCTCAGCCGGGGATCGAAATCAAAGAAATGCCATGTTTTCCTCTGGAATCTATGATGGCTGCGCTAAATCGAACACAGATCGATTACTTTTCCCTTGATGTCGAAGGGTCAGAACTTGACGTGCTTAAAACGGTTCCATTTGATCGCCTCGATATTAAGGTTGGTTAAAAAGATTTTCCAATATATGTTTAAGAACATTCTTAGCCAGAGTTATGTCCAGTGTTCAGGAAAAAAGGAAATTTAAAAAAAAAGGCAGCATAGTATTAAAACTAAAGTATCCTTTATAGAGGAAGCGCCAGGTTTATTAGCATTAGTTACAGTTTGAGTAAACCATTTAATAATATAAAAAAGATTTATGAAAAAAATTATAACTAAACGTTAATTATCACTGGTCTGCTACCTTAGTAAAAATAATTTTTATTTGTGAAGTCATTTATTAACGCAATTTGGGGCAGGTTTAACATATTTTGTAAATTAACCGTTGTTTCTAATTTGTTGAATTACATATCTTGCCTAATTAATTAATATAATGCTTTTCTTCCTTTGACATAATAATTAATTTATAATAATTGTAATATATTAATAGGTTTAAAAACGGCATTTTGTCGATATTAAACGACCTTGACCATATTTTTTTCCATTTGTCTTGATAACTTTAAAATAAATTTCATCTTTTTGCAAAAATTATTCAGTCCTTCAAGAAAGCAAAAAAAAATAAAAAATAGGACACGAAAAAGTTAAATTGGGCACAAAATATCTGCTTCTAAATTTTTCACGACATTAAATTGCAAACAACTGTGATTTGAGACTAAAATTATTGTTATATGCCGCATACAGGTGCTTTCAGTCGAATTTTACCACGTAAAAAGGGGTGAAGATGCCTTACGAAGTTTCGTCGAGAATAAAGGTTACACAACCGTTGCCCGAGTTACTCATTTTCAGCAGTTAGCTGACGATCTCATATTTGTTAAAAATTCAATCTTAGATAAAATTGATAAATAGATAATCTTGTCATATTTCAAAGATTTTTTATAAATCAAGCGTTGAGCTATATGTAAGTTTGTACGTCTGTACAAATGAGCATTTCAAATTATAGCTTAAACTAACTAACCTCAAACGCCTCCCATCTTACGTTAATGTAAGTTTACTCTTAAAACCCTATTCTAATAATCACCAGACTGCGGCTAATCAAAATTGTATAGAAACTTAACAGATAACATCAAAAAATGAGAGTGAATGTAAAATAACTGTTTTAAATATGCCTAATGAAAATTTTTAGTTTTTTATATCAGAATTGCCTTAGACACCTAAACATCTAATATATGCGTTCAATTTTTTTTCACTAGTCACACAAGAAGAATGACTAAAAATATGAGTGTATAGAGGCTTTTTGCTCCCTACCGCAGTGCTGACCAAATTTATGTGGCCAGGAAAAAATATTTATTGGTCACATAAATTGAGATTATCATTCATTAGAAGAGGCCACATGTGTATTGACCATTTGATTACCTGGCCACATAAATGTGGTCAGCACTGTAAGAGTTTCCTATTATCCATTTTTTTTAATAAAACTGGCAATTTAAATGTGACAAGTACTGTAACATCCATAAAACTAGGAAAATCCCTAAGGAACAAAATTTATTGAAGAGTGAAGGTTTTTTTGTTATTAAGCTGAACTATTGATATCTTTTTTTTAAGTAGACTTTTTTCAAATGTATCCAAATTTACAATTCGATTAAAGATATTTTAACGGTTAGGAAATTAAACCAGCACCTTTTTTTCACCTGCCTAGCGGCGATTTATAATACCTATATTTTTCCTTTTATTTCGGAAAGCTAGTGTTAAAATGTAAAAATTTTTATTTATACGGTTACGGCTAGTGAAAAAAAATAGAAATAAAAAAACTTCACATTCAATTAGTATTAAAGTGGCTATTGTAAAAAATTTATAGGCAGACCAAAAACATTAATTCTCATTTTTTGATAATAGCCGTTAGATCTTTTTTTAAATTTTATTTTTAATAATGTAGAAAAAAATATTAGCCGCAGCCGAGGACTAAAAAAAAGAAAAATTGGTTATGTATTTTTTATAAGCCGCAATCGGGTAAGTAGAGATTTGGAAATTCTAGCACTTTATTAATTGAAAATTCTATTAATGAAGGGAAAAATTGTTAAAAACCTTATGACTAATGTTTCGTATTTTCCCCAGGACAAACACGAAACATTTAAAAATGTTTTGGGTTTTTCTGCCGTTTTTTTTCCTAGTAAGTCAGCTATAAACATTATGAATTTAGAAAGAATGGCGGAGCAGAAAAAAACAAAGACAAAAAATATTAAATTTTTTTTTGTAAAAACAGCTAATATTATTAAAAATAGATAAATATTTGGTCTTATTTAGGTTTGGGTGCCAAATATATTGTACAATCTAAATTTTGTTGTAAAAACTTGGTGCACCTGAAAATTTTATTTTTGTTTAAGATGCTAAATATATAAGAAAAAAATTCTTGAACTTTATTAGGTAATTTTGAGATGGAAAACGATCAGCTTGGTCAACCATTTTAAATATGACGGATTTAATTGGTCAAAAGTCTAGGAAACCTTAAAATGCGAATATATATGAGATAGGTCTATCAAGGGGATGAATTCGTTTAAATAATTTTTTTTTTGATATTGATATTTGTCGACTTGTTTTGTAACGTAGTGTTTAAAAAATATATCAATATTTTAATTATATAAAAATTGTATTTCTAATAACATATATTTTTAAACAAAAATGCTAATAAAATTTTTGCACAGGTATATTTAAATTTTTAAAAACTAAGAAAAATAAAAATGGATATCTTATTTTAAATTTTTAGCAATTTATTTTAAAACTAATTTTATGGATATACAAACATCCTTAAATGTTTGTAAATTAATATATATTTATGACTTATAATACATAATATATTTTAAAAACATACGTTAATAAATTATTGAATCAATATTAAATGTAGGATAGTGCGCAGAAAACAAAAAGAGAAGTTTATAATTTTATTGAAAATGGATTTATTAAGTGTGCATTTCAGTAATAGAATTTTTGTGAAAGTTTATATTTTTAATAAGTTGGTATTAATATAAAAAAATGTTTTATAAAATAGTGCAATTGCAAGCAATTAAATAATGAAAAAAAAAATAATCTAAATACAATTTGGTCCTGAATATCTATTTAGAAATACATAAAATACCTTGAGGTAGATTGGTTAAATTAGGCAAGTTTTTAAAATGTTATAAATAAAATTTTGGGCAGACTTTATTAAACAATTAATTATATATATTTTTTTTAAAAGGGAAGATTTGTTGATTGGTGTTTTTATTGGTTGGGTAACTTAAAAATAATCTTGCATAAAATGTTTAAATATATTATTTTCAAAAGCCTATTTTTTAAATTAATAAATAAAGTTCTACAGTTTTTTATAAAATTAATGATTTAAAAAAAATCTAAAAATGGCACAAAAAAGTACGAAAAAATTAATTAACCAAAATTAGCTTTAACATTGTGTTTAAAAACCAAACGCTCTAATGTTAAGCCAATTTATACTTAACCTAACTTAAAATTAGTTATGTTGGACTATTTAATGAATATTTGATATTATGGATTTTTGTTTTTTACAAATGCCATCTGCATATGGCTACCCTTAAATGTTTGGCTAAAATCTGGACGATGGCTTGAAATTTAAAAGATATAATATCAATGAATCAAATTTTACTTTTTGTTGTTGAGTATATAACAGACCTTATCTTTGTGGCGCTGGGTAATAGAAATCATATTTAAATTTTTTTTTAAATTTTTTTATTAAAGTTTTATCTATTATTTAGCCCAGGTTTCTTGGGTTTGTCTCAAATATTTTTCCAAACCATATCAGCGTGGTTTTTTTTGCAATGATCAATCGTTAATGTACCCTTTCAAAGATTCTACAGTTACAAATGCAATGTTAACTGCTATTAATATGACAATTCCTATATTAACAGTATTTATGATATTTTTTTTATAATATATTTTTTTGATATTAATTATATTTAGATATTAATTATTGAATTAAAATTGTCTGGAGCTTTGCAAACTTTCTTTTCTACTAAGGAAAATGACTACAATAAGCTGTTGTTTTTGAAATTTGCCTTCAAAACACTTTGTATATTTTTTGTTGGAGTTGGAGTCAATCAATCTACAACAAGTTTATATATTTTGAGTATTAAGCATAATTAAAACTTTAAAATATGAATTATTTTAGCCTTCTAATTGGTTTATTTTTATTTATTTTATTTTGCTAATGAGTTCAATGAGTTTTTCTGCCAAAATATTTATGTGCTATTTGCTTAATGAATGTGTGGAAAGTTTATATAAATCATTAGTTCAGCATAATGAGTTTAATTTTTGCCCAATCATTATTTTATTTTCTATTTGAAAACAAAAATCAAAATTTTAATGTGAAATTAATATTTTAAAAAGTTTTTTGTAGACAATTTGCCTTTTTCATTATTTTTGTTACGCCACATGCAAAGTGAGTGTTTTTGTAAAATTTTATAAATTCTAAATTTTTAATTTTTTTTTTATTTTAAATGCATTTTATATCCTTAAACAAATTAAGCAACATTTTAAAAATTTGCATTATACATAAAATTTTAATACTTTAAATTTCACAAAAATAAAAACTCACCTTTTGCTTGTTTTTTGTTACAAAAAAATTCAAACATTTCCATTCTCTTCTATAATTTAAATTTGATTTTTATTGCTTAGATTTTACATAACTATTTTTCTGCTCAAACCAAACTTAGTATGCTTTAATGTTTGACAAGGGCTATATAAGTGTTTTAAATAGTCCATTATTAGTCCAAAATCACATATACCTAAATTTTATGTTAAGTTTTTCCTGATTTAATTTTTTATAGAATTATAAATTTAGTATAATCTACATTTTTCAATGAAGAGATTAGAATAATGATGTAGAAATTTTACATTAGCATTCATTTTTTTCATTTGAGCCAGAATTTTACCTAGTTCACTAGAGGGTGTAGGGCCTTTTTCTATTGCTATTAAAGATTAAAATTGGAAGCCTGTTCAGCTCGGTGCCAGCTCCTTGAAAAAACGGCCCAGAAATGATTTTTAGATCTCATATTCCCTCATTTCTTTTTGGTTAACAAAAACTAAATTTGATAAGTCTACAATCACATTACTTCATATCAAAGTTATTATTGATATTAATATTTGAGAAAACAAATGTATAGTTCTAAAATTTTTAAACCATATTTGTGCATTTGGGACGGGCTTATTAGAAAATGTCGGGCGGAGGGCCGAATAAATTTTTTTTACCAAGTTAAACTAAATTTTATAGGTCCTATTTAAGCGCGCTGAACCCCGTCTCCCCCCTTATTTAAGGGTCTGATTAAAAATCGTACAGTGGCCTTTCCCAGTTGCCCAGTCTGATTTAGCGCGATCTTATTGGGCCATGTAGTCGAGCTTTTGGACCAACTTCATCACTAAAGCTGATGTCCAACACTTTTGCAGTGCAAAATAATGGCCTGGGTTTGTTATAGCTACTTGATATTTTTTTGGGTCTGAACTAAAAAAGAATTTATTGAGCATGTAAACGGTGTCATCTAGCAATATTTCCCTAATAAATGGACCTGATGGGCTGTTAATATAAGCATTTTAAGTTAATACATTTTTATCTTTTATCTCAATATTACTTATGTATATATAAATTTTCACATTCCATTATTCTATTCTGTGCCGCCTTATTAATTTTATATTATCGACACCCGACCTTAGTAGCTATTAAATCTGCTGACAGGCTTGCTCGATCAAAAAATAATTTTATTAACGCGAGGACTGTCAAAATACCGGCGCTACCTTTTACATTTTCAATGAATTATATCACGAATTCAATATGAGTTATTGTTGTTGGCTCAAGAACGCAACCATGAATAATAAAATATTTTTTTGGTTTTAGACTTTTGTACCTGTATTCACATGTTTTTGTTTTTATAAGTAATTTGATATTGTTCATGCCATTTGGATCGGAATTATTGGTTAATTGTTTATTTATTGATTTAACACCCCGAAATAATTACCTTAAAAAAGAAAATACACTTTTTCAAAGGAATTGAGTTTGTTTGGAGGTTTTTTATACACCATTTAACAAAAAAATTTAAAAATTTAATTTAATTTTTTTGTAATACAATATTTTTCAATTTTTATTGCAAAATTTGTTTTTTAATAAACGGCCAAAGTCAAACCAACTATCAAAACTGTATATCATTGACATTTATATTGGGTTTAATTGGGTTTACAATAAAGTTTTCCAAGGTGAGGCAATTGGAAATATGTGTGAAATTGAAATCAAAATAGCTGAAATACAAAAACGCTTAGCGATCTAAATTGCAAAAAAATTTGATCACATAAACGTTTATGATCGGGACAGTATTATGTCTACCATATTTAAAAAATGTTATAGGCCCTTAAATAATTTTCGATGATTTTAATCTAAAATAAAGTTAATTTAGTTAATTTCATATAATTTCATATATGTTGAGCCTTTCAAACAATTAAAACAAAAAATTCTTACGCATTTTTAAGTTTGGCCTACTAATAAATAATTAAAAAATAATGTCAGGAAGGGCCAAAAAAAATGCGATAGGAATTTAATGTGATAGTTTGGATGCATCATTTTTAAGTTCAAGAGCAAGCCAACTAACCCTTTGTTTTGTACTCAATAAGGTAAGGTGGAAATCATGTAATTTATTTATTTATTTCTCTAAATTTTCGGTTTTACTGACACTTTTAAACTCACACAATGTCATATCAGGGCATGTCAAAACTCCGGAGTCTAGAAAAAGTTCATAAACTCCGGAGTATTTTATCAAAATTTGCTAGTTAATATATGTAATTATTACATAATTAGCCGCTCTTTCATTTATTTACAACTTTCATTAAACAAATTTTGACTACAAAAATAAGAATTCCAATATTTTCAATAAGCTAATGTTTACTAGCAAATTCTAAAAAACTATCCGGAACTCCGGAGTTGATGGACTCCTTCCCGACTCCCGGAGTTTTGACTTGCCTTAGTCATATTCATTTAATTTTTCACATTATTCCCTTTAAATGTGCCAATTTTTCAAATAAAAATTTTCTAAAGGAGCCAAATTTGAGTACTTGAACATTTTGTAAAGAATCTTTAGTTTTATTAACCGATATAAGCAAAATTTATGGTAAAGTTTTCTTTTTCTATTAGGGAACGGTTTAGGTTTTGCCTCTTTTAAATCTGCAGCTAATTTCATTTCGTAGAGTCGAAAGAGATTTAAGATAGTGACCTTAAGACCAAGCACGAATAGACGAATTTGGTTCGTTGGCGGTCCCCTTCTTCCCCTACTAACATTAACGCTGAATTTGAGTTTAAAATACAACCACATGATTACATGCACTCGAGGTCGTTCGAATTTAAATAATGTTATTTGTTATGAATGCATCCGCACACCTGAAATAAAGGGCTAAACCATTTTCAGATGAACCAGGTGGTTAACTTGACAAATCTCAATTACCTCTGAGAAAGAAGAAGTGCGGAAAGGCAATATTTTATAAACATACCTGGTAAAAATGATAAGCCATAGGTAAGGGCCTGCGCTATTAATTAATCTCAACAAATTTAGTTACTACGGTTGGATCCAGAGATTTTTTTTTACCTTATATTTTCATATTATTCTATTGGATGGATCACATATCTTCAGTATAATATCTCGAGCCACGAAAATAATTTTACATATTCTGACAGATGTTTTGAAATGGGTCGTGGGACGCCTTCGGCCACATTTCTTTTCTATATGCCTGCCTTCTTACAAAGCACCGTGTAATGCCAATTTGTACATTACGAGCGCTGAATGTTTCGGAACTGATGCCCATAAAATTAAAGATGCCAGGTTTTATTTATTCATCTTTCTTTTTTAGCTTGATACGTGATGATTTTTTATAAAAATTCATTCTTTTATAAGAGTTTATTGAGATTTAACCTTAGGCTTCTTTTTTGAAATATAGTTTACATATATTTTTTTGCAATATATTAATTTTTTACCCTAATTTTTGTAGGTATAATTTTTGAGTTATGTAAGTATCGAATCGTTTTCGATATATACAATGTAATTTAGTTAAAAATAAAATATTTGAAACTTGGAAACCTTTTATTACTTTTTTTAAAGATTTGTATAATTATTAATATTCTTGCTTAGTTAATTAATTTTGCTTGGCTTTCTCAACTTAATAGTCCTGTTTTGTGAATTATCCCTATAACTTTGTATAATGAAACGAAATTAAAAATTAATAAATTTTAAATATCCCTATAACTGTTTAGGAAGTATCAATCAAACAAACATGAAATTTTTAAAATATTTTATTCGTGACTCTACCAAATACCTTTCGTAAAATTTGAATATAAAATCCTAAAAACCAATTTTGATAAATGAAAAAGCTAAACACAAATCACCGGAGCTAAAAAAACTATTAATGGGCTCATTTTTTTTTAAATTAAAACAAAAAAATAATGGGTATTCGATCTACCCGTTATTTTTGAAATAAAAAATCTCTATTTATCCTTTCCTCGATTTATACTAATTTCCAAATCTTGCATTTTTGAAAAAAAAAACAATGGGCTTAGCCAAATAACGGGGCTGTTACTGGCTCTATTCACCTTTTTAAATTTGTGGACTGTGAGCTATCTTTATGACATTTGCGCTTAAATTTTATACATTGTTTGTAAATTAGTTTAAAACATATTTAATAAAATATTTAAATTGTATATGTATATTAATTGACAGGCTCAGTTTTGTTTTTTTTAATTAAAACCTATTTCACAACAAAAAAATAGCACGCAAAACTGAACCTACATGTATTTTAATTACTTCTTTTGTAGAAAGCTTTTATATTTTTAATTGCTTCTCTTTAAGTAAACATTTAATTGTTTTTTTTTGAAATTCTGTTTTTTTTTTCAGATTGTCTTTCCCATCTGGTCACGCTTCGAGCTCGATGTACGCCATGATATTTACCGTAATCTTTATCCATTACAGAACTAAAAGGTGTAGATTGCAGACTTTTAAGGTATTTCATTTTATGTGTATTTTTTTTTGTTTAAGTTTAAGTTTGATTTTTTTGCTAATTTTTTACTGTTTTGAATTTTCAAATCGATTTCTCTAGTATTTTATCTGTATGTCTAAACTCTTATCAGTGAATTTGCTTAAAACCATTTATTATGTTAGCTACAACATTTTAAATTGTTTTGACTCAATTTATTTAAAATTTAATTTTAGAAATTTGAAAATATATTTTTTTTTTATTTTTCACCTGTTTGAGGAGAGAAGCTTTTAGAGGTTATCACAAATTGTAAACTTTTTTAGAAAAAAAAATTAATTTTGATCGAATAATTAGGGCTTAACAGTTAGCTATTCAATTAACTTCATATTACACAGGTCAACAAATATTTAGGTCAGAAACGTGATTATTATGATAACATAAAAGAATGCATCCCCATGATGGCCTAATCTCATATATTTTTTTTCGTTTTTCTTAGTTTCTTCCGTCTTTGGCTCCTCAGATTCGTCTATAACTAAAAATGGCCTATTTTGACCAAATTGACAGATCTAAATATACCCTAAAAAAAATTAAAAATCTTTTTTGCATATGAAAATTTCTTGTAACTTATATTTTTAATCACAAATAATGGCAAAAAAAATTTATTAATATATCAAACTCTTACATCGGCATTTAGATAATACAAAATATTTCGCGTCCAAACTTAAATACGACACGATATATTATCGGTTTTTAATGTAAATATTATTTGAAGTTTAAATTTAACAGTTTAACTATTGTGAATATGCAAAAATAAAATTTCAATTTATTTTTGTTTTTGAATCTTGTTTAGTTTTTTAACCTTTTTTCCTAAAATTTTTTATGTTTATAACTGACTAACTAATTTTGAATAGAAAAAACGGTAAACGGATTTGATATTTCCTAAGATGGCAAATTTGATCTCTGTAGTTAACTCATAACTATCAAAAATTGGACCTGTGTTATTATATTCAATTAATATAATTTTTTTAGTTAATCTTACAAAGTTAACTAATTTTATATTAGCTAACTTCAGAGACTACCGCCTACGAATTTTCAAATCTTTACCCTTTTTATCTAAATAAACGTTAAAGCTATAAACATTGGAAATTTTTGGAATATTGTTTAAAAAAAGCGATTTGAACACAAATTTTAAAGTACTTTAAAAAAATATTCAAATTTTTAAAACAACTAAACTATTGAATATTCAATTCAATACATCTAATTTTTAAAATGATAACATATTTCTATCCCAAGGTTGGGGTACCCATTATGTTGTACAACCTAAATGTATTTTGATTCTCATTTAGTTTATTTCTATAAATATCTTAATTTATTTTAATATTCACTTGCCCGCAAGTTAATTTCTTTTAAATTTGGCCACTTATTGATATATATACCATTTAAAAAAACTTAGTTACAACGAAAAACATGTATATAATAAACACCATAAGTGGGGATTATTTTTCTTTTTCTTATGGATATTTTGTCGACCTGGGTTATATTACAAAAAATACTCAATAATTAATTTTTATTTTGTTAAAAATTGTAATTGAACTTTTAATAACACAATTATAAGGCTCTGATCGAAGGATCTCTTATAATGCTATCGTTTTGGATTGGGGCGACGCGTGTAAGCGATTTCAAACATCACTGGAGTGACGTGCTTATTGGACATCTCATTGGCGCTATTTTTGGCATCCTTTTTGTAAATATTATTTATATTAAAACCTTATTAATTTAGTAATGAACAGGTAATATAAAAACTTTTATGATTATTTTTTTACGAGAGGATATAATAATTTTAATACTATAAAGTCCGAATTTGTAAATGCATGATGTTAAGTTTTGAAATCCATAAAAATTTTATTCAATATAGGCTACGGAATTTTTCAACTTAAAGTTGTAAAAAATATCTAGACCTATAAGTTGCTAACTTTTAAACTCATCACTTAGTCATGTCGTATAAATAGATCCGGCATTTTAAATAATGCCCCAATTTTTAATGAAGTTTTTACATTTGCACCAATGAAATATGTATGTGGCGTTGATGTTTTTTAAACATTTTCTCTCTTTCAATTCAATTTTTTCAATATGTAATTAGGGGAGCTGTGCCATTAACGGTATTAAACCCCTTTGGGATCGTATACTTAGGCGAGACCGGAGTGAAAGTACCTCGCCCCATCACAATTACGGCTACTTCAAAAACAACAATGGCGAATTGGACAACGACAGTCCTTCACGGAGACATCATCAGCACAGTTGTTCGCGTCAATATCACGACAGTAACAACATTAATCAACTACCTATCACCCTTGCCTAAATAAAAATCTCTACCAACTCTCACCGAAAATAATTTAATTAGTGGGTCGTTTTATTGTCCAAAAAAAATTATACTTAATAAAATCTACGAACTTCACGTACCTTCATTAAATTAATATAAAACCTATGTATAAATACTTAATGGCATGTCCTAAACCAAAAAAAAATTAATTTAAAAACACACATCTGCAAAAATTAAACATTTTAATTTTTAATTACGGCCAGATATTAATTTTGCCTGCAAATAAAAATGAATCAGATGTTTATTTTTATTTTTGTAAATAATACAGACATTTTTTTTCTAAATAACCTAATTATAGATGTAGATAATAAAACTTTAACTCAAATATTTGATTTATTTAATTTATACTTTAGTTTAGTTTATAATTACTTTTTTTTTCTATCTATCAGTTGTTTTTTTTACCAATTTTTATTGTTACCAATAAAATAGGCCGTAAAAATCTTACCCCACAAAACGAGGCCATAAGGGATGATATGTTATATGACTCTCAAACAGCTTACGATCATAATAATAATAGTAATCTCTACATAAAAAATCCGGGACCTGTGAATTTAAATGCCAATAATAATAATAACAACAACCACATAGGTCAATACTCACCAGTTAATTTTAATGATTATTCACGTCCGGAATATAATAATACGGGTAACATATCAATACCCGTTCAGCAAATATACAGAGATCCTATCACTGGACAACCCCAGACGATTGCCTTTTTAGATAATACCTTTCAAAATCGTAGATATAACAATAACCATTACACACCCGTTTGAGCCAAGCTATTAGGTTAATTTTTTGCAAAGGGCGCGTTAAATGGCCAGTTATGCTTCTCACCCAAAAAAAATTTAACCCTGTGTTTAAACGAGCCCTAAATATTTAAAATTGATTTTTTATCTTTCAATTAGCGTATAAAATTTTGAGTGTTTTTAAGCGTCACGCCTAATGGAGGGAAGCTTTGGGGGTTGATTTATGGGCGACTTAGGCATTAAATGAATTAAATCATCATTTAATTGCATTTTAATAGATAAATAGTATTAAATTTAGATAATCACAACATATTTTACGCTTTAATTACATGTCTATATATATATAATGAAATTTATATATCTATCTAAATGCAAACAGATTTTAAAAAATGCCCCTATTTTTTTTTACAAATTATGTTTAGAACTTCAAGTTAAAGTTTAAACAGGGCTGTAATATTACGTTACGGTCCGCTGAAACTGGCAATTAGAGCCCGAAAATCGAGAGAAAGCTATAAATTTTTTACGAAAATTATTAATAAACTACAGAGTTTAACACCTTTATTTGCTTAATAAATTGTCATTCTTATTTTTTATTTCATTAATAGTTGTAAAAAATAAAAAATGCGGGCCGGAACCGGACCTGGCGGACTTTCGGGTCCCGACTTTGCTTTAGCTTTTTTACATAAAATAAAATTAAAAAAAGCAAAGATGTTTTTTGTTATTTTAAAATTAATTACATTTGTAATAATACACTAAAAACCAAAAATTAAGGCGTTGAAGCAATCACCTTATATTGTTTATTATAATTATTCCCATTTTTCTTATTAATTTTTCTATATTTTATTATAAATGTAATAATAATTTAAGTTAACCTAAAATTCAGGGTTTATCAAATTTTTCTAATTTTTTTTTGGCTTTTGTTTATATTTAGATTATGGATGTTTTATTATTCCTTTACAAATAATAAATAATTTAGCTTTTTGGCTACCAAATCGTTGTACAATTGATATTAAATCTTTATTGTATACTTATTATATGCCAATGTACAAATTAGTAAAAATATGTGTATAAAATGAAAAAATATCTGTGTAATAAATAGAATCAAATATGAGATGGTTATTAAGAATAACAATGTTTTAAATATATTATAAGTGTGTAAAAGAAATGCATTAGCATGAAACCCATATATTTTTTTTTATAAAAAAGGTTATTTAGTATTTAAAAAACCAGTAAGTGATATTTGTAAATGAATTGTGAAAAATTTTGACAAAAAAAAAATAATTAAATGCCTCTGTTTATAATAATGTGAGTAGGAAGACGTAATCAACATTAATGTAGTCACAATTTTTGTTTACATTTGTTATATTTTTAATATAGCCTAAGTTAGTCTTCTTTATTATAATCTTCGGATTCACACTAAACACATTAAATATAATTTATTGGATGGAAATACTTATATGTGTATTATTAAAAATAAATCGTTAAAGTTTTTTGATAAACATAATATACATATCAATTTGACTAACGAAACAATGATAAATAAATCTATTTTATTATTTTTTGCCCAATTTCTACAATATTTTTACATATAACAAAAAGCATTTTTTAAAAAACAAGATAGCTAATTTTGGTAAGAAATTCATTCCTAAAGATAAATTTTTTTTTAAAAAATGGAGCAAAGGTCAATGTATAAAGAAAAAACTAAACTATTTAGTAGTAAAATATTTTTTTAACTAATATGAGCTATTTTTGTTGTGTTTTAATATACTTAAGGGCACGTGCAAGGTGAGTATTTATTTTTGCAAAATTTTCAAAAAAAATATTTTATAATAAAAAGCAAATTTAAAAAATGTTGCCAAATTTAATATATGCACATAAAATGCTTTTTCTGAAATAAAAAATTTTTGAAAAATTTTGAAAAAAAAATAAATTTTTAAAATTTTACAAAAAATAAAAACTCACTTTGCATGTGACCTAATGTATAAATAGACACAACATAATGAGATATTTATTTCGTATTTTTATCAATATGTTATATATATTAAATGAATATTGTACCAAGGCTAACTGCCGGCCTATATTGCCAATTGTAACTGCCCCAGAAAAGAATATGCAAGGAAGCCATGATCTAACATAGATAAAATCAGGTTCTGTGTACCTATTAATATAATATATTCTATAGTTAGATAAATATTCTTAAGTTATAATTTTAAATTAAATTATTTGTTACATATGTTTTATGGTATAGGATATAGTAAGATAGATTAAAACAAAAAATTGTAATAAATCAAATTTTTTTGCAATTTAAATTTACATTATAAGCTTAGTAGAGGTTTAAAATTAAAAAAATTGCATCTATACATGGAAAAAATAACAGTTTATTTTTGCATACTAGAGCCAAACATTGAAAGTGCACATATTTTTGTTAAAGAATTAAAGAAATCCCAATTCTAAAAAAGGCATGCCTGTGCATTTCATTTAAAATACATTAATCATATAATAGTTAATTAAACACTATATTTTTTTCAAATGGAACCAAATTGAGTTTATAAAACTTAATATAAAATCGACCATGAATAAAAATATTAAAAAAAATAATCTAAAGTTTACTGGTAAATATTATTATAAACAAGTAATTGGCATATTAGGGTGGTAACAAAAGCAGTAATTAGCCCCAAAATAAATCCAACACGTGATCTATCAAAAAGCCACCAAAGACCAACAGAAAGTGCAGCCAGTGTTAGTGAGAATTGCATGTTATTTGCAAAATCAATTTTCTAGAATAATATAAAATGTGATCACATAAAAACTCAAACAACAAAAACAATAAAATTTACCACACTAGCATGATTTATTCCAAAAAATACAGCAACACACCTCATTATACTGGACCAATCTTGTGAGTACAATATGCACTCACTAAATTTTTTATCCAAATAGGGGTAAAGTAAACCAACAATTGCTAAAAAAAATTACAATAGAAGGATGTAAGTCTGGTGGTATGCAAATTTAAAATTTTATCATTTTTATATATCATCAAAATATACCTGCCACAAAACCACAAGAAGGGGGCACCCACCAAACGGTATAGAGCAAATTAGAATTCGAACCCTTCGGAAAAATTGTAATATTACGTTGCACCTGTAAAAGGTTAAGTATCAAGGAAGTCAGGACTCCGATTGTAAATAAGATGCTAGCTCTGATGAGGCATGAGAACCTCTTGTATAACATTTCAGTTACGCAATAATTATTTTGAATGAATGATTTTTAGATATCTCTGGGCCAAGCGCGTATGGCTGCGGCTAGTGAAAAAAGGTTTGGAGAAAAAAAAATTAAACGCATTTAATTACTATTGAATTGACTAGTGTAAAATTTTCAAAAAGAAAACAAATATATAAAAGTAGTGTTATGAACGCGACAAGCCAAAGCTTGTTAATTATAATGTATTCATGTAATTTTAAGATGTGAAGCCTATATTCAATTAAAGTAGGGGGGGATTACATAAAAAGTATTGATAAGCAAACATAAGTATGGCTACGGCTAGTGGAAAAAAAATTTTGTCGAAAAAAAAACTTTACGCATTTGAATAACACTAAAGTGGCTAGTTTGGAAAAAATAGAAAAATTAAAATTTTAAAAAATATTTTTTAGGCAAGCTGCAAAAATTTATTTTATTTTAGATTTTATAATTTTGAAAGAATAATTAGAGGCAGCCAATGCAAAATAATGACTAGATTTAATGACAGAGTGCTTAATGATAGCAGGACAACTTAGTGTTTTTAGTTTATATTAGTTTTGCTAAAAATTTTAAACTTGAAAAATTTCAGTTTTACATAAAAAATTTATCTGTTGTATCTTAATTTCAAAGCAGTTGTTTTTTTAAAATCCTTATTAAATATTTATCTAAACGATATAAATATAGCTATATTTTTGCAACCAAGTATTAAAAAATCAACATATTAAACTTTTTTTAAATTAGGCTTAAGTTATTTTTATTTTAATTAAAAAAAAATTGAAAGAAATCTATACGGATTGTATTAGAAAAAATAAAATCTAGAAATTTTTAATAATAGTTGTATATATTAAAACTTCTAACCAATCGCAAGTTTAACCAGTGAAAAAAATTTATTAATAGAAAAATTAAATTTTAAATATTTTTAATTTGTAAAAATATTAAAATTTTTTAAAACAAATAAAGTTTAAGCGCGTTGCTAAAAATAACAAAAACAAAAAATTATAAACTGACATTTCAAAAAAGTCTACTTGTAAAAAGGATATTATTTTAAATTGTTTGTAAGGCAAACCGATGATCTTTTTTTAAATTGTAATAGGTCAATTTTTTTGAGAACATCGGGTCAAACGCGCATTCTTGAAAAACCATGCTGTTATTTTCAACTTTAACTTTAGTTTTATTATTATTTATACTATCTTATTGCTATATTTTTGGTCTTGCATTTATAGATATTTTGATATTTTTACGCTGCCTTATCATAAGCCTTATTATACTTCCACTTTCTTTTATTTATACTTTGTATCTAAAAGCTCGTAATTTTATTAATTTTACATTTGCCTCACACCTAAAGCAATCTCATGATACAAAAATTGATACAATAATTCATCAAGTATTTTATTTTACTTTATTCTTAATTTTTTTATATATTAATTTTTTTAAAGATAAAAAGGCATTGCCAGTTTGATAATATGGTTCCAATGTGTACAGGTAGACCTGGTTGGGAAAATATGTCCCCGCATAATGCGCTATATAAGAAAAAATATTTCAAAATTAAGCTTAACAATCTTCATGAAATTATTGAGGTGATTCATTATTTTTTATAAATAATTAGCTAAATACAGAGCAAAATTATATAATTGTTGAACCTATGGTAACAATGGCTCAGATTTCCTCTTTACTATTACCCTTGGGTTGGACTTTGCCTGTTTTGCCTGAGTTGGATGATTTAACTATAGGTATTTGTTTTTAGTAATTGGTCTGGATTTAAATATTAGACATTTGAAGTTTATATTTTTGTTTGGACAACCCAGCTTGCCATATAATTTTAAATTTCCACCTCAACTTATCAGTTGAATCAAATTTAGGCTTATTATGCTAATCAACATTTTTAATCTTAGGTAAATTTGAACTAATGTTAGCATAATTAAGGGTAATGGTCATTTTTGGTCAAGTTTTTGCTGCTTATAAAAAATATGAAATCCAAATAGTAACCTCAGATTTTAGTCAGTGTTGCTAATTTCTTTTTTGGGAGTTTTTGGACCATAATATTATAAAACTTGAGGGTAAAAATATAAGTTAAAAACATACTTAAATTAAAGCACTCATTACACAGGTCCACAAATATCAAAGGCACAATTGTGTAGAAAAACAAAAAGATTGTCTTCTATTTTGTTTTCTTAGTTTCTTCTGGCTTTGGCTTTTTACAATTGTCTTCATCTCTCCTTTATTGACCAAATTGACATATCAAAAATCCCCTGAAAAGGAAAAAATTTAAGAATTCTTTTTTCATATAAAAATCCCTTGTAACTTTTATTATCTCAAAAATGAGAAATTTAATTATTTTGTATATCAAGCTTTTACATCAGCATCTTGAAAACATTATATATTTTGCATTTAAACTTAAAAATGACACTATAAATTTTCGGTTATAATAAAAGTTTTATTTAAAGTTTTGTTTTTTTAGATGGGGAGCATTAAAATTGCTATGCAGCAACGTTCATATTCCTATGATCAATGAAATTAAGCGCGTTTCTTTGCGAATACCGTATTTATTGATATGAAGCCGCATTCTCAGGGATATTATAGCATGCAGGCTTTACAACCCTGGCAAAAGTTCAAATCCAGAGTCATTCATCTGCTAAAACATTGCCCCCCCCCCCCCGCTAAAACAATGTCCCCTTTGCCCTATATCTTTTGAAAGAGATGACATACCCGTCAAGCATAACCCCTTTTAGCTCTGTCGGATATTAGTCAATCACTTAACCTAGACCACGAGCTAAAGATTTTTTGGCCAGCAAAATGACAATATTTAATTATATTTAAAATTTAAGACTGATCAAAAAGCCCTAAAGTTTCAGTTAACAATATATTATAACATTTATAAAGATGAAGAAAGAAATGAGCAAGTAAGACATCAACTACTGATTTACACGAACAGCCGACGTCGCGTGTAACCAATCTTAATAGTTTTGCTTTTTAAAATTTCACCAATTACCTGTATTTATATGAAGCAGAAGTTTGCAGCAGAAAGAAAACTCTACGCACTCGACACTTTTTACCTTTTTTGAAGAATAATAAAAAGGGTTGCTGTAAGATTTAAACAATCGTTTTTGTACTTACTTTCGCTAAGGTTAGCTTTGACAAGGTGTCAATCGAATGATTTTGAAATAGTTTTTGGATCTCAATTAAATGATATTTTGTTTTTATTATAATGACTAACAACGCAAAGCCCACGTCCAATTGCGAAACTTAGGTTTTGATAATCTTTTATAAATGTTTTAATGTACTGAGATTTTATAAAGAAACGCATGGATTTTTTTTTTGCATACACGTCAAAAGTACTAATATTGAGTTCTAAATACAAGTGAAGTTCAGGCCCAATTAGTCTTATTTCAAATTTTCCGATTATCCAGCGAATGGCTTGATCGTTAAATTTAACAGTTTAGCTGTTTAAAGTTTTAAAAAAAAATTTAATTAATTTTTGTTTTGAATCTTTTATGTTTTTTTGGCGATTTTTCTAAAATTTCAAATGTTTAAGCTGACTAATTAATTGATTAAAAAAACCGGTAAACGGATTTGATAAACCCTAAAATGGCAGATTTGATCTCCGTGGTTAGCTCATTACTCTCAAAAATTTGTTGTGTGTTATTTATTTAAGTTTGTAATATGTTTTTTAAATTAGTGGTTTTTCGTTTTTTGTTCCTAAGTGAATTGCTAATAATTTTGGGTAATAACATTATTTAGACATGTTATTTTTAAGAAATCTTAATGTGTAGATTTTTTACAAAATTAATTTAACTTCTGTTGATTTTTTTTTGAACTTTGGACGCAATATAGGGCATTGGGATAAAAATTAAGGGATCTTTATAGCAACAAAATTCTCCATAAAACTTTATTAATATATTCTTGTAGTCAAATGCAATTAACTAAAGAAATATATAATGCTTATATTTAAAAACTTATTATGAATTGGTAAATAATTAAATTAAATACAATTTTAAGTTTTTAAAATTCTTTCATAACAGTTATTAACATAACTGAGCTGGCATATCACAGCCGAAAAAAATGTTAAAATACTTTTGGGTCTAATTTTTCAATAAAACAAAAAAAAAATTTGTAAAAAGGTAACAAATTATTATTTCTTTTTTTCTTTTAAACAATAATTAGTCTGGCTAAAAACATTTTATCTTATATAATAAATTAGGTGGGCTTATTAATGGGTGTGGTATTGAAACTTCTTCTCACATATATGGTCTTTTTCAATACACTTGCTTGGAATTTGAAATTATTACGGCAACTGGTGAGCTGGTCATATGTTCAAAAGTATATATATTTCATTATTTTGATTTATTTATCCAATTAATTGAATTATTTAAAACAATAGAATCAAAATTCAGACCTATTTTATAATATTCCTTGGTCCTATGGAACTTTAGGCTTTTTGGTATCTGCCAAGATTCAAATAATACCTGCCAAGCCTTATGTTTTACTCGAATATTTTCCGCTTAACAAATCACACTTGCAAGACATTAGCGATTATTTTGCTGCGCAATGCATGGATAATTGTAAATTCATTAGTACTTTGAATTATATCAATTGTTGTAGGGCGCGTCCAGACTCAATACATTTTTTTTTTTAAATTTTAACATTTTTACCTGTTGACATTAAACGATTTTTAACCAAAAGTTGCCAATCTTTGTAACAAGCATTTAAATTGTTTTTCTGGTTAAAAAAAACTAATATTCTAAAAGTTATGAAATTTTTAATTAAAAAATGCAATGGGTCTGAATGCACACGTATAGTTTTTGTTTGAAAAACTATATGAAAACAAATATATGTGTCTTCAGGCTTAAATTTATAAGTATTATTATAACTTGATATTAATTTAGAATTATAGATCTAAATCTGAATATTCATATGTATAAAAATTTTCCTTTAGCCTATTGAGCTCATTTCTTTGTAAAAATAAGTTATTCTCATTTAAAACTGGATATTTTTATTATAAGTTGAAAATATTATTTGAACATGTTAGCTCAACAATATAAATACTTGTTTATTTAAATATATTTTTTGGTCAGTTTAAAACATGATGATGCCCACGCAATATATTTAGACCTAAAATTTTTTTAGTTTTATTTCCTTAAGGATTTATTGAGGTTGCAAAAACAAATATCAATGTCAGAAACGTGAATTTTATGAAAACATAAAAGAATGCATCCCCATGATGGCCTAATCTCATATATATTTTTCGTTTTTCTTAGATTCCGTCTTTGGCTCTTTAGATCCGTCTATAACAAATAATGGCCTTTTTTGACCAAATTGACAGATTTAAATATACCCTAAAAAGAAAAAAATTTAAAAATCTTTTTTGCATATAAAAATCTCTTGTAACTTATACTTCTAATCACAAATAATGAAAAATATATTTTATTACTATATCAAGCTTTTACATTGATATTTATATAATACTAAATATTTCGCGTCCAAACTTAAATACGACACGATATATTCGGTTTTTAATGAAAATATTATTTGAAGTTTTGATTTAACAGTTTAAATGTTGTCAATATGCAAAAATAAAATTTTAATATATATTTTTGTATTTGAATCTTTTTGGGTTTTTTGACCTTTTTTTTCTAAAATTTTTAATGTTTATAACTGAGTAACTTAGTTTGATTAGGAAAAATGGTAAATGTATTTGATATTTCCTATGATGGCAGGTTAGATCTCTGTAGTTAACTCATAAATCTCAAAAAATTGTTGACCTGAATCAGCAATTTTTTGATTTTTTGATGACTTGTATAAGCCGCGTTCCAGCAATTATTTAAAAAAAAAACGGAAAAACAACATATAAGAAAAGGCAAATTAGTTGAATATTTTTAAGCTTATAAAATTAACTGATTTTTCATTGATTTTTTTAAACGGTCTGGAAAACAAATTGTGCACTTTTTTAAGCCTGGATTTTTTTATTGTAGGTTCGTTTATAATTTGGAAAATTGTTAACAGAAGTTTTTTTTGGCTTGTTATTGAAATTACAAATTACACGCTAAACATCTTTTTTGCTTTTTTAAAAATATATATTTTAAAAATTCGAATTTTAGCAGAACTAATTTTAGTGCTAAGGGCTGTTTAAAGTTCAATTAAAAAAAAATCTGAGCCTTTTTATTAATCCAAATTTTGTTTATATTTATTTTTTGAGGAGCTAAAGTTAGGATTAACCTTTGTTAAAAAATATAATTAAAAAGATTTTATTAATGAGATTTCCAGCATTAATATATTATAATATCAAATTAACAATGTTAAATATAATTAATAAATTATAAACAGGTAGTATATTAAATGTAATATATGAAAGAAGTAATTAAAATAAATTTAGAAAAAAATAAAAACATTATATTTACTAAATTTTAGAGTCTTCCGGCCACGTATTTTAAAAAGGAAATTATTATTTTTCAAAATTTCTATGGAAATTTTTTGCCTTATGCTCTAAAACTTGGTGAAATAAAATTATTTCTAATTAGTTTACCAATTTTTTTGAAAATTTTCAAGGCTTCAAAACCAAATGATCCAGAAGTTGTGGCAACAATTGGTATAAAAATGTTATCGGAATTTAAACAATATTTTCTTGTCTTAAAAATATATAATTAAACAAAAAATGAATTTTATAAAATTTTGAAATATATCTTTAAACTTGCTTTAAATTTAGATAGACTGCAATCAAAAAATACGTCTAGAAATTGAATTTGGTTTTTGAAAAACAAGACATAAGACGCGCCATCATTAAAAGGTTGTTTGAATATATATTAAATAATTTAAAATTATAAAAAAATTAATGTAAAACTAGTTATAAATTATTTTTAAAATGTTTCAAAAAAAATCTATATTAAAAAATGTTTTCTGTTTTAATAAAAGATCTAATAGGCAATTTTTTTGTAGAATTGCTTTACGATTTTAAAAAAGCCCAACTTTAATGTCCCCTAAGCTAAACACACAATTAATACATATGCTTGTTTAATTTTTAAATGACCCCTGATCCTTATTTCATTTAACTTAAAAGTCTTGATAGGTATGCCGTTTGTATTGGGAGACGAAAGGTCTGGCTAGATTTTGCAGGTGACTCAGGATTTCTGCTTTTACCAGAGTTGTTGAGCCTATTATCTTGTAATAGGGGAACGGTTCCATATCCGTACTTTATTATATTGACCTCTTTAATATCTAAAATTTTCTTTTCTTCAGGAGTTTAGACAATTATATTCAGAGCTGGGAAAAAACCCATTTTTCGACTAAACTCAAATTTTTGTTTTTTAAAAATTTTATGACAGATTAAAAAAATCAATTAATATTAAATACAGAATATAAGCAGAAAATCTTAAATTTTATAAATATTTTCTTGATTAAAGCTAAAATCTTTTATTTTCTCTAAATTTTGAAAAATAAAAAAATGAGTTTGACCCCAAAATGGGCATTTTCCCAGCTCTGATTATATTGACCTCAGTGAATTATGGCTGGCACAGCAACCTCATTATTTCGTATCATAAAAGAAACTCAATTCAAAAAATTATGTTTTTATATATGTTTTTCTCTAATTTTCAATTTTATCTCACAGCTTACCAATTTGTCGAGGGTCTCTTATATTCAGCCGGTGATTGCGTTGTAATGAAAGGTAAAATGGTTGATTTGCCAGACCAAGTTGAAGATTTCATTCCTATCAATAACGTGACAGCGTTTCACGCGCCTTGGTTTTACGTTTACGTACAAAAATTTATCAACCAAGGTATAAAAATATACATGAGTACGAAATTTTTTTAGCGATATCAGATCAATACTATTATTATTTTTTTGTTAGCACTGTTTTTTTTACTCTTATACTTTAAGCCTACTATAAACATAAAAATTAATAAGAGACAAGCCTTTTTTGATGAGAATTTGTAATAATGAATAAGTAAAAGAGCAAAGTAGTATGGGTGCTAATAAAATCGTGTGTATAAGATTAGATCATTATACAGCCAGAAAAACATCATTAATCAATTTATATCATAGTACAAAAGCCGTTACGTGATAACAGAATTTCACTACTTTGTGATAAATCAAAAATATCTAAGTAACAAACTATATTTGCAAATTAATCAATTTTTAAAACAAAAATATTATTAAAAATTAATTAAAATAAAACCATGTAATGTTGAACGTGTCCAGAATAACTATTTCACTGAATTCCTAAACTTTCTCCGATTCACATTCATTATGTTTTTTCTTGCACTTAAAGAAATTGCCATTTTCCAAACCACAGGAGAGGATTAATAAATGTAGAAATGCTTACACATCATAGTAGAAAAAATAATGATAATATATCTTGAAGCTTGTATTTAAAGTTAGCATTTTTTTATTTTATTTAGAAAAAAAAATTCAAAGGGTTTTTTAAATATAAAAATATAGGTAACATCCTTCATGATGGCGCATGCATTCATCGCGAATACATTCCACTCAAGCAGTATTATCACAGACATACGAAAAGCCTTTTTTGGGAAATTGAAGTAAATTTGCAATTATCTTTTTAAAATGTTATAATAATTTGGATGTGAGCATTTATATTTGTAAAAAACTGAGACGAATTTGAAATTGGTTCAAAATAGTTTGTCTTTAATGTTAATTTTTCTTAAAATTTTGATATAATTATACAACATATCAAAAAAAATTTAACTTTGCTAATTTTCATTTTCGGTTTTTTTTGGGTGAGGAGCATTGAAATAACCCTAATTTTAATGTCAGAAATGTTTTTTGTTTATACTACATTAATATATTCTTTAATCAAAAGTCGCGAAAATACCAACAGATTATAACATTGCACAAAAAAATTGGATGACCTTTAGCATTTTTATCGGCGGCAATTTAACTATCCTTTTTAGTTAAGTTTTTGGCGCTATTTGCAAAAAAATTCATTTTAGCTATTCGGTAAATGGGTTTCAAATTTTATTTGACGGGTTAATTAAATTTAAAATTTATTTAGGCCAATGAAATATAATTTAATGACGTAAGGCGTTTTATTTTCTTTTTTAAAATTTGTTTTTTTTCTTATTTTTTGTTTATCTAAAGGCAATATTTTTTGTTATAATTTGTGATCTAAAAAACGTGAAAAAAAACTGAAGTTATATTTTTTTTTTATCTGTTATCCAGGATCAGTGATACTTTGTATATAATTTTTTGCCTATTAATATGATATATAGAAAAATTAATGTTCTTTTTGTTTTAGTCATAACTACTTGGTTATTATTTTTTGTTATTATTTTTTTTTAATTATGTGAACTATTACCTTTAGCGTTTGTTAAAAGATCTGGTGACCTTGACCGCATTTGAGCTTTAATGTTGTTTAAAAGAAACAATTTTAAGCTTGTAACATAGTGTTTTAAAGGGAACCGATCAGTAAAGAGTTATCCATATTTTTGAGAGCTTAGGCCCAAAAACCTAGGTCACGGGCCCGGTTGCAAATATTAATTAAATCTACGGGGCCTGTTTTAAATCTAAAAGAGACAAAGGCCTGACTGGTAAGCCATCTACTATTACAAATAGAAAACTTATATACCACATTTTGATTTAGCATTTGCTCCCATTTGGTAACCACCCTTTTTTCCGATACCTTTTTGGCTGGATGCTCCCCATTAAAGTATCATTCCTAAAACTTACTCAAACTGAAAGTATTAAACGGGTATACGAAAAATTACACGTTGCTCAAGACGTCCTAGTGGATGTATCTAAACTTGCGGAGACGCTCGAATTTTGTGACAAGGAATTCCAGGTCTAAAACATTCATGCAGTTATTACTATTATTTATCACGAGGTAATAAGTAATAAATTACTTGTTTTTTCCTGTTTATAATTTATTAATTATATTTAACATTGTTAATTTGATATTGTAATATATTAATGCTGGAAATCTCATAACTAAAATCTTTTTAATATTAAAAATTTAACTTTTGCTTAAAAATGTAGATTTTTTTTAGTTAATGCCATCTTATAAGCTGTTCAAATTAATGCGCAATTTGTTTTTCTGCAAGTCATAACCTTTTTTTTAATTTTGCCCGTTTTTATTCTAATGCGCCTTTATTTCAATAAATGTTACGGGATCACTAACGAAACTACAATTTTTCTCCTTTTTACAATTTTGACCAAAATAATTGCTATTACTCTGTGTTCCAAGACAGGAAACGCACTTACACAGGACTGCAGAGATTGGATAAAAATAACGCAACCTATTTACGCTAAACGAATAAATTTTTTCTTGTGTGATGCCTTATTTTTCTTCAAAACGGAACTTAATTACAATTTTTTATTTGCAAGTTACTTAAATTATTGGAAAAAAGATGATATAATAATTTGTTATTATAATAATGCTTGGTATAAATCCAATATTGAAAAATAATGTTAATTTAATCCAATAATGTTTATTTTATTTAATGCAAAAGTATTGTTCTAATTAAATCAAACAAAAATATTTTATAAATTTTATTTTAGGTGTTTGTGTCTTTTGAGCTCTCAAAATATGTCTTTTTGTCTGCAATTTTACTAATTTTAGATGTATATAACAGGCTGAGAAAAATTTTACGAATAAAACATAAAGATTGGAGAAAAATAAAATAATTTAATCGTACTTTTTTGTTTGTGAAGAATATTTATAGTCTTGAAGAGTTGGTAAAGAAACACTTCTTAGTATGTCAGATCTTTTAGATGTAACAAATTTAAATTTGTTTAAAAACTTTAATTCTTTTATTTACAGCTTTACCCTATATGGCTCTGTCCCATGAAACTGTTTAACCAAAACGGTCATGGGATTGTGCAACCACCTCCTGAATATTGCTGCTATAACGCCATAGAAAATTTTAAATTAAATGAAACCGACTTAAAACTAACAAAAGAAACTTCATTGGATTGCCCACCAAACCTAGATTGGGCCATGTACGTTGATGTAGGAATCTACGGGATGCCGAAATCACAGCTGTTTAAACCGAGGGAAAGCATTCACGCACTTGAAAAATTTTTAATTGAAAATAAAGGGTTTATTTTCAATTGCATTAAAAGGATACCCCTTTTTTCAATTAAATGAGGAATTCAAAATAATAATAATAATAAAAATAATAATAATAATAATATTAATTAAAAAAATCACAGGTCCATTTTTAAGAAGAAAAGTTATAATTAATCGATTACGACAAAAGTCTTTTTGGTTTTTAATAAATCTTTGTGTAAGTTATGTAAGCCTATAAAACATTAATTGAAAAATGCACAACACTCAAGATTTAAAAACTTAAATATATTGATATTAAAATAATAATTAATTGTTTAATTTTTCTATTATCTATTTCAATAAAAAATTTTTTTTAAAAGTTTTAACGCAAAATATTATCAAAAACCCAAAGCATTTGAAAACCTAAGTTAAATTGTTTAAAGTTTGGCCGAGCTAAACACATTTGATATTAATTTAAAAAAAAGATTTAACAATTGAGTGTCCCGTTTTTGTTTTAAATTAATCTAATGACGCTTAACAAAAGTATGATAACAATTAAGAACAATTTTTTTCCATAAGGGATAATATTAACAAAAAATTAATATTTTGAATAAAAATTTTTTTTTCTAATTTTTTAGATACGAAATGTTTTACGGTGACGTTTTTCTATCCCGCCCAGAATTTGATCGCATGATGCATTTGGACGAATATGATAAATTGAGAAAACTTTATTCATATTTAGCTGTGAATAAAAAGGACATTTTGTCTGAAAAAAATGAAACAAAAAATAAAAAAAATGGAATATCAGTTGCATCTGAACATGATAATAGTTTGAATAGTAATAACGATGAGGGTGCCTGGCTTTTGCCCCATATATATGATAAAATTAATAGGCAGGCTAGAGGTTAGACAGGCGCTAGTCATTTTTATATCTTTATATTTTATATATAATTTTGCATAAATATAAAATCTGGCGAAATATGTTTAGTTAGGTTTTGAATCACGTGTTGAAAAATATTATGCTTATAGATATCTTATATTGAAGAATAAATTATCATTTTTTGCTTAGTTTTGTGCATTTTTAATTTTTTGGCTATATTTACATTCATATTTATGTTGATTCGAGTTTTTTTTATTGAAAATTTTTAATTTATTAAAATTCAAATTAGACTGCTATCAAGTATTTTTATATTCCTGATTTGTTCGTTGAAATCAAGTACAGCACAAAAATTTGTATTATTTAATTTTTTTTGTAGGTCTAAATTTGTGATTACAAAATTTTTGTTATGTTTTTTCAAATAATATTAATGTAATTTAAAATGGCTATAAAAATATCATTTTGTTTGAAGTTCTTGGGATAGAGCCTTATGTAACGCAGGTCAACAATTTTTTGAGAGTTATGAGCTTATTATAGAGATCAAATCTGCCATCTTAAGGATTAAATCTGATTACTACCGTTTTATCTAATCAAACTAGTCAGCTATAAACATAGAAAATTTTTGTAAAAAAGAAGACCAGAAATTCAAAAACAAAAATAAACTGATATTTTTATTGCATATTCACAACTGTTTGATTGTGACATTTAAACTTCAAATAATATATTTAAAATTGATAATATATCATGTATTTAAGTTCGGACGCGAAATATTTTGTATTATTTAAATGCTAATGTAAGAGCTTGATATACTAAAAAAAATTTATTTCTCATTAATTGGAAAGATAAGCATAAGGTAAAGTTACATAGGATTTTTATATAAAAAAATTTTTAAAGTTTTTTTTTTCGGGTGTTTTCGAGGTCCTAAAATTTGTTAATAAGACATGATTTGTTGACCTGCGTAATAGATAATGCTTTTTTGAAATATATCTTGACTTTAATACTTTCCTCAATGGGCTAAAATTTTTTTTATTAAAAATTAAATATATAAATTAACTCAAAAAAAGAAGTGATTAAACTATTCTAAAAATAGTTATTGCTAGAACTTAAAATGGAGGCTGGGCGTTTTAAGCAGAAATCTTTATTTATATTAAAAAAAAAAGAAAAATGAGCAATGTGGGGAAAATACTTAATATCGGACAATTTCTACGACTTTAAGCATCATTGATGGTTAACTAACGTTTTTAGTTAAGTTTTTGGTAATGATTTGTAAAAACCCTAATCTAATGCCTCAGATTTTTTCAATGGTGACTATTTGTGGGGTGGGTGTTGGGCTTATATATTATAAATGTGTATTAGTAGTAGAATGAATGTAGTTTAGTTTTAATTGATTTTATTGGAGTAAATTAATATGTAAAACAGGAAAGAGAGTAAAGTAATATGTTTGAGACAAATAATTTTGAAAATGGTTGTGAGTCAGTAAAATTGTGAATGAATTTTGAATGAAATAATAATAACTATTAATGTAAATTCACTGGTAATATAGAGTAATAATTTTTTACACGTAACCTTTTAACATAAATCAAATTTCTAACAATTTTTGGAAAATAGTAGTTTAAACGATTTTGTAGATTTTATAATAAATTTTGAACACTTATCTAAAAAATTTAGGCACAATACTAAGACACCTTGAACCCGTATCAACATCGCAGAAGTATTTTAGCGAAAGCTCTGTATCAATTATAGAAAATTAGTGTGATTGTGTGCAGTGGAATAAGTAAGTAAGAGATTGTTCCAATCTTGAAGCATAAGCAGGATTCCCATAGCCTTGGAGTAAGGCTATCTGGGTTTACCGTTGATTATCCATACGCGAGCATATGTAAATTTTTTAGGTTTGAAATTTTTACATTAAACATTAACTTTTAAAGGTACTACAAGAAATTACGGATTCTTCAAACAAACGTGGATAATCTTTTAGTTGTCAGCTAAAACTTTAAATATTTATAAAAAATTAAAATAAAAAGATTTATAAACAAAAATAAATGAATTTTTTTATATTCACAACAGTTAAACTGCTAAATTTAAACTTCAAATATATTTTAATTAAAAACCGGTAAGTCATGTAAAGTTTGGACGCGAATTCTCTATCCTCATTATTTGAGTGGATAAATATAAGTAACAAGGATTTTATAAAAAATGCTTAGTGGTATGCTTGAGGTCGCGAAATCCCTTAACGTGGACGGATGTAAGGAGCCAGAGGCGGAAAAAACTAAGAAACATGAAAAATATACATGACTAGGACATTGGGATGCATTGTTTAATGTTCATTTCTTCTGACATTGATATTATACCTGTTATAAACTTACCACCTCATATTTCTACTCAATGCAGTGTTCACCAACAACTAAAAGTTATTTCTTGTACATATTTGTCTTTTGAAAACCCTAACAAACTGTTATAACTAATTTAAAAAAATTAATATAAGACTCAATGTGTTAAAAATATTAATAATTTTGATTGGAACAACGCATACAACTTTTCCTGAGCAAATTTTAATAAAAATCTCTATATTAGAATCTTTTAAATTTTCTAATTTTGTTATTAATTAATCAATTACCCAACGCTTTATTTAAATTTTTTCCCCTAAGATTAATTTTCTCTTATCCCATACAAGTGTATAGAAGATTTTGCTAAAAAATGCTTGGTAATCACCTTGCTTCCTTTTAATTGTTTGGAAACGATGTTTTTCTACTTTAGGCCACGTGGTAAATAGGTCTTATTGTAGTAAAATTTTAAAATTGCTGAAATATTTTTTTCAAAATTTTTTCTTTTAAAAAATTGCGTTTTTTTATTAAGTAAATTTTTTACAATTTTCAAAATTCCACGAATATAAACACTAACTTTGCACGTCTTTTCACCAAAGATGACAGCAGGCCGATTCTAGCTGTTTTACTTGGGGGATGGGGGGGGGGAGGGCAAAAAAAACTTGTAGGGGGGGGGGGCAGAAATTTTTTTTGCCGCCTTCGGCGGCAAAATTAACGGTGACCTTTGGTCACGGCAAAAAATATACATGTACAACAGTTGAATCCATGTTGATATTTCTATTTTTAACCAATTAATAGTAATTTATTATATTTATAAAATAAAATGAATGACCGCGTATGTGAACTAAAATTAATTGTTTTCAGTAATATCAATTGCTTAAAAAGATATGAGATTTGAAAATTAATTGTAAGTATAATTTTATCATTTAGTATCAATGCGCATGAAAATTATAAATATGATATATATGAATGATAAAAATGAATTATATAAAACTTTGGTAGAAAATGAATAGTAAAATAAGATTGATTATCATGAAAACAAATTGCATAATTATGCTAATTTGGAAGAATATATATGAAAAAACACTGGTTATATATAACTAGTAATTAATATTAGGGTAAACAATTAAATAAAACATGAACATAAATGTTAAATGGGCATAAAAAAATTGCAACCATATCTTAAAATAGTAAGCAATAATTAGCTGATTATGAGAAATATCTTGTATTAATACAATTTTGTGCTAGAGGTGTTTTGATTAATTTATAAAATTTATTAAAATTCAACGCCCCAGTTAATGATTTTTCGTGTCCTAGAAAAATTAAATCACCTCTACGCAGGTCACTACTTGCCAGCCTAATGGAAGTTATTATCCCTCTTAAAGAAGAAAATGTGGCCTCACAACTTTACGTTAAAGAGCCAAATAACAAACTTATAGAAAAAATATTTAATAGAATAGAAAACGCAGCTTTGTAATCATAAAAAAATTTAACACAATCATTAGTAACACATATTTTTTAATTATTAAGTATTCTTATTAAAAATTTTTTGGCTACGTCAATTTCTTTAGATAATGAATTTTTATCAATATTACTTATTTTTAAAAGAGGCTCTAATTTATTTATATCTAAAAAAAGGATAATCAAATTTATAGGGAAATTAAAGATTTTAAATAAATAATATCGGTATCCATAGATAAATTATTGTCATTTAAAAAAGTATTATAATAACAAAACAGTTTGAATAAATTTTTAAATGTATTTATATTTCTTAATTGTTTAATCTCTAACAAACAATGGTGTATTAAATCAAAAGTTTTAAAAACAAAAATTGTTTTGCATTGAAATTGATTATTTATTATTTTTAATAAATAAAATAATTTTCAAATGATAAATACAAAAAAATAAATTGATGATTGTAAATATGGTCAAAAAACCCCGACGCTTCGGCCCTGTGACCTGAAGATATAAATAATTTTTTTATTTTAATTTTCAAAAAAATATTTAAGATTTTTATGTAATTAAAAAAAAAACAATGGCGTCGGTGACCGCACCACCGATGGGGCAACAGCCGGAGTATGGTTCCGCATTCACTAACTTCCTTGATTGCATCATGTTGAAAAAATTTATGAAGGGAAGAAAAAATATTAAATAAATCTTCCCCTTCACATAAAATTTCAAGACAATCTTTTACAACAAGATGCAATCGGTGGTTAAAGCAGTGAATATACGAGACATGGTGTTTAGCTATTTTGCTTAGAAATACTTGAACACCACCTTTTTCCCCGGGCATTACGTTCGCCCCATCGTAGCATTGTGCGATTAGGTTCTTTGGTTCTAGATGATATTCTAACAAAAGATTGTTAACAAGTGAGAAAATATCTTAGGCATCAGATTAATGAATTGCTTTCACAAATAAAGCTTTTTGTAAAATCAAATTTTTCTATATATCTAATAACAACAAAAATATATTCTGTGTTATTTTTATCTCTCTAGCGGATGAGAAGTGTTGATGATTGAAAACACTTTTTTAAAAAAGTAAATATTTTTAAAATAATATATTTTAGATATTTTTGGCGCAAATTTAATTATATCATGTGTAAGAAAAAATAAAATTTATACGTATTTTTTGGGGGGAAGGGGGAGCATCAAACACTCCCCCCCCCCCCCCCCCCAAAAGGAGGGTCTAGAATCGTGCCTGGATGACAGTATTTATTTAATAAATTAACTTTAAAAAAAAATATTAAATTATTAATTAATTTTAGTATGCATCAAAAATTAAAATTTGCATTTAATCTATAAAATTATTTTACAAATTTAACTTCTAATATAATGTATTTTATAAGTTGTGGAAAATTGTTTTTTTAACAATTTTTTCGAGTTTTTATTTTAATTTAGATTTGAACATTTTGTATTTTTTCATTATACAATTTGCATATTAAAATTATGCTGAGTGCATAAAAGTTTATAGTTTTATATAACGTTTCTACCAAAGCTTATGTATACAAATTATTTTGATTTGTTATAACATATTCTATTTTTCCGTGCCGCCATCTGGCTTCAGTCAATTTTAAAGATGATGCGCTTAATCATAAGAGGTTTTTTGCCAAATAATCAAAAGGCAAAAAAATGATTTATGCTCCTTGCTTAGATATAAAGATTGTTAAAAAAAAATTTGCCCAATTTTTCCCCAAACATAATTTTAAGTTTAAACGCACTCAAGGCTGGGCAGATACTTAGTTTGATTGATTAAATGGCCTCCTTCCTTTGCTTTTTTGGACGTGGAATAAAACAAAACACTGCCATTTCCTAACTGCAAAAAATGATATAATTTAATTTAGAGTAAATTATGGCTTAAGATAAAGGAGAAAAAATTGAAAAAATGTATTTGTGCGAGTGTCATTTAACCATATTATTTAGCTTATTTTTGGTTCCAAAAAAACAAGGCTCTAGATGATTTAAACTTGGTAGGGAGAAATTTTTATAGCCTTCATATTTTTAAAAGCCAAGGCAAGAATTTGGCCTACATTGTATTCAGGCACAATTCTACCCCTTTTGGGGAGGCATTGTCCCCCCCCCCCCCCCCCCCCCCCAAATAAAATACGTATAAATTTTAATTTCGCCCTTCCACCCCCATAAAATAAAATTTGTTCCCCAAAAAATATCTAAAAATTATTATTTTAATAATATTTCCTTTTTATAAAAAGTGTTTTTATTCATATCAACAGTTATTATCCGCTAAAGAGATCTAACTAACACAGAAATTTTTGTTGTTATTAGATATATAGAAAATATAGGAAGCTGTATATTTGTAAAAGCAATTCATAAATCTGATGCCAAAGAAAATTTCTCACTTGTCAACAATCTTTTGTTAAAATATGATCTAATTTAAAAAACCTGATCGCACAATGCTACGATGGGAGCGTAATGTTCGGGGAAAAAGGTAGTGTTTAATTATTTCTAAGCAAAATGGCTGGACATCATGTCCCGTATATTCACTGCTTTAACCACCGAATGCATCTTGTTGTAAAAGATTGTCTTATAATTTTAAGTGAAGAAAAAAGATTTTTTTGATATTTTTTCTTTCCTCTTATAAATCTTTAAAACAATGCAATCAAGGAAGTAAGTGAATGTGGGGCCATATACCGGCTGTACCCCATCGGTGGTGTGGTCACTAGGACGCCGTTGTTTTTAAAGAAAAATTATATAAAAATATTAGATAATCTTGTAAAAATTTAAAATATAAAAGTTTTTATATCTTTAGGTCACAAGGGATTTTTTCACCATATTTATAATCATCAAATTATTTTTTTGTATTTATCATTTGAAAAATTATTGTATTCATTAAAAATAATTAATGATCAATTTCAATGCAAAACAATTTATGTTTCTAAAACTCCCCCCCCCCCCCCCCCCCTTCCCTCTTTTTTCAAAATTGGAAGAGCTAGAATTGGGCTGTTTAAGGAAAATCTAAGTGCCGGGTGGTCGGGTAATTTTTGATTATTAAATTTAGGTGCTCGAGTAATTTTTTCGCCTGAAAAATAATTTGCCATAATATGTCTGCCATGGCTAAAATTAGTTATTAAGCGCCACGCGACTTTAATATACCAAGAGGTACTACCCGCCAGGGGCACTGTGCCTTATAAAAAAAGTTTAATTTTGCTAGATGACCACTTGAATTTTGAATTACGGATTTCTAGGTTCTACTTTTTAGCTAAAGCTAGAACTTTAACCGTTGAGCTGCTTGAAGTTTATTACCATAGCAAATTAGAGATAACAAAATATCAAGTTATATATCCCGTTAGATTTCAGCCTGAAAAATATGCAAAACATATGCCTGGTCTTTAAATATTCCAAAAAAGATTAACGTTTAAAACGTAGTCCTTTAGATATTTCCGAAGGGTTTTTGGTATAGAGGTATTAGCGCATCTTAATTTGCAATGTAATTTTGTCGCGTTTATTAAACGGCTAATATAAATATTTATAAGTTGCGTCGGAATATGCGAAGAATAAGGAAAGGTAAATACGAATATTTTATGTTAGTTTTGCATAATAATTTGTTGCACTCGATCACTCTGAAAGGAGCCACAAAAATCTAGTTTGAAAACTATAATACCAAATAATGCTCCCTCAAATTTTATTTACAAGAAGACATTAGAGGGTGTCCCGTATGTTTGACTCTATAAAAACATCTACATAAGCTAAATTTATACACGCTTGAATATTTTTGTAAAACTGAGGGATTACTCACGATAAAAGTATTTATATTTGAATATGGCAAATTTTGTAAGGCAGGAATATCCCACCTGACAAAGTAATCGAGCTTTTTAGACCATATTAAAATTTATATAAAACACTAATTCAAATTAAAATGGAAAAACCATTAAAATCTTAAATTGAATTATAAATATTGTCACATGACATCTCACCATGTTATACTTGGAACTGCGTGGCTTATTAATTTACATGTATCTTTTTTCCGTCCTTTTCTATCCACATGATTTCCTTTTCCACACAAAGTGAAGGGAAGAAGAAGCTAAGAAAAAACGCATTGATATAAAAGAGGGGTGTAAAAATCAGCGAAAACTGTTTAACCCTTGAATGCTTGAATGAGAAATTTGATACTCGAATACACTCTATAACTTCAAAAAAAGGTATGAACTTTGTTTTTTTTAACTATTAAAGAAAAATAGGTGAATTTTATTACTAATTTTTTATAATTTAAAAGAGTTACAAAACCTTGGCCAATAATATATAATTCTTTTGAAAACTTAAAAATCTAAAAGTGCTGGGGTCTATATGGGACTCACATTGCTAACTAATTATTAATCCAACAAATATATAAATTAAATTATGAATGTCACCCATTTTCAAAAAGTTAATTTTCATATCCACCTATTTTTTTTGTTTGCAATTTAATATAAATTTTTTTTTCTATATTAGAGGTATTTTAATTGATGCTGCTAAGCTGTGGCCCTACTGTTAAAAAATTATGTTCTTGATAAACACAAAACGTAACTTTAAAGCCAATTTTGGCAAACAGGCCTAAAGGTCCATTGTGTTTGATATCTCTAAAGTTTAATTAACAGGCTTCCGCTAAAAAAACTAAAAGCTTGGTCATTACATACCATAAAAATACAATTTTTATATTTTACAAATCTGGCTTGATATAGTTGATAATTCAATATTTTACTAAGTTTCAGCCTTGAGATAAAAAAATTAAACACTCCTTATACTAATATTTAACATATTTGAATTCTATCGTCAGGGGAAACAAAAGACAATTAAAACAAACAAACAATTGGTTTGTGGTTTTTCCCATACCTTTACTTACCTATGGAAGCCATACCCGTTAGGGCTTCGACTCTTTTAACCCGAGCAAAGCAATTTATATTGCCGACGGCTTAAATAGTAAGATCTGCTCGCACGGCGGCGACCTAGGTTTTTAGCCTAGGCTCTTACTGTTTAGACATATCGTTTAAGACCTACCGCCTAAGTAAGCACCACTTAGAAGCATTAAAGTGGTTGCACATGTATGCTTGTTTTCCGAAGAAAAAAGCCATAAGATACAGGGCTATATTATTATACTTTGGCAGACTTCATCGAATCTATGTATAAATTAAGGGATTTGAACTAAAACAAAATGTGTGTTAGACCACAGGCAGTGGGTTTACAAGCTTTTGCGAAACCTGGAAAAAATATATAATATATTCGGCGTCCTAATAGAAAATTTTAAGAGGCGGTAGCCAAAGCTTAGGTTTCTTTTATTTGTATAATTAACCGTTTTTGCCCAAAGTTTGATTATGAGATTCAGTATAATAGACCATTAAGGCGGTGATTTAAAAGGTCTAGCAGTGACACAGAGTATAAGAGAATTTCAAAAATTTGTACGAATAAATTCGTACTCACCGTTATATTTTTGCTTGAATAATTTGATATAGGCAACTACTATCATTAAATAAAAAATGGAATATATACATATTCATTTTTTTGGTGGGGGAATTAGTTTTCAATATAAAATCTCATTTAAAATTTATCAATCTACCACAAATATTTAAATAAAAATCCTAATTTGTTTTATATTAAAACCCGCAAATGGCTAATATAAATATTTGTAAGTTGTGCCGAGATAAATATGAAGAGCAAAATGTTAAATAGTCAGAATCAAGGGCGTAGCAAGTTGTAAAGCTTGGGAAGGGGGAGGGGGGTTTCAAAAAAAAATTTTTGCCGCCTTCGGCGGCATAGTGCGGGCACGACCTTCGGTCGTGCCATAGTGTTTTAGTTTGAAATATACTGATTCTTATGATTGTTAATTAATTTTGCTTTTCAAAATTCGAGTAATCATTAAGGTTTTATAATTAATGTTTATATAAACAAACATATAAGGTATTAAGAAAATTATATTATTGATATATTATATGCAATAAATTTTTATATTTGAATTGTTAAATATTTTACATAGTGTATTTAAAATCCGTGATTTTTTAGCATGTTAACAAAAACTAGCGGCGATTAAATCTTCAATCTACGCTGTTAAATTTTATATCTAATACGCCAATGATTTAATTGGTATTTTAGATTGGGGGGGATATGCACTAAAAATTTTCAATTTGGGTGGGGATATGGCATGCTTGAAGGGGTTTCATCCCCAAACCCCCCCCCCCCCCCTCTCCCACACCAATGGTCAGAATATTACGTTAAATTTTTACGACTCGATGGGTTATAAACATTTTATTTTTTTTTCATTCCGACCAATTATACTTGACAAAAAAATTTTGACGACCCTAGGCATCATTTATGGCATGGTCAAGTTTTTGGCGCTGATCACGAAAAATTAAAATTTTAGCCAATGCCTCAGAATATTAGTTATTCGGTGTCAAAGTGAAATTTTTTAGTTTTTGGGGTATTTTGGGCTTCTATATCATAAAATATGGGTAGTAACAAAAGTTTAAAAATATATTTAGATAACGAAAACATTCATCATTAACGTAAGGGGTTTAGATTTTTTTTAAATATTTAATCTTTTTTTATTTTTTTATTTTTTTTAAAATTATTGGTTTTCGTCATAAACTCCGTTTTTTGATCCTAAAAAACTTGAAAGTAAATTGCTAAAAATTTTATGTAATAATCTTTTTTAGATATGTTTTTATAAGGAATTTGAATATGCCAATAGATTTTTTGTAGAATTAATAGTAAAAGAAATTTTGTGAATTTTTTTCTGAACTTTGGACGCGGTTTATCAAAAATTGGAGGCATTGGGAAAAAAACTAAACTTGGAATCGTTATCGCAAGAAAATTCTCTACAAAACACTCAAAAAATCGTTTGTGTTGTTTTTTTCTTCAACAAATATATATGTCATAAACGTGAATTTTAAGAAAACATAAAAAAATGTAGCCCCATGATGGCCTAATCTCATATATGTTTTTTGTTTTTCTTAGTTTCTTCCGTCTTTGGCTCCTTAGATCCGTCTATAACAAAAAATGTTCTTTTTTGACCAAATTGATAGATTTAAATATACCCTAAAAAGAAAAAACTTGAAAATCCTTTTTGCATATTAAAATCCCTTGTAACTTATATTTTTAATCGCAAATAATGGAAAAATTATTAATATATCAAGCTCTTACATCGGCATTTAGATAATACAAAATATTCCGTCTAAACTTTATGATAGTCCGTTTTTAATAGAAACATTATTTGAAGATTAAAATTAGCAGTTTAACTATTGTGACGTGAAAATAAAATTCCAATTTATTTTTGTTTATGAATTTTTTTTAGTTTTTTAACCTTTTTTTCTAAAATTTCCCATGTTTATAACTGTCCAACTAAGTTTGTTTAGGACGATAAACGGATTTGAGGTTACCTAAGATAACAAGTTTGATTTCTGTAGTTAACTCATAACTCTCAATAAATTGTTGTCCTGTTAGGTATGATGAGAAAATACCATTCTTATATCCAAAATATTTGCTTCGAGTGGATATTAAAAAAAAAATGGGAGCTGAGAAATTTGGGTAGCCGACATGTTACCGCTCTCTTTCCTGGCATAAAAATTAGCTGTAAAAATTCAAAAGCGTAGTAATCCGCACAAGGATGCCTATTTTGACTATACTAGAACATATTGGACATAATAATCAAAATTGTAAATTTGATCAATTACAGTAACAAAGTTGAACTGGATGTTGTTAAATCATTTTTAAGCCTTACTTATAAGATTGTGAAAAATAGGGTTAAGTCAGAAAATTATATAGGGAATTATTTTGGGTACAAAAACAAAATATTCATATTTTCTCTCCCTAAATAAAAACGTGTTTAGTAATGTCCTATATCATTGTAAGGTTACCTTAGCGCCTTCAAATTTATTGTACAATTGCAATCATTTTGTGTAAATTTATTTTTCTCAAATTGAGGTAATGCCTGAATCCATGTGGCAAAAAATAACTAATCAACTTTTCCCTTTACGTCTATCTCCACCCTCTTACGACCATAAATTATTTCACCCTAGGCATTTTCAGCACAGGTCAACAAATATCAATGTCAAAAAGTCAATAAAAACATAAAAGCATACATACCCATAATGGTCTTCATATCGTTTTTCGTAGTATTTTCCGGCTTCGGCTATTCCATATCGAAAAAATGTTTTTTTTTGACCAAATTGATAGATTTTGCGAACTCAGGAATAACCTAAAAAAAACTCGTGAATTTATTTTTCTATAGAAATTCTTTGTAACTCCTATCATCTCAATTAATAAGGAAAAAAATTTTTAATATATCAAGCTCTTAAGTCAGCATTTATATAATTCAAGATATTTCGCGTCCAAACTTATATACGACAATAAATTGTTTCGTTTTTAAGAAATATTATTTGAAATTTGCATTTATTAGTTTAACTGTTGTGAATATCCAAGAAAAATTAATTTATTTTTGTTTTTGAATCTTTTTAATGGATCATTTTTCTAAAATTTTAATATTAATACTGACTTACCGAGTTTGATTAGAAAAAAATGGTGAACGTATTTGAGAATCACTAAGATGGCAGGTTAGATTTCTGTAGTTTTAGCTCGTAACTCTCAAATATCTGTTAATCTGTATAGTCTTTGACCCCGGACAAATTAAGCCTCGAGTAGGTCGGACGTTGAGCGGATGTAAACTTTGTCGTGTTAACTCGAGTAAGCAACGTTAAGCTTGGTTAGTAATATGGGTGTGACAGACAAACCCAAAAATTGTCTACTTTTTTTGAGAGCCTAGGCTTAATAACCTAAGTCACCGGCAAGTTAAATTTTATTAAACTCTGCAGGGTTAGTTGTAGAGTTAAGAATGTCAAGGAACGATTAAGCCGTCCTCGAATAGGTTTGGAGGAAATTCTTATACCACCGGGTTTTTTGTTAGCCTTGAGTTTTTATTGAACACTCCTACAAATACTATCGCAACAAAACAATTATTCTTGAATAATGGGCTAATCTAAGTATTAACTAGAAGTATCAATTGCTTTTAAAAAGAGTTCTATCAATATTGACTTTCTCCACTTCAATAAATAAGCGTCCTAAACATTGAAATATTTTTTACGATAATCATATATTGGTATTTGTGTTGTACCCTCTAAGGAGACTGTTAATTTGAGATTTTGTCTCTTTTTCTATATGAAAAATCCATAACATATTAACATGTATGTGTGTGTATGTCCCTATTTATAGGAAAATTTAAGTACTGTTTTTGTGTCCCAAAAACAGATTACCATTTCGACCAAAATTTTAAAATGTCAAAAGAACCCATTTCTATATTTTATGGGCCTTTTAATTTAATGGTGCACATTATTCGACTTTTACCATTAACTATTTAAAGTTGTGGACACGCTCAAAAAATTTTTTTTTGATTTGGGTGAAATAAATTTTTGGTGATGACAAATATTTTATTTTATTTTATATGATATAATAAATACGGTTTTTATTCTAACATTTATTTTTTTTAATTATTCCTAAAATCACATTGTATGAGCTAATATGCCGAAATCGAAGAATATTTTATTATGCTACATAGATTTTGAAATAACAATATTACAGACAATGACAGAAGTCCACTGAAAAAAAATGAAATGATATCATCATATAGTAGTTGCTATAAACAATATATATATATTTTTTTTCTTATCATTTTTTTGTGTTTTTTTTGATCTATATTTTTAATTTAGTTGTCCATATTTTCAAATTAATTTTCACCTCATTCGTTGCCGTTAAGGCTTTGAGAGTCGATACAGAGTAGTTTAAATCGTGCTTTGATTAATTCAATGCTGTTCCATCCATCTCGGCTAATTAGCTCACATTTTTATTTGACAATTTGTGTATTCCTTTTCACACTCGTTCAATCATTCATACCAAAACCCATACCCAAAAATTCCCATCCACAAACTGTTATCCCAGTTGACTTTGGGAACAAACTAAAACCCATGTTCATTTATAAGAAGCACCAACGTATCGATATGGAATCTGTTTTTCAAGGTAAATTACCATGATCAAAAAATTTTTTTGGGCACTTTAAAGGTGAAAATTTTTGGTATTGTTAAATAATATAGGTGAATTTTTTTTTTAAACTTTAATCAAAAACGTGGTTATGAAAAATCGAGAACAAATATTTTTTTAAAAATTTTAAAATTTTTTTTAATAATTTATATTACGGTAACCTTCGGGTAAGGATAACATTAGAGTACCGAGGGGGGCTTGGGAGACACCCGTTAAATTAATAAAAAGTTTAAAGCATAAAAATAGGATTATACCCTCCACTAGAAATTTTACAACTACCCTTAACCTAAATCCCCAAGCCCGCCTTCCCCCATCCCCCAATCCTTACATTTTTATATATCTTGGGTACGTTTTAGGAATATCTGATTAATTGGGAGCTATTATAAAGGGACGGACCTTTATTTAGCTGGACAACAAACAAAAACAACACAAACAATTTTTACAGAGTTTTTTAGAGAATTACCTTGCAATAACAATTCCGCATTTAAGTTTTCTCTCAACGTCTCAAATTTTTTTATAATGCGTCAAAACTTTAGAAAAAAAACTATAAAATTTTTTTAACTGTTAATTTTACAATTGATGGCATATTTACCCTATAAAAAACCTATCTAAAAAAGGTTATTACTCAAAATCATTAGCACACTTTTTAGCCTAACATCAAGCAAAAAACGGATTTTATGACAAAAACGACTAATTTTACAAAAAAAACTTTAAAAATAATATTATATACAAATTTAAACGCATTACTTTGATAATAATAAAATTTTATCTAAATATATTTTCAAACTTTTGTTTTTACTCATAAGTTTGATATAGAAGCCCAAAATAACCCAAAAAAATTTCTGACATTAAATAACTAAAAATTTGAGGCACTGAAATTCTGATTTCATAATCAGCTTAAATACCAAAAAATATTGTTGCAATGTAGGATTGCTCTAAGTCGTCGTTGTCCAACGAACAATCGACGATAATTTAGCCTCCTTTTGAGTGCTACAAGCAGAGCTGGGAAAATGCCCATTTTTGGGTCAAACTCATTTTTTTATTTTTCAAAATTTAGAAAAAATAAAAGGTTTTAGCTTTAATCAAGAAAATATTTATAAAATTTAAGATTTTCTGCTTATATTCTGTATTTAATAAAAATTGATTTTTTTTTCTGTCATAAAATTTTTAAAAAACAAAAATTTGAGTTTAGTCGAAAAATGGGTTTATTCCCAGCTCTGGCTACAAGGCAGTTTTTTTTGTGCAATACTAAAGCAATTTTGCTGTTATTATGTTTAACAAGTAAAGAAAAAAAAAATAAAATTTGCAAATCAGACACAAGCTAAAACATTAAATTAATACAAATTAAGTTTGCAAAAACAAATTTTAAGAAAATGCATTATCATAAAATAATTGTGGAGCTGGTGGAGAAAGTGTTAAAAAAAAAGCTCAATTTAGTTTAAAAATAAAAGGAATTTATCTTAATTAAAATTTATATATTTTCCTAACAAATTAATGTTTGAAAAAAAAATACTAAAATTCATAACTATTGAACTATTTAACTTATTAAAATAAGTTAACATTGTAAATTTAATTGATCTTATTTAACGTTTCATTGCCTAAAACCACCGCGACCTCGAGGCTCAAAAAATAATAAATTAAATTAACGGTTGTAATAAATATTTCAATTTCAACATTAAAGTAGTAAATATAAACAATATTATATTTTGCTTTGGTTAATTTTTTATTAACTTTAATCGTGTATTCTCTCTTTTAACTCTGGATATTTATGTTTAATTAAATAAAAAATAAACAAATGTAATAAAATTGAATTAAATTTCTAGACAAAGCATATAATTATTAGGTAACTGCACCAGCACGACAAACATTTGTTCCCAAATATGCGTCGATATGGGACCACGAGTTTTTGAATGCGATTGCTTTGTCGGCTATCAATTGACCTCAAACGGCTATTTTTGCAAAAGTATATAATTTTAATTGATAGATGTTGTTAGTACACTAGTTCTAAAATTTTTAAATTTTTAAAAATATTTATGTAAAGAGATTTAATGTGCTTTAACATGATTTACAGGCTCTACCAATTAAATACCTGTGTTTTATTTGCGAACTTTATAAGCAAAAACATTCTTCGGTTCAAATCTAGGCAAGTTACCTTTTAATAATGCATGCTTAGTTCTCAAATTTTTCACAAGCCGAATTAAACTAAAGCCAAGACTCATGAAATAAATTTTGCAAAAAATTACTAAAATGTTGATTTTAGACAAAAATAAATAATTTTATTTTACCCTAAATATTTATGTCTTCTCCTGTACGCAGAATATATTAACTGACCCAAAAATTGCATATGAAAATTCATTTTTATTTTTAAAAATTAAAGCTACAGTTGGTTTTTTTGATTATTTTCAGATTTATTGGGCGTAGGCCTTAAGATATAAAAATGGAATTTAATAAGCATTGTAGTTTCGGTTATAAAAACATATAAACCTGAGATTTTAAAGTCCAAACTAATGGTTTTGCCTGATTTTTCTCATTAAAATTTGTCGGAATAAGGTCAAGAGGGCCACAACAAAACTTAAATTTGGTTAAATAGGCTCAGCTTAGTGGTAACATTCTTGGCTTAAACACAAGAGGTCCGGTGTTCAACACGACATCTTAGCCCTTATGTAAAATTCATTTTAAAAGAGCCGTGAATTCATTAACTCCTACATTTTTGGTATTGTAAAAAATTCCTAAAATTAGGAGGGGCTGTTATGGACAGGTTATGGAGAACTTTTTACGAAAAAGTTGGCTATGATTACCTCTTGTATAGAGTCCTATCTGCATCCATTAAACTAAAGGGATATTTTTTTTGGGTGAAGAGCATTAAAATTGCTATTCGACGTTCATAACCTAAGCACGTCTCTCCGCCAATACCATAATATCCATCGAAATGACGCCGCACTCTCTGGAATATTATAGCGTGCAGACTTCACAAACCTGGCAAAAGTCGAAGGCCAGAGTCATTTCCCTGGTAAAACAATGCCCCCCTTGCCCTACATCTCTTGAAAGACACGGCATACCCGTCAAAGCATAGCCCCTTTGTGAGATTCGGATATAATATGCACATTTAAAAATATTTAAAATATTTGCTTGCGAACCAATAGATATTTACGTAATTTTTTGCTCGGTTATATATTTATATTCTTTTGATCATTTTTAGTGGGGGTTATATCATGAATAAACTGGTGAAAGTTAAAATAATAAATATTACAAATTATGCATTTTAATGTGATACATGTGATTGATTCCATGATCAAAAACTAAAAAAGTTAGTTTTTTTAAATGGTGAAATGTTTCTTAGTTTTTATTTAGTAATTAATCACATAAATGGCAACAATTTGAGATTCACAGAGTTCAAATCAGCCATTTTAGAAATTTCCAATCGGTTTACCGTTTTTGATTAAACTTAGAAAAATACTTATAAACATTTGGGAAAATTGTCAAATTAAAAATTTACAAAAACAAAAAGTATGTACAGTTAAACTGTTATATTCAAACTCCAAATAATATATTTAAAACCGAATAGAGGTCATATTTAGGTTGGGCTGTTAAATATATTGTATAACACAATAAATATCAAAGTTAGATAAGTTTATAAAAACAATTGCATCCCCGTGATGGCCTTATCTCATACATATTTTCAGGTTTTCTTAGTCGCCTTAGGCTCTTTAGATCCCTCTATGAAAAAATGGTCTTTTTAGACCAAATTTATAGGTCGAGAATATCCTATATATATATAAAAGATCCTAACCTATATTTATCATCTTAAATAACGATAAAATAAAATTAACTAATATAACAAGCTTTACATCAGCATTTAGATAATACAAACTCTCCTAAACTTAAATACTTCACAATATATTATCGGTTTTTGAAACATTATTTGAAGTTTGATTGAACAGTTTAGCAATTGTAGATATGCATAATAAATGTCGATTTTTTTGTTTACTCTTTTTTTTAACATAAATACAATATAGCTACTAACAAAGTTTGTATAGGAAAAACTATTAACGGATTTGAATATCCCTATAGTAGGTTTAATCTCTATAGTTAGCTCATTACTCTCATTTGTTGACAATTAATAATTAATTTGATAAAATTATTTCTATCAATTATTACGGAGTTTGCACAACGAAATCTTATTTAAGGTGCAGGCCCAACCTTGATTTTATATTAGCTCGCCTCATCCCAAACTGTCTTCGGGTACTACAGACGGTAAAATTTTTACATCTGCAAGCTACAAGTTTTGCTTTGAATTAATATAAAGAATGCCTTTACCGATTTTAAATTTTAACAATAGATATTGAAATATTGTTGTGGTTGTTTATTGACCAGTTCGTTAGAAGCCGGTAGTGATTGAGCTTGAGGGTAGCTAGGAAATTGTTTTAAAGATCTATAGGAGAGATAGGAGGCCCTCGGATGGGGCATAAGTGCCAGTGTTGTTAATTGTCAGATTAATGGGAATGTCGCCTATCTTTCGTGTGAATCATGATAACAAGCGAATCCAATGTTGAATTTAAGGGTGAGGAAGATACGATAAAATGAGATTGACTGACGAATTAAGAGAGCCAGTCCTCCGCCGTGAGCTGTACGGTCATTCCGGACAAAGGGGTAACCAAAAAAGTTTGGGTCTTTAGAACGCAATGATAACTTGGTTTCTTGTAAAGCCGCAATTTTGATGTGTTGAAAACATGAAAGCTTTCATTTACACCTTTTTTAAGAGATTCCATTTATGTTTAGTTGAAGAATACTGATTGATGTAGAAGGTTTTCATTGAAATTTACGAGATCAGTACACAGAGTATAGTAAAATTATTGTATCCAACGAAATAAGGGGAGATAATTGTTATCATTTGTATTTTCAATTGAAAACAATAGCTCCACGACGTAAACGCGGTATCATTAGAGCCTTTTACAATAGATATTAATATAATAAAACAAAATAAGAATTAAAAAATTTGCCCCCCCCCCCCCCCCCCCGTTAAATTTTTTTATTCCCGGCTCGGTTTAGCCGTTTTTTAAGCTGGCCCTCGGCTTTCGGGTCTCAAGTTCTATTCTAAATTCAGATATTTGGTTATTTATTGCCTAATCTTTTTGAAGTTTTACTATATCAAATTCTTTTCGTAAAACTAGATAATTTAATTACATCTTTTACCAAATCACAAAAAAACATCAAAACACAAACGGGGAATTTAATTAAAAAAGTGTTTTTAGCTGTGACAAGTAAAAATAAATTTGGTTTGATTCTTACTGAAGGACGTTTTATGTATGATCACGGGGATTGACATTATGACTTTTTTGTTGTGGCGGACTAACACATAGTATTTCGTTAAAAGAGATCTAACATTACTATAATAATCTTAAAACACTTTTTTTTTGATATCTCTTTTTTTTTCAAATTTTTGGTGTTTATACCTAAAAATCCAGAGTTGCTTTGAAATCTGAGCAGCCTTTGGCATCCAAATTACAGTTAAGTTTTTTCAGTTATTTCATAAATTTTAGGTGAACCAAGGTATTCTAATATTTTAATATAAAAACTACTAACCTTAGGTATATTATTTTGTTATTATTATAGTTTGATTATGTCGGTTAAGTAATCTCTATTCCTGGGTTTATTAAAAATGATTTTGTTATTCATTTAAACCCTTACACAATCTACATCCTCGCTTTAACAGATATAAAGAGCGGACAATAATATTAAAATAGTGCTACTAATTTTTTTTGATTATTCTGTATTTTGAGAATATATTTGACACAAATTTAAATCCACCCGTAGAGAAAAATAAAATAATTCACGAATTTTCAAATTGTATCCTAATATCAAGTTTGTATTCTATCAGGTGACATTACCCTCACCCCAACAACACTAATTTTGCCCAGCCGTTTAAACTTACCCGGAGTTCAAACCGAACAATTGATGGTTCCAACTGTATCAAATGTCCAATCAATTAACCACACTACGAAAATCGGTCCAAACCTTACATTTATAGGATTAAGAAGGCGGCACAGGCACGGAATTGGGTTGCATTTTAAGCAACTTAGCCCGGAATTCCTATCATATAGGCTCAAGAGGGTTCGAAAAATCAAAACATATAACACGCAAAGGTCTTCTTCTTCCATTACATTTTCAAGTCACATGTCAATAACCTTAAACACCAAACCCAATTCGTTAGAGACCCAAAAAAATATAGACCAATCAAAGCACAGCCACCTGGTGACTCCAAAAATTATTGATTTATGATATACAAAAAAAAATAAATGATATGTTGTATTTCAAAATAATTAAAATGTATATAATTTTCAAAATACTATTTTTTTCAAATGCTAAAAGTACGGATCTTGCAAATATCTCAAAATATTGTTTGGAATTAGTACTATAAGGGCGCGTTCGCACTCATTTAATTCTTAGAAAATTTAAAATTTCATAAATTTAAAAAAATTATCAATTGAACGTTTCACAAAATGTCGTCAATCTTTGTTATTAGCATTTAATAAGTTTTTTTTAAAAAAAAAATTATTTTAAAAAATTATTAAAAAAAATAAAATAAATTTGAACGCGCCCCAACAAACGCAACATCTTTTATAGCCTCCATTTTACTGAAGTTTTAAAATCCCGCTATTTTATAGGCCATTATTTCACTAAAAATTAATTTAAAACGAAATTATGGGAATTTTGCACGCGCGTTTTATATTAAATTGTTTATTGAAAAATATTAAATTAAAATTTTTTGTTTTATACAAACACAATTTCAAAAAAAAAGTTGCAATTTATTTAACGCATAATACATTTGCTGGAATAAAATGATATAAAAAATTTGTTTTTTCTTAATTCTTATTATAATTTTAAAAAATTTTATATAAAAACATAACTGTAAGCTATTAAAAGCCTTAAAAATATGGAAAGCCTGGTGAGGTTTAAAACTTTTAAAGACCAATAAGATATGAAAATTTAAAAATTTGCTTATAAATGATTTTAATTATTCGAGTTATTTGATCTTTAGGCTAAGTGGAGTAAAATGTTAAATTATATGGTAATCGGTGAAATCTTAGCAAAAAATTCACATCAAACCATTCAATTTTATTTTTCGTTTTCTTAATGAACCTTTTTTTGGGCGGATATGTAGCCTTCACATAAATGTCGTGTTAATGGACTTTAAAACATAAAACTCAAGCACAAACTATGTTCCAGTCTATTAATCGATATTTTGGGAATGTTCTTGGGAAATAAAAGAAAGATAATTTATTTTTTTGAAAAAAAGAGGGGGGAGGGGGGGGGGCGTGGTCAAGTGGGGAGGTCTCATATACAAATTAGGCTATAATCATATTTAATATGAAAATATTTGATGTTTATGACATTCAAGAACACCATAGTAAGATCAACGCACACCAAATTAGGGTTTGCCATATAGATTAAATTTAGTTAGAATAGATTTGTTGCCCATATGTCTCATTTTCAATCTATTCACTTTATCGTTATTTTTATAAACTACAAATTTAAATGCTTCAAAAATGTTACCAGGAATTGACTCTGAAACAGTCAAAACACCTGGGGTGCGTTTAAAGTTAAGTTATTTTTTTTATAAAAATTTAAAAGCTTCATTATATATTCTTATAAAAAAAGTATGTTATATTAAAATATAATTACCAAATTATAAATAATGCCATTTACTCCTTTATTATTAAGGCAAATTTTAAAGTTTATTCAGTTTTTTAAGTTTTGTTAGACTCATTTTGCAATAATTTTTCAAATACATATTAAATATAAAACATATATAAATTAAAAAAAAAATGTTATAATATATTTTTCAAAACCTAAATTTTAAATATACATGAAATTTCAATTATAAATTATCTCATCAACTATAGATATCTGACAGAATTGTTTTAAATGATATTCTCTTTTATTTTAAGAGACTATTTACAACAAACACTTGCGTCTATCTCAATGGTCGCGTTCAATGTTGAGTTTCAAAAAAAATGCTTCTTGAATAGCGCATTTTTACAAAACGTTGCTTATAACACAAGTCAACAAATATAAATGGTACAACCGTGAATTTCATGAAAGAAAAAGAATATATCCCCTTGATGGCCTTATCTTATATATAAGATTCATTTTTCTCAGTTTCTTCACTTGGCTCCTTACATCCATCCGTATCAAAAAAATAGCCTTTTTTGACCAAATTAATTGATAGACTAAAAAAGAAAATTTTAAGAATCTTTTTTTCATATTAAAATTCCTTATAACTCATATTAATCATATCATATAATGCGAAATAAAATTTTTTAGTATATTTCATCAGCATTTAGTTAATTCAAAATATTTCGCGTCCAAACTTACGACACGATATATTTTCGGTTTTTAATAATTTTATTCAAAGTTTGAATTTGACAGTTTAGCTGTAGTAAATATGCAAAAAATTTTAATTTATTTTTTGTTTTTGAATTTTTTTTGATATTGACATTTTTTCTAAAATCTTTATTTTTATAGCTGACTAAATATGATTGATTAGAAAAAAGGGTAAACGGATTTGAAAATTCTAAAGATGGCAGGTCTAATCTCAATATTTAGCTCATAACTCTCAAAAATTTATTGACCTGTGGAATCATTAACTGAATATCTCCTTTTATAACTTTAAGCGACTTTTATTGTAAACAACACTATTACAACCTATTGGGATTCTTACCCACATAGTCAATTTTAAAATGATTAACCCTTAATACAACTGAACAAATTATCATGTATTCTAATTATATAATTTATATAATAAAGTAAAAGGTCTGACTTATAAAATTTCTAAAAACTATCTAATTTTTATTTTGAGTAGTAGCCAAGTTTGATTATTTCTTAAAATCTCAAGGTCTTAATAACCTTCTAAACACACTTAAAATTATATTAATATTAGTTAATTGAAAAGAATTATTAATGTAGCAAAAAAGGTAAAAATTTCTATTTATTAGATATACATTTCTTTGTGTTAAAAAAATTGGCATAATAACTTATATTGATTAATATAACACGCTATTTTCTGTAAAATAAAAGAAGAAAGTTCATAGCTTTAAAAAGACAATGATATAGAGGTTTAAAATTAGTAATATTTCTTCCCCTTACAAGAGCGGGTTAAGCGCATTTTTTTGATTATAATAAAATTTTTAGTAGATAACGGCGCATCCCAACTTATTAGCAAAAATTTTAATATTTAAAATTTTTAAAACTTTAATTTTTCCTAATTTTTTTTAACAAAAACCATTTAAATGCCATCCGTAACATTAAAAAGGCGACTTTTGGTTGAAATGCGTTCAATGTCAATGAGTAAAAATTTTAATCAAATAAATAAATATAAAATTGTAAAGCCGCTCTTTTTCGTTTTACCTATTACGAATCATATATAAATTTGGATTAGTTGTCAGGTGACCTTTGAAGAAAAACCAAACTCTTTGCAATAAATCGCAAAAACGCAGAGTTACAAAAAAAAGATTTGCTGTATAAATGTTTTTTATATCTTTGTTTCATATTTTTCCTTATTTCTTCGTGAGAGCTTAATATAGAAAAAACACAATAAAAATTGGAAAATTTTGTGACAATAATTGAAATAACTATAGGGGTAAGAGGCACACTGGTACCATAAATCTCAACTTTTAATCCCAATGGAATTTAGTTGTAATGAGTGACAATTTCTATCACAAACGGCTACGATTTAGACCATCATCCCTTTTCCTGCCTTCTCTTTAAAACGTTCAAAATGTGTTATCCACACTAATAACATTCTGTTCATTTAAGGATACTAAACATTCAAAAAGGCCTTATGGGTATAATTCCGGGTCAATTTTGGCAACCTTTATCTATTTATCAAATTTCTACAATATTTTAGAGATTATAATAAGTTGTAACATTAAATTATCATTCCACCCTTTTTTCCGTTAGCTCATCTCTCAGGATTTTGTCTAAAACATACGTTAGTGAGATATTTTTTTAGGCTTTGGATCTCAGAATAATGTGAATGAACTTGGGATAGTCGGCGGTCAATCATTAAAACGCGTTACCAGGCTCAACGCTGCAAAATTTATATAGAACAGACATCATTCGACCGAGCTATTAAAAGTGCAAGCGGGCTTCACTGCATACCTATAAAATTTTTTTTTATTTATGCATCGCAAGTCGTGTGCCACCATATCGCCCTTCTAATTTATATTTGATGTTTTTCACTTATATTTTATCAACATAGTATGGCTTTAATCCACAATAAATATCCTGATTTTTGAATGAACAAAGGTACTGGCCCTACATATCTATGTTTATAATATTCCCACATTCTTTAGCATCGTCAAAGGATTCCACCGTATTTTAAAAATTTCAACGTTATGCTGATAGGATTTCAAATAGCAGCGGTGACAACCGGGGAATGATCTGCAGGACGAATGAAAAAATCTATCTTCTTCATTAATCTCCCCCAAATATGAATATTTTTTTTAAACCTCAGATATGATTTTGACCTTTTTGTAGACTTACTATTTTGATCATATTGTATGTATAGACATTTGAAAAAATTTACTAAATGCGAAAAAATTATTTTCAATATTTAAAATAAGATCGATATTTTATATGTCCTCTTAAAAATTAATTTTAATAAATAAACTTAATATGAAACAATTATATACATGTTTATGTTGATGAGAATTATTTCTAATTAAAACAGACTATTATTCACCAACTTTAATTTTGCCCCATCAATGTTTCATTTTACCCCGTACATGGAGTGAGATGGTTGTAACACTAATTTTATCTTAATTTAGTGATAAATAATCGTAATTTAGACCTAAATTAGTTATAATACACTATCTCTAAATTAGATATTTCAAACCATATATTTGAATTCAATATATGAATACAGCATCGATTTTGCAAACTTATGTTCATTTCGCCCCGGTCTATCCTACACTACTGCTATACCAGATGTGGTTATGGACATGATGTACCATTGGGCTATGGGACATAACCTTTTAGCCGAGCATAAGCGGACTCAAAATAGTTGCCAAAGTATCGAAGTGCTAATCAGCTCTAAGAATAAGGTGGCAATCATTCGAAACGTTAAGAGACACACCAGCACCTTCCAACTTTTTATGTATTTTAGGAATTTGCAAATATTCGGAATATATAGATTATGTTATCATATATATAGAGACTTTTTTTTGTAGAGAGCCCTCTTTTGTTCTAGGGTAGTGGTTCCACATTTAAGCTGGAATATTAAACTTAACGCCGGAGAGTGTTATTTCGAGAACAAACATTGGAACTATGAAGGACTTATAAATTTTATTTATCATTTGTTGAATGAAAAATTCATTAAGTTACAAGTAATTATAAAATAATAATTAAAGAATAAATTCATCTTTTAGGGTATTCTTAACGTTGCAATAAGTGTCAATTTTGTCAATTTGACCATTTATTTTTATATATACCCAAGAAAATGGCCGAGGACAGAAAAAATTTGGGAAATTGGAAAATACATTTGAGATATGACCATATTATTTTAGTGTCATATTTTTATTTTTCCACCCATTAAATGCTGTCGACCTATGTGTTTGACCCATTTATTTTTAAAACTAAATTCAAAGTTTTGAGGGTGATTAGATTATTATTAAGAATATAAATGTAAATCAGAAAATTATATAATCTCATATTTTATGAAACAAAAATTTAATATATATGTATATTTCTTAAAATATATCTCTAACCAAAAGCCATTTAGGCCCAATAATATGTTTATTTATTTGCACTACTCATTCATTTTAGCCTGGATCCAATTAGTATAGGCGGATACTTTGGTGTAAACCCCGGGTTTGGAGTTGGCGCATTCGTTACCGAAGCTTACGATTCCATGCTGAACAAACCTGCCCGTTTCAGAATCTTTGCGCACCACGGCGCTACCAGAATCACCCTAAAATATATTTAAGATCAAAAAATCTAAATCTGACTAAAAAAATGATTTCTAATTCAATTACATTTACCTTAAAAGCTTCTGTAAAGGCCGTAATGCCTCCAATTAATTGTAATTGAACAAGTATATTAGTATGGGGTATATATAAATAGAAAATAATAATTAATCTTTTATAAGGTTGTGTTCAGAGTTCATTCACTTTTTGTAAATTTTTTAAAACTTTTACAGTTTTTTTAAAAATATTGGTTTTCAATATCGAAAATTTTTGAAACGAAAAAATTTATAAAAATCGCATTGTATAAGTATTACCTTATGTTTTATATGATAATTAGATATAAATTTGATAAATTTTTAAATTTTACTTGTTGGTCCGGGGTAAAATAAAAGTAATACAAATATTAACAAATTTTAATTTGTTAGATATTCAAGATATTTGTAATAATGAAAAAACTGTAAACACTCCCCTATAAAGGAAAATGTTAAAAGAATTTTGCCACAAAAAATGTTATAATATATAAAAGTAGGGGTTACCTGAATTTAAAAAAGAAAGTTTTGGGCCAATAGGTTTATATCACATATGATTGCCCTATTTTTTTAAAACTTTTATAAACAAAATATGATAATATTGTTATAAAGCGAAGAGGGGTGAACTTTAACTGTGTAATCCTATTATTGCAAAAAAAAAGTAATTGTTAGTTTGTAATAAAAAAATTTTTGGGCCGTAAAAACAGTTAACGGGCATAGGGGTGTTGGAAAACAACGGGCAGGCCGGGCCAGGCCCGTTACACCCCAAGATATATATAAAATTACATGGCAACTATCATTGTGCTTCTAACATGTTATACGTGAGAGAAATTTCCATCTCTTTGACAAAAGCGCGTTACAACGGTCTAACTTTGTGCCTCAAGCAAACGGCCCCTAATTGGTCATTTAATTTATCTAGTGAACATATTCAAAAAATTCGTAATCAACACAGGCATAAAAATGTATGTGTTTATATAAAGTTCACTCAAAAATTGTCGGGTCGGGCTGAGCTAAAAAAATCATCAATATATATTTTATACATCAAACAGTTGAATTGTTAAATTTAAAATAATATTTTTTATTAAAAACCGATATTACGTCTTTAATAGATTGGGGTGTCAAATATATATTAAAATGCTAAAGTTTGACATATTTAAAATTGTAATCCCTGAAGATTTAAGATAAAAAATTAAAATTACAAGTGATTTATTATAGAATAAATGTATGTTTTTTTAGGATATTGTTGACATTGTAAAATCTGTTAATTTGGTCAAAATTGACCGTTTTTTGATAAACACCCCCAAAAAAAGCGGAAGTCAAATGAAACTTTGTAAATTGATACCCAGGAATTTATTTACTTCAGTCTCTTAACTTTCTTTGTTTAGATATTGATATTTGTCGACCTGTGTATTTTAACTATCTGTATTATTGAAATTCCTAGAGCCCTATACGTACAAGTCAGCCTTGAAAGGTGGAAGGAGAGCCCCTTGCGGCGGCAAACATACGGGTCTAACTTCCGGAGAATATCTCCAAATTGACCTATCTAACTCGAGCAAAGCTATGTCATTCGTATAATAATCTTCGGAATAAGCCTCGTGGATGAATATTTTCCTGACCTTGTAGCTCATTTTGTTCCCTTTAATATCTATTAAGACTTGGATGTCTTTAGCCTTGAGGGAACTACATAATAAAATAATGTTAATAAGATTAAATTCAATAGTTATAATTAACACCTTAAACGCATTAGCCACCCCCCCCCCCCCTTTTCTCCTCTTCGTCATTCTTTTAACAATTTTTTAAAAATAAATTGGTATATTTAGAAGGTATGAAATAAAAATTATCCACTAGTAGCTACTAAAATATATATAATATAAATATTAATTTAGTGTATCAATTTTTTACTTTTTTTAAAAAAAAAAATCTTTTGTCAAAATTAAACACACTATATATTTATACATAAAAACAAATTAATCAGTGGCCTATTACACAGGTCAACATATATTTATGTCACAAACGGGATCATTTTGAAAACATAAAAGAATGCATCGATGGCCTAATCTACATGTTTCTCGTTTTTCTTAGTTTCTTCCGTCTTTAACTCCTTAGATCTATAACTAAAAGTAAGCTTTTTTGACCAAATTGACAAGTCTAAATATACCCTAAAAAAATTAAAAAATTCTTTTTGCATATTAAAATCTCTTCTAACTTACATATTTAATCATAAATGAATACAAAATATTTCGCGTCCAAACTAAAATACGACACGATGTAATATCGGTTTTTAATGAAAATACTATTTGATTTAAATTTAACAGGTTCACAATAGTGAATATGCAAAAATAAAATTTCAATTCATTTTTGTCTTTGAATCTTTTTGGAATATAACCTGTTTTCTAAAATTTTTAATGTATATAATTAACTAACTATGTTTGATAAGGAAAAACGGTAAACGGATTTGAAATTCTCTAAGATGGCAGGTTTAATCTCTCTAGTTAATAACTCTCAAAAAATTGTTGACCTGTATTATAATCAATAAAATATTAATAATATAATTAATTGCTCATTAATAATTCTCAAAAAAATGATTTAAAGATAAAAAAAAATAAATTTGAAAAAAAAATTAGGACAACCTAACTAAATCGTTTCAATATTCGACATTCTTTACCCCTATGATAAATTTTTTAAATGGATCAAAGTATACTTGTCTTCATAGCATTGCGCGGCTGACAGTATGTATCTCTCGTTGATGATCGAACCACCACACACGTGAAGGGAACCATTGCTTACTACTATCTTCGCCTAATATTTTAATAACATTACAAATGATATATGCTGACACTGAGAGAGTGAAAAACATATAATTTTTTTTGTTAAAAAATTTAAAATCTTGGAGGGTTGAATAAGATATATTATCTCAGGTCAACAAGGTTTTGCGATTTTTGAGCCCACTAGGATTAAGACTTAAAAGACTTTCAAATCCGCCGTTTTATCAAAAAAAAAACTTACCAATAATAGACATCAAAGTTGAAAAAAATGTTAAAAAAACACAAAAATAATAAAAAAATTCTTTATAATAATATTTGTAAAGTGAAAACTTAAAACATTGTTTTACCTCAAATCGATTATATATCGTGTCCTAATTATGTTTAAAGGCTTATACTGAACCAAAAGGTTGCTATAAAAAATTCATTTCTAATAGAGATAAAAAATATAGGTGACCTTAAGATGCAGATAAATTTTTAATTTTCCACTGAAAAATATCTAAGTCACAAAATAAATCCATATGATCATTTTAAATAAATTACCTAAAAAGTTAGCCTAAGCAAAAGAAACTTTGGAATGATATAAAAAAAATTAAGATGTATTAGTTAACTTTAGAGACCAGACATGCCATGTTAGGGATTTTAGAATCCGTTCGCCGTTTAAATCAAATTTTACAAGCCAGCCAACATTGAAAATTTTCATAAAATGTTATGAAAATTAAAATCATTCAAAAACAAAAGGAGGAGAAAGAAAACTTTTATACTAAAAACATCTAAATTGCTAAATATGAACTTTGTTTTTTTTATTTAAAATTAATGTGTGCCTCCATATTTGAATTAAAAATGTGAATTACAATTGATAACAAATTGACATTTTTAAAGTATATATAGGTCGCAAATTCTGTCCTTAAATCTGGTTATTAATACAAATCTCAAAAATTAGACAAAGTTCAAATAAATTTTTAAGAAAAATATTTTGTACGAGATAAGATTATTAAAGAAATTATTTTCCTCAAATATTATAATTAGATTCCTTCAATCATTGAATTTAGTCGACCTGTGTTATATTAATGGCACTCTGATATTGTTTAATTATCAGACATTTCAAGAGGGGCCTCGAAGTCATCTCTATTACATAGTATACAAAGCAACTTATTTGCGGAAATAATAACAATTAAAAATTAAAATAATTTAATATATTTTTTCGTAATTAATAAACAATATCTCGCCTATTAACCTGCCAAGGGAACATGCTTGATTTAACTGCTCGTCCGCCAACGACTTGATTGCGCCTTGCACAATTAGACAGCCCTAAGTGTCCACTAACTGTAATTCCACATCTAGACGGGTTAATATCATAGTACGCAGCTAAAAGTATTAGAATAATTTAAATAATTTAAACCTCAATAATTATTATATTAGAATTTAGGCCCAAACAGCTAGAGCTTAGTTATTAGGACCGGCTAAACCTACTTTTTCTAAATTAATTTTGAACTATATAAAATTTTTGAGGCGTTAAATTGATCAAAAACATTAATTTATATAAATTCAAAATCAATTATGTTGTTGTTGTTAGTAGCCCCTGTTCGTTGGACCTAAAAAGTTGGATGTAGAAGTGAGTTTGAGTGTAAAACAATTATGTTAGTATAGATGCGAAATAGATAAATTAAAAAGTTGACGTGTTTACGGGTCGAACTAACATAGATTTTGGAGAACTTACCCAATTTTAAGAATATAAGGATTGATAATGATTTACCGTTGACTGCGAAATCTTGAATAACCAATAAAACTAAAACTGATAACATATTCCAACACCCTTGGAACAGAAGTAAAAATTTATTGTTATGTGTTTTATCATCATAGACATGGATATATATTTATAAGGAAGCCCAAATTAATTAACGTCATATTAAGCGTTTTTGCGTAAAAATAGTACCGTATTATTCTAACAAAACAACCTTGATCTAAAACTTCTTGATACAAGTGTGTGTCTCCCTGGCTCAGTGATTGATGAAAGACAAGCCCTTTTTTTTCACAAATGTCAATATTGTTGTCCGAGAATGATGTTGCCTAACTATACGCGCTGAACAAACATTGACAAATTACATACACGAAACATAAAATGAAATCTGCCGGGTACCCAATTAAAATTTAAAAATAGGAGCATTTGCTTTGTATATATCCCTTTAACACACAGCAACAATTTATTTATAGTTGTTTAAGCCTAAGCTTTTGAAAAAAAAATTGGAGAACTTGACATCGTTTACGTTGCTCATCTAAGAACTTACCAAGCTCAACGCCATAACGGACACAGGACATTGCAACTATTCTGGGAGCGAGGGAAGGTACTCCGGCGAACTATCAATTAACACGACTCTAACCTCACTTTAATTTATTCTCAAAAAACTTTTATACCAACAACTAAATCATACCAGGGGTGCGGGATTATTTTTATACCTTCCACATATTAGGGGGCTTCATGTTTTGGGCCTTTACGCATAGCAAAATTTTCTCACACGCCGACGATTTTGATTTCCTAGGCTTTCCCTTTAAACCCACAACTTAGGGCTTAGTGCCACACGTGTTCCATATTTCAAATGGAAGACGCCTAATTTGAACCCCCCCCCCCCCTTTGAACCCCCCCCCTCATGCGTGTAAGACAGAATTGTTTGCCACTGGGCTATCTTACCTTTATATACCTACCTATATAAAACATTCTTTTAAATTTCTATTTAGGAAACAAACATCATTTAACTTATCTCATCAATTTTGTTAAAAAATCATCACCTATCAGTTGAAATATCATCGAGCCTCATTTATATGTCATATTGTTTGTGTAGCCGTCATTAGAAGAAAAACAATCTATTTGACATATGACATTAATGGCTGCAGTGATAAACAATTTTTTAAAAAATTTCGGGGTGGGGGGGGGGCGGGGCAGACATGCATTGTCATTCCCTATTCATTAAAGATTAATACTGCCTCTGATTATGGGAAATTCGATAGCCTTATTTAGTATTAAATTTTTCTTTTTTTTAAAAATTTAATTAGGATTTAGCGATAACAACTCCATGAAATATGTCTATCAATAATTAATAAAGAAGACTCCTTGCCTATTTATTAAAATTTAGAGGGGGAGGGGGGGTGGGAGAGGTACGGTTATTAACATTCAAAATTACGCCCCCAGACAGGTAAAATTATTAACATCTAAAAGTGCGCTTCCAGACATATACAGTAATTAATAGATTTATTTTTAAAAAATTTACACATGTGATAAAATTGGACATTATTTGTGAAATTTTAGGAGCTCTAAGGTTTTAACTAGGCAATATTTTCGAAAACCTAGTTCTATTTTCACTGGCACAGCTTGTAATTGTCATTACATTTTGTTATGATCTTCAAACTTCAAAATAAGTTTTAATGGTCCAAAAATTTTGCAAAATAATTAGTTTATTTGAGCAATTTTATTTTATGGCATTATATTTCGATAGATTCAAATTTTAGATTAAATTTAGGAACCGAGAGCCCACCCCTATGGCCAGCCAGCCTAATTCAGGTCTAGAGTTTAAACTTCGTTATTTTCAGGCTCGGGCTGCCTGATATTTTCTAATCTACTCCGGGCCTGGAGTTAAAAATTTAACATCCTACGCCCGGTTTTGTCCTACAATTATAGATTTATAAACAAGAATCAAATTGGCTGTGAATGATAATTTTAATTATGGATTCCTAAATTATTATACATCATCAACATATCTCATGTAAATGATATATAACTTTAAATTGCCTTGAGCCGCATGGTTAACACTAATTAAGGAGCTTTTATGTTTTCAAAAGCTTATTTTGCATGAACTAAACAACCTTTGGATCAAGTAGTAAGCTTGGGTATTTTAGCACTTTTTTTAAATACATATATTAATTCAGTTTTTTGCGATTGTAACTATATATCGCTGCTACTACAATTATTAGCAAAATCGGGGGCCATCCAAAGCTGATTTGGAAATAGATTGTTAAAGCGAGCAGAAAATGCCACATCGTTTAAGCACAAGACTTCCATGTCAAAATAAAGATAAAAAACCTACGGTATGGAAGTTTAATCCAGATCTTATTGCCCATTATTCAACCCGAAGGAGGCTCTGATAGCTTAGTGGCAAACCTTCTGTCTTAAACGCACGAGGTTGCGAGTTCGAATCCGTGCACGGGAGCTTTTTTCTTCGGAAAAACAGTATACATGTGCAAACACTTTGAAGCTTCTGAGTGGCCTACTTAGGCAGTTGGCCCTAAACGATATGTCTTAAATTTAGAGCCTGTGGGTCGCCGGCGTGCGAACAATATGATTTAACCCGTCGGCAATATTAATTGCTGCTCGGATTAAAAGAGTCAAAGCCCTAATGAGTATGTGGCACCCCTAAATGGGTAAAGGAATGGGGGAAACGGCAAACCAATTGTTTGTTTTCTATGGATCCGATGAATGTTACCTTTTTTTTAATTCACAACAGGCCCCTGTCCCGCATACTTAAATGAAATTAATATTCGCCTGTAAATTTTTTGGTTTGTCTAGGCTCTCAAAAAAATAACGGCTGTGGAATTAACGGTGACTCATTTACCTAATATAATCAGGCTCAACTTGCTTAATTTTAAGTGTGAACGCAACAAAGTTTACATGCGCTCAAGGTCATCTGATTTTTTTATGACAGAAAGTTGAGAATGAATTTGATAGAGCTTAATACTTAGATGAAAAAAAAACGCCTAAAATTAAAAATAAATGTGAACTTATTTGGCCTGCGCACATGACTGTCGGCAATCACGCTCGTCGTTATGGACATCTTTTATTCTTAATTTCCCCGGTTAATTTACAAATTTTTGGCAACTAGTTGACCAAAAAAAATATAGAAAGTCAGCCAATAAATAAATTTGATATTTTTCATCTAAAACAAATATTAAATAAGTAAATAAACATATCATAATAAAATGACGGGTCCAATAAAACAACTTCTTTTATAATTGATATTTTATACCTGATTTTAATTAGTAAGTGAAACACTTAAATCTAGGTGTCGTATTGGTTTTTATAATTAAAAGAATAAATCCTGACAATTTAAAATTTTTTTAACATAACAACAGGTATAATATAAGTTATTGTTGTAACCATTTGGTATAAATATTGAAGTAAAGTTAATTAAACTTACATTTAATCTTAAACATTGCAGGAGACGGAGTTATTAAATCAAATAATCGAGTAAACGTTAACGTGCCGAAAATTTCTTTAGGCCTAAATTAAACGACAAACTATTTAGTCAGTTAAAACTTACGCTAAGAACCCAATAAATACGAAATCTTATTTTCTATTTCTATCGTTTCTTTTTAAAAATTTGATTTATCTAAAACTTTTTTTTTACAACAGCATTATATTTTAATAAAAAATCATTTGCGTCAAGTTATTATAATTTTTCCGTGTTTGCGCAAATTTAATTACTTATAAATTACCTGCCTATTAAAATATATTTGGGCATATTTTGAAAGTAAAATATTATTAAAAATAAGATTTTTGAAAGTCAATACAAGATCTTTTTAAACTGAGTAGGTTGACCGCATAAAGAAATGCAATATAAATATAGAATGCTACTAATATCAGGTATTGCCTTGTTTTGTGAAATTTAGTCAATATGCTTGTAAAATTTAGACATCAAAGGCTAATGACATTTTTCTAAAATAGTTATGGAATATTCCGATTAAAAAAGTTCGTTAAATGGTTAATTTGTTATTTTATTGATTCACAAGTCAAAGGGGATGAGAACTAAATAATAAATACTATTTAAAAAGTGAAGTTCTTTGTTTTTTGTATTAAATTTATGATTTCCAAAGCAGATTAAATATTTTGTATAACCAAATATAAATGTCAGAGCCTGAATTCTAAAAGTAAATACTAACATGATCTTAATAGATAAATTTTTTTAAAGGTCGCAAAAACAGTCAATTATACTGTATTTAAACATTTTTAGTGATATAATAAGAATAGTAGGGCGGGCCCGCCTTTAAAAATTTTTTAATTAAAAAAAAATTGAGGGCAGATTACATTATAGAATTAACTATTCCTCTCTATATTCATACAATGTGTCGAATATTTGTTTTTTGTAGATCTACAAAACTTCTTTCGAGGAAAAATTTGCGTGCTTAGGAGTTTGCGCCCTTTAAAGCTTAGACCTTTCAATTTTTTAAAAAAAAATTAGTATAATAAATTCATCATGGTCATAAAGGCTTTTATTACCTTTTTTAAAGGGCCGGTAATAGTCAAAAATATTTTAATAGATATATAAGCACAGTAATCATTTTTGCCTTAAATAACAAACAACAATGATTTTCGTAATCTGTCGAGATAAATAGCACCTGTGGCATGAAATACATATAAAACAAATGCGTTTAAAATAATATTTTTTTAAAAAAATTTTTTTTATATTTAATTATTCTCATTGAATCAACAACTCCTTATGATAATGACCTCCCTTTTTAATCATTTGTCTATTAGAGGGTTAACTAATGAAAAATCTTTTTAATATTCAATCAACAATATAAATGGAAAATTTACTGGAAATGAAGGAAAAGCGTCACTACAGATCTACTAATCAACCCTAAGTGCTAGCTAGTAGCATTATGTCCAACCTGACTTAATGCGTATCACCTTTTTTTTTAAAAACTATACTAATAATTACTTTGAATACTTCATATTTACCATATGACGGCATAGGTGGAAATGAATCGTTTGAATGAGGAAAAAAGATGGATTAGAAAAAGTTTTGGGTGCCCCCGAAGATACATTTATATTCTTAGGATCAGAGAAGTTCAATCATAAATATTTAGAGAGCTTTGCAAAAAAAAATATATTAAAGACTCTGTTTTGTCGGAACAAATGAGAATGTTTATGAGAGGCCTTTTCAGTAAAAACAAAGAGGATAGCCTCTATTTTTATTTCTCCAAGTTTTTATTAGAAACTCAACGCAGAGTAGCAACATCGTTAAAAAATATCATAAATAATTGATGAAAAAAACTTCTTATCTATTCATCATTTCTCTATGAGATTAACTCTGAAAGGGGATCGCCCAAACCTCTATATTAACTGCTTGTCTCAATCAACAGATCAATATAACGATTAAGATAAGAGATATTTTGCTCAACCTAGACACAAGTATTATGAATATGTCCACCTTGACTACGGTAAAACTTAGAGATCCCCCCTGCATGGAAGTTCACCGTTACAGCCGGCTTAGGCTTTTACTTCTGGGCTCTTCAATTTTCCTCGGTATCGCCGTCAATTCACACGTCTTGTACGTGCTTCAGCGCTATCTGGATAGGAGAATCCAATCGGCATATTACTATCTTAAATGGTTAACCATGGTCAACATAGGAATCGGGTTATGGGATATCCCAATCCTGGCCGAACACCCGTTGAAAATTGAAGCTACCGTTCTCATATGTTCAGCCATAAGAATCGTAGGGAGAACTCGACTGGTTTTTACGAACGCATTCATATACACCGATAACTTCCTATTGGTCATGTATTTCGGGATTCGATATATATCCATCGTGAAGCCGGACACACTCGGAACGCTCGGGAAGCGATGGCTTTACAAATATTCACCCCTGATTATCTTAGGTAAATTAATTTTAATTTCTTCATAGAAAAAAACATGTGGTATATTAGGAGGTTATTTTCCTCCAGATTTTTCCCCTATAGGGTAAAAATGATATCAAAAAAAATACTCATGGCATAGCAAAAATTAATTTTTTAATAGTAAAAAAGCCTATGATTGTATGAAATAAAACCTTATTGCATATTAAATCTATCATTTTAAGGTTATGTATATTATTGTAATTGAGAATTCATTCTTCAATTAAAACAGTTGTCATGATCCTATACCGATGCGGGGATTACAACGTTATGAATGTCACGCCAATACCTTATAAATCCATCGTTCCATCAAGGGAATGCACCATTGAAGATTCTTGGGCTCTGTCAAACACGAAGGCTAATATGTATGGCGACTATGACAAATTGTGTTTAAGCAACTTTACCACTTGGATGTGTAAAAAGCACGCGTCAAATGTAACTGCAGGTTCGAATACAAGGTATTATTGCAAAATTTCGTTTTGGTCATCGAGCCGAATGCTAAGTAGCTACCATTACATGATACTCACACTAGCTACGGCTATATTGCCAAGCCTGCTCATCGTTTGGCTCACGGGATGCATCATCCATCATTTGTACCGTATGAGATCAACTACTTTCCCATCAGTTCGGCCAACTTTGCTGAGAAGGCTTGTGAAAAGGACAGCCGCTAAAATATTCCCTCATTCACGCAATTCTACTACGGAATTAAATCGAGTGAGTCCAAATTGTTTTGCCAGCCCGATAAATTGCGGGCCGCAAATATACCCAAAAATCGAACGGCTGTTATCAAATTCGAGCAGTTTTTTGGGTGCCAGCATGGTAAAACTATTTCCAATCATGGTAATCACCTCACCTCAGTCGCTCGGATCGAATGGTAGGCAAAGCGCCTGCGCACCCGTGCTTGGTGATGCCATGTTTCAGCCATCGCTGCTGATGCATCAATATATAGCTGCCCGTTCGGCGGCCAACCTTAGGCGGAGGCGGCTTAGGCGCGGCATTTACAAGACCTTAGGACTAATGGTACTTTTGATAGCGCAGTATGGCTTGCGGGTCCCTTTTATGGCTTACAATTTTCAAGGTATGAGGAGGTGTCACTTCACGAAGCATAGGAATGTGAATACGTACCCATTGGTATCGTCACCCATTACCTCAGCCCGGGATATATATAAATGCAGCTATTCATACCTCTTTCAATACCTTTTTGCACTACTTAAAACGGTTGATTTTTCCTTTGTGATTGTCGCGTTCGTTCTGATGGACAAGAATCTGCGAGCCGCTTATGCCCGATATTTTGCCAGTCTTAAGTGCCAGCGTAACAGGAATTAATAATTTTGCTCAACCCATATGAAACATGTTTAAAACATAAAATGTTGATCTCTTTAATTCATTCATACATATATTTTCTATACCGTGAAAATGTAATTATTATATTTTTTTTTTGAGGAAAACCTATAAAATTAAAAAGATTCTGTGGTGTCATTTTCTTTTTTTAACATCTTTACGCCATGAATAAATTTACGATAACCAACTCTGATGATTAACATTTTGCATTATTATTGCTTATGAGATACTTGGCGGTTTTGGTTAACTGAGAATTTCGAAAAACCCAGAATTATTATTTAGCTGTATATTTGTGGCCCATACTTTCACCCTAGGTTTATTTAGGCCCTTTAATGGTAAATGTGCAATCTATAAATTCGTATGTTTGAAGCAGAAAGTTCGTATTTTATTAAAGCAGAAAATTTTTGGATTTTATTAAAGCAGAAAGTGTTGGTTTTAACGCTTGGCAGTATTACAGCCAGGGCTGGGAAAACAATGAGCCAAAAAACTTTGGCTCATTTTTCCCCTAAAACATAAAAAAAGAAAGGGGGGCAAAAATAAGGGCCAAAATAAGAATTCAAAAAAAGCCCTTACTAAGAAAAGGGGCATAAAAAACCCCACAAAACGTGGCTCTTAAAAAGAGCCCCCAAAAACCCATTTTATGTTTTCTTTATAATATTTTCAAAAAATTTTGATGGGTGGGTTTTTTTTTAAAGCTCCTAGGAGTTTTTTAAAGGGGCTTTTTTTAAACAAGCCCCGTTTCTTTAAGAAAGAAAAGGGGCTTTTCTTGAAAGAAAAGGGGCTTTTCTTTAAGAAAGAAAAGGGGCTTTTCTTTTGCCATGCCCACGAGTTTGTGGGCATTTGGAAAAAATAACTCAAAAACTTGTTAAAAAAAAGCCCATTAAGTTTTTTTTCCCAGCCCTGATTACAGCTCAATGCCAATATAAATTTTTTTAATTTTCGCAATGAAAGAAAACCTTTAAGGCCTCACTTTAACGTCTTGATATTAAGAAAATTACAATAAAACAGTTGACATCTATTCAGCCAATCCAAAAAATTGATGATATCACGGCACAGCAAAATTTAACAACCCTGAGGATTCCTCTTACAACAACAGTGTTTTTTTGGTAGTTTTTAGTGTTGATTAATAATATACAAATAAAATATTAAATAATCGATTCCTGTTAGTTATCCAGCGTCAAAAACGATATTTCGCTTTTAGCTTTAGAAGCTAGTATAAACATCAAGTTGATATTTAAAAGAAATGATTCATGTATTAAACATTTAGTAAGATTAAAAAAATTTAACTTTTTTAACTTTTAAACTGTGGTAGAATAGAATATCGAAAAAATTAATATTGGCCCCTTTTCATCCTTTTCCACTTGTGCGAGAAAAGGCGCACAGGCAAAAGGTCACTAAATTAACTAGAAGATTTTCAATCCTAATTTACGACAGAAAATTTAAAAAATTTAATTTAACATCAATCTTATCTCTCTGATGTTTTAAATACAAGCTTCATTTCGTGCAAAGTGTTTTCCTTTAAAAAAATTAAACAAAGTAAAATACTAATTAGTTTTTCCAAAACCTTATCACTCCCGGTATATTTTGAGTAAAGTTTTAGTTACGAAAAATATGCAGAATTGAAGATTTTATCTGCAAATCAATTTTTTCAAAAAAAGGGCAAAATATTTAATAAGATATGTTGCAACTTTGATTTTAATCATAAAGTTTTGACGAATAATATTAAAGAGAATGTAGACAAAGATATTACCAGTGCGAGCCCACAGCCAGATGCTCTCAGACCAATATCTCGCTTCCTGCTTATCCCCTGACCATCCGTGTCACGAGCTCACTCACCACCCCACGCCAGCCAGGCAAATGAAAGGAACACTTCACTCTCTTTGTATCAATCAAATAAAACCTTTCGTTAACCAAGACATACCTATCAAAACGCTAATTAAAAATATTCACACTTCGGCAGTTGACAATACCATTGCCACCTATCCAAATAACAAAGTTTTAAACGGTCGACCTCCTCCCGTTTTGCCTTAAGAAACCTCTTTATCCTGAAAAATTCGTTCCCACCTGCCTCAACTTCGCTCTGGTCACTGTCAACTACTGGCAGACTTTAGAGCTCGCATGGACCCTTCTCTTAATAATATCTGCAATGACTGTAAATCATCCGCTGATAGTATCGAACATTGGCTCATCTGCCCAAACCGGGGGCCTCCTATCTCCCTAATAGATCTTTGGCTTAACCCAGCCCCTGCAGCACTCAAACTCACTTCTACATCCAACTTTTTAGGTCGGGCTACTAACAACAACAACAAAGAGAATGTAACAAAATATAAGTTTATTTGATCATTATTCGTCTATTGATTAACTTAAAATTTTTTTGGATGTTTTTGCCAAAATAAAAAACAGAAATTTTGATAGAGAGCACATGTCCTTATTGCAAAATAGTAGAGGCAGTCATCACCCCGACCAAAACTTTTAATTTGTCAATATGTGTTACGCGCACTGGTGACAGCAAACAAGTTATACACCGGGTTGCAGTTATGTACACTTGAAATTGGGTTTTAAAATGAGCCTGTAACAAGATTTGACCTTGAAGTGTGGTATAGAGTGTATCAAACGATATACGAATGTTTTTTGGTGGAAGCCTATGTCATTTCGAAGAGTGTAATCGTGACCATATATATGACGAAAAAAGTTTGGCTATATCCACTGATTTTTTGCATTCAATATATCCCACTCAAACATGAGGATGTGTTTGGGTTAAAAAAGTGTTCAAACTATTAAAAGTTGTTTTATTTTGACTCTCCTACCTCTAAATATTTGACTATTTTTTGTCAATACACACGGAAGTTACCACCCAGTGTTACACGTGCAATTGCGTCCTTACCCAACGACGATTACCACAATATCTGACTGAGACCGGCCCCGTGTAAAATGTGATCGTTGCGTGAGAACCAATGTTTTCAAGGCTTATATAAATGGTTGTGTTTTCTAGTTAAAACTTTAATATAAAATTTCAACATTTTTTTTTAAAAAATTTGCAATATTTTAAATGTGGTTTCCTTTCACGACATCCTTTGCAGTGTTGCTATCGATAGGTAATACAACAATCTTTTAATTTTTAATTGAGGTTAATTCAACATCAACAAAAAACGTCATTTATGCCATAATGATTAAAAGATATATTTTTGGATTGTCTAAACCAGGGCTGGGAAAACAATGAGCCAAAAAACTTTGGCTCATTTTTTCCCCTAAAACATAAAAAAAGAAAGGGGGCAAAAATAAAGGGCCAAAATAAGAATTCAAAAGAAGCCCTTACTAAGAAAAAGGGCAAAAAAAACCCCACAAAAAGTGGCTCTTAAAAAGAGCCCCAAAAAACCCATTTTATGTTTTCTATAATAATTTTAAAAAATTTTGATGGGTGGGTTATTTTTTCTTAAAGCTCCTAGGAGTTTTTTTTAAGAAAAGGGGCTTTTTTTAAACATGCCCCTTTTCTTTAAGCAAGAAAAGGGGCTTTTCTTTTGCCATGCCCACGAGTTTGTGGGCATTTGGAAAAAAAAAACCCAAAAACTTGTTAAAAAAAAGCCCATTTAGTTTTTTTTTCCCAGCCCTCTAAACTAATATAGCGAATATAAAATGTAATATGTGTAATAAATTCGCACTCCACAACTTATATAACAAATACTTATACATTTAGTATAAATATCTGTGAATTTATTTCTTAACCTCTTTGCATGATTATGACAATAAGCTCTTTCTGGGTCCTTGTCCCTTTAATTCTGTCCTAAAAATTTTGTACGTTTAGTTTTGAGGCTAATGCTGGCTCTAATTTACTGTGATCAAATTAGTTTGAGGCGGTATTTCTTATACCTTATATATGCATGCTGCTAAGGCTAGCGTTTTAAATGCTGCCTTCTATTCAAGCGTTTGATAAAGATGGATGTTATTATTAAACTTCCGGAAATAAAAGGTGGCTGTTTAATAAAAAAATTTTAACTTGCCCCCCCCCCCCCCCCCCCCCCCTCCTCTATTCCATTTAGCAGGCCTATTTGTTATTAACTTTATATAATGTTTTTAGAATTTTTTTTCAAATTCTATCTCCCATTTATAGTTTCCATTATCTAATAACTGCTCGCTCAAAGTCGTTAGTTTTTTAACAATATGTAGATAAACATCTACAATGACAAGGGGTTATTATTATGATTAACATTTGATGCAGTCAATAAAACGTGACACTTGGGCTCACCCTATTCCGCGCTAATATGCCCAAAATAGCTTCTAAACGGCGGAGGAGAATTAAATATATTTGATTGTCATTATATGAAATATTTATTATTCAGCAACACTAACAGATTGCATATGAAAGAAAATATGATTATAAAGGTGATATCATCTGATCAGAGTTTATTTAAAATTGTTCATCCTTAAATACAGTGTAGATAATTGCCAGATGAATATAAGAACTCGCTAATATACAATTCCTAAAAAAACCTTTAAACAATGTGTCCCCGAATTAATTATAATGACTAGGCAATGGCTATTTATGAACTTTACATGTCATAATAATATTAATTTAAATAAATGAGGAAAATATTTTGTTACTTATTTTTCGTGAGAGTTATATAAATACATATATTTTTTAATATACAGTTTTACCCGGCGTCAGTTCTAATATTACTAGTTTTCAAGACCATGGTCAACACTTAACACACGTTATCTTGAATCGATCACCGATCGGCAGTGATTCATGTCAACCTGACTCGCACTGTGTAAACATCGAACTAATTGAAGATTTAACCAACGACAAGGACGTTCCGTCAAGCAATGAAGATCATCTTTTGTTTGCCCCAAACCTAGATTGTTCAAAAGAGCTTGGCATTAACACTACGCTTCTGCGTCAACCAGGTTTACTTAAGTACTTTGGTATCCGACCTCGACATGACGGCTCTCGAAGTCAGGGTTACGGTCAAATTGTAATGGATATGGAAACGAATGAATACGTATGTCAAAATTTTCTTGAAATCTCTAAAATATGTTGGAATTTTATTTTGAAAATAACCTAGTTAGCCCTGGATAAATAGTTTTTTATAAGTTTAGCTCAATCCATAATGTAGTATATCCATTTTAAATGGCGGATTCAAGTTTTTATTAAGCTCTGACAATGTTGGCACGCTTAAAACCGACAAGTACAAGGCCGGAATATGGTTAATTGATAAAATATTAAAAATTTCTGCCTTCTTTTTAAATTTTTTATCCTTTTTTTTCGGTGTACATTTCACTTAAAATTTTTTCTGTCAAGCCTACATAATTTTCAATGTTTACTTAAAAAAAATTTGGTTTTTTGTATTGAATTATATTCTTTATTTGTTGAATTGTACAAACTTAACGTTAATCGCCTCATTATCAAAATTTTTAAAATATTTTTTCTGTAATAATCATTTATTTTAATTTTAGACCAAACTCATTGATCAAATTAAAAATTATCACAATGCATTTTAAAGTTTCAGATTATTAAAATAAAATTATTTAAACCTAAAAAGTATTTTTTGTTCTTTTTTAGTTATTCCACAAAAAAAAACAGCAAACGAATAATAGCTGGCTTGGAAGACCATCAGAGAAACACTTATATTTTAAGGTATGGGGTGGCTAGTAATAAAAAATTTTGTTAAAAAAATATATTAAATTGACATTAAAGTGTCCCTCCAAATGTCAGCCATTTGCAATCAGATTTTTTACTAACTACAATGTTCCAAATAGCTAAAGTTAAGTTTAGAAATAAATATTATTTGATTTTATTTCCTCTACAAATAAAAGCTGTTTTTATATCTAAATTTAAATGCTCGGTGTGATTTGATTCGTTCCAAGGTTAAGTTTAATGCAAACAAAAACTTAAATTTAACTTTTTTTTTATGAATGGACCTTACCGTCCACATCTATTGGCACTTGTTTGCTCTATATTTTTAGATATCATAATAAAATGGACACATTCTTGTAAGCACTTTGAGATTTTTTTTGTTATGTCAACTTTGAGTAATGTAAACAGTCTTCGCTAATATTATGAAAATTGTAGGAATAAAATGGATAGACCTGCTAACCATAAATCTTCAAAAGCGTTTGATAATAATGAGTTTAACAACAAGCGTACTCATATTTGATAAAATATATGTTAGGAGAACGATTATTATATACCCTTGCTTAACTAATTTTTTTTATTTGATTGGCTACATTTGATTCACATTAGGGCACGTGCAAAGTGAGTTTTTATTTTCGCGAAATTTTGGAAAATTGAAAAAATTTTATTTTTTTCAAGATTTTTTAAAAAAAATTTTTATTTCAGAAAAAGCGTTTTGTGCGCATTAAATTTGGCAACTTTTTTAAAATTTGCGTTTTATTTCGAAATAAATTTTTTCAAAATTTTAAAAAATTTAACGAAAAAAAAAACTCACTTTGCACGTGCCCTTAGATAAATTTTACGAATTATAAAATGCGGTAAAATTTATCCCCCTTCAAATAAAATATATCAATTTATTTTTTTTGTATTTATCATTTAAATTATTTTATTTATTATAAATAATTGATTATCAATTTCAATGCAAAATGATTTATGTTTGTTAATTTAATCAATACAACCTCTAACATAAAATTGTTAGATTAATATAATACACTGCTCATAATCAGCTTATTACTTACTATTTTAAGATATTGTTGCAAATTTTTATTAAGCGCTTAACGTTTAAGTTTATTATTTAATTTACCATTATTAAATACTAGTTATATATACCAATGTTTAAATATATTCATCCGAATTAGCATACTCAAAAAGGTTTCTTAATAACACTGGACAACAAAATTCGGACGACCCTAAGCATCATTTATGGCAACTATGGTTTTGGTCAAGCTTGGCGCTGAACACGAATATAAATTAGAATTTTAATGCCTCAGATTTATAGTTATCGGTGTCAAAGTTAAGATTTTCTGATATTTGGGGTATTTTGGGCTTCTATATCATAAAAAAAAAGTTTAAAAATATATTTAGATAACAAAAACATTCATTAATAACGTAAGGGGTTTAAATTTTTGTTTAATATTTATTTTTTTTTATTTTTTATAGTTATAAAATTAGTGGTTTTCGTCATATAATCCGTTTTTTGATCCTAAATAACTTGAAAGTAAATTGCTTATAATTTTAAGTAATAACCTTTTTTAGATATGTTTTTTACAAGTTCTGAATATGCCAATAAATATTTTGTAGAATTAATAATAAAAATTTTCTTAATTTTTTTTGAATTTTTGACGCGGTTTAAAAATATTGGAGGCATTGTAAAATAACTACGGGATCGTTATCGCAAGAAAATTCTCTACAAAACCTTCAAAAAATCGTTCATTGTTTTTTTTGTTATCCAGTGTAATCAATCTTATTTTACTATTCATTTTCTAAAATTCAAAATCTTATATAAATTATTTTTATCATTATATCATATTTTTTTTTCATGCGCATTGATATTAAAGGATTCTTACAATTAATATCTGAATCTCATATATTAAGCAATTGATAAAACAACCAATTTTAATTCACATATCCTATTTATAAACGCAACCATTTTTTTATTTTATGAATTAATATATTACTATTAATTTTAAAAAATAAATAATTTGAACATGGATTAAATTTTTTGCCATGACCAAAAACGGATAATTCTTTCGCCGAAGCCGGCAAGAAAATTTTTTTGCCCCCGTACAGTTTTTTTGCCCCCCTCCTGATCAAATTCATTTTCTTCCCTCCAATCTTTTTCTGTTTAAAGCTATAAATTTAGAATATCAATTGTCCAATCTTACTTATCATTGCAATAGTTAATAAAAAAAGATTAACAGTTTTACTTAAAAATAAAATTTTTAAAATTATTTATAAAAAAAATAATAAGAGGTAAAAAAAATGCAACTATAGCTTAAAATAAATTTTTTTAATATAATTTTTCTGTGATTTTTAACATATTTACAAAGTTAAAGAAAATTAAACACTATGTTTAACATTAATAACTTAGATTATAATATCTAAATTGATAATTATGTATAAAACCAGAAAATATTAACAGATGTTAATTTGATTTTGTAACCAGCTAAATTGTCAAAATTTTTAATATATATTAATAGCATGGCTTCATTGAGGTAAACGGTGCAGATTATTCATTGGATCGAAAACTAAAAGATAATCCATTAACCTACAGTCTCGTGGTTATTAAGGACCCCTCGTTGAACCGAAACCCAAACGAAAGTGATATTATAGGTAACTAACTTAACATAATAAATAACACAGGTCGACATTTAAACGGTCATGTTCCAAAGCTGTTAAAAAATTTGTAAGAATAAAATAAAAACAAACTAGTTATTGTCTTATCAGGGCACCTATAATAGAGTTGTAATTCAGCCTACAATTTTAAAATTATAAAAAAGCAATGTCTACATAAATACATTTGAGCTCACCCCCTAATGGTTACACAGGTCAGCAAATACATAAAAACTAAGATATAAAAAAAAATACATTACAATGGTCTTAAATATATTTTCAGTTTTTAGTATTTTTCGCCTTTGGCTCTTTGGATCCGCTCATATCATAAAAATGGTATTTTGCGACTAAATTGACAGATATTGAAACCTTGAGAATAATCTATAAAGAAAAAATTCAAAAACCTTCTCATATAAAAATCCCTTGTAACTTATATTTATTATATTAAATTAAATGAAGCCAGAAATTTAAACGAAGATGAAATTCAGAAAAACCAATTTATTTGCAAGAAATTAGTAATAATCATAACAAACAAGTAAATGAGTAATAGTAATATGTGTGATCATTTAGCTTCTGGTGTATATTTTTTGTATGAGACAAAAAGATGTATATCTTATAGGGGCCAAGGATAAAGAACACAGTAATAAATCAATCAAAGTCTTTTTTACTAGTAGGTAAATTTGTTAACTTTTACTTGTAATCAATCAATCAATTTTAAAAGAATTTATTACTAAGGCATAAATAATGAGAAATAAAATTTTTATCAGCGTCCAAACTTAAAGTCGCCATAAATTACACTGGGTAACAAAGTTTGGACCACCCTAAGCATCATATATGCAACTAAGGTTTTTGGTCAAGTTTTAGGCGCTGATCACAAATATGGAATTAGAATTTTAGCCAATGCCTCACATTTTTAGTTATTCGGTGTCAACGTTAAGATTTTTTATTTTTTGGGGGTATTTTGGGCTTCTATATCATAAAACCTATGGGTATTAACAAAAGTTTAGAAATATATTTAGATAACAAAAACATTCATTATTAAAGTAAGGCGTTTAAATTATTTTATATTTAATTATTTTTTATTTTTATAAAATTAGTGGTTTTTGTCATAATTTTTTGATCCCTACACTTGAAAGTAGTTGCTAATAATTTTATAAAAAACATTTTTTAGATACGTTTCTAATAAGGAATCTGAACCAATAGGTTTTTGAAAAATCAGTAGTTAAGAAATTTTGTAAATTCTTTGAACGCGATTAAAAAAAATTGGAGGCATTGAAAAAAAAACTAAACCCGGGATCGTTAACGCAAGAATATTCTCTTAATTTTCAAAAAATCGTTTGTGTTGTTTTTTTGTTGTTCAGTGTTATTGGTTATTTAATAAATTATTATCTGAAGTTTAAATTTAACAGTCTAGTTTGTGAATATGCAAAAAAATTAATTTATTTTTGTTTTGAATTTTTTTTGACCTTTTTTTTCTAAACTTTTCAATGATAGCAGACTTCAATTTGTATAAAAAACGGTAAACGGATATGAATCCCTACCATAGCAGTATCAATGAGTTAGCTAATGTCTCAAAAATTTGTTGACCTATGTTGTCAATTCAAAGATATGATTAGAAGGTTTTTACTTTAGAGCACAGTTTAAAACATGTTTATAATAATTATATTGGTGATTGCTATAAAACCTTAGAGCTTGTATGAAAAAGTGGAAAATAGATGAATGATTAGTTTTGAAGGAACTAAAAATGTTATCCACTAAAAAGTTATTAATTGAAATATGTTTTTGCATGAAAAATTAAAAATTTTTTTTAAATATTTTTGCAAAAAAAACCATTTTCAACTAGATTTCTTAAAATAAACGCATTGTTTGAAATTTTTCAGGTAGGACGCTTATATTTCCGGATATGGCTTCGATCGTGAAGATGGGTAGACAAGCTGTGGCACTCCGTCAACTTGAGATTGAAGCCGCATACTATTTTACCCCGGGGAATGTTATGAATCAGTACGAAATAGCTGGCGTAACCAAACAAGTAATCATTTTAAATAATTGATTTTAGACTCCCCAAATCTATTATAAAACATTGCAGAGTAGTTTTGTAATGTTAATAAATTTCAGTTGAGTTTAAAATTTTCCACATTTTTTTTATATGCCATACGTAGAAAGTTAACTATTCTGAGCAATTAAAAAATTTATATTGTCGACGAGTAAAAAAGCAAGATTTTGTCGCACTCCGTCCATTAAGGTTTTCCACATTTTATATAAATAAGGGCTTATTGTCAAAGCAATCTACCCTGCAGCTTCAAAATGACTGAACACGTGCCGCTATTTTTAAAAAATGGTTTTTTACCTGGGTTTAAAACGGTTGTTTGCAACTTAACCATCTAAACCAATACGTACACACCCAATTTAAAGTCGGCTAAGTGCTTTCATAAGATAGGTTATTTTTAAATTTGGTCGGAGAATTCTAGAGCGTTGCTGGCTCTACTTTTTATTCCTATTTAAAAAGACTGGAAAATTCCTTGTTGAACCTAAAATTGGTAGAGCGAGGCTCTTTGATACCCCAATTTTAAACTTTAACTTTAGAATTGTTATTATATATTTTGCTAAAATGTTAAAAAATATATTGCTTCAATATGCCGCACAACTAGGACAAATAGGACAAATAAATTTGTGATAAAATTCTATTTATGTTTCTTAAACCGCTTTTATGTTCGTTAGAAAATATTTTGAAGATGATACCTCTTATTGATTGGGGTTTGAAAAATTACGTACTTATAGAATAGAACTATAAACGCATAGTTATAAATGAATAAGTATTTTTAAAAGAGTTAGATGGAATCTTGCCATTTTTTATGGCATTTAATTTTCTATTTTCTTTCACACATCTACTGAATATCATCTATACCAGTCTTCTAATTTTATATAAGCAAATTGAATTTAACAGGTCTATCAAATTAAAACATGTCATCAATAATTTATAATCTAAATATATTAAGCAATTGTATTTTTTAACTCAAATTTTTTTTTTTTCATTATAGGTGAATCTAATTTTCCAGACTTTTAACATTAATTTCAAAGTCATCGGAATATACAACTACGTAAGTTGTATTTATTACATGAATTATATTTATATTATTTTAATTTTTTCATTAAAGGTTTATCGGTCCGGTCATATTAGAACAGGCCCGATTCTAGCTTTTCCCTTTTAGGGGGGCAAAAAAAACTCGTGGGGGGGGGGGGGGGGGGGCAGGAAAAATTTTTTGCCGCCTTCGGCGGCAAAATTGGCCGTGACCTTCGGTCACGGCAAAAAATATACATGTACAACAATAGAATCCATGTTCAAAATTTTTTAACAAATTAATAGTAATTTATTATATTCTTAAATTAAAAAAAATGAGTTTATAAATTGAATATGATTAAAATTAATTGTTTTCACTAATATCAATTGCTTAAAAAGATATGAGATTTGAATTAATTGTAAGTATAATTTTATCATTTGGTATCATTGCGCATGAAAATTATATATGATATATATGAATGATAGAAATGAATTATATAAAACTTTGGATTTTAGAAAATGAAAAGTGAAATAAGATTGATTATCAGGAAAACAAAATGTAAAAGTATGCTAATTTTGAAGAATATATATGAAAAAACACTGGTTATGTATAACTAGTTATTAATATTAGGGTAAAAAATTAAATAAAACATGAACATAAACGTTAAAAGCGCATAAAAAAAGTTTGCAACCATGTTAAAATAGTAAGCAATAATTAGCTGATTATTAGCAGTGTATTGTATTGATCAAACTATTTTATCTTAGAGGATTTTAATTAAATTACAATATTCATCAAAATTCAATGCCCCTAGTCAATGAATTTTTGTGTTCCAAATCACCTTTAAGCAGGTCACTACTTGTCAGCCGTTATTATCCTTCTTAAAGAACAAAATGTGGCCTCACAACTCGACGTTGAAGAGCCAATTAACAAACTTATAGGAAAAATGTTAAATAGATTAGAAAACGCATCATTGTAATCACATAAAAATTTAACAAAATCAATAGTAACACATTCTTTGTAATTATTAAGTTTCTTATTAAAAAATTTTTGGCTACGTCAATTTCTTTAGATAATGAATTTTTATCAATATTACTTATTTTTAAAAGAGGCTCTAATTTATATCAAAACTAAAGGTTAATCAAATTTATAAAGGGAATCTAACGATTTTAAACAACTATTATCGGTAAAAAATCTATTATCAAAATATAAATAAATCAATAATATTAAAATAAATACTTTTTACTTCATCATTAATATTTAAAATATTTTCAAACTTATGAGTAGAAAATAAATAAAAATCAGAAAAATCTTTAGGTTTAGTTTTTCTTTTATCCATAGATAAATTATTGTCATTCAAAAAAATATTAATATCAAAACAATTTTTGAATAAATCTTCAAATGTATTTTTATTTCTTAATTGTTTAATTTCTAACAAACAATGGTGTATTAAATCAGAAGTTTTAAAAATATAAATCGTCCTGCATTGAAATTGATCTATAATTATTTTTAATAAATAAAATAATTTTTCAATTAAATACAAAAAAATAAATAGATGATTATAAATATGGTCAAAAAACCCCGATTCGGCCCTGTGACCTGAAGATATACAAGTTTTTTTATTTTTAATTTTTAAAAGAGTATTAAATATTTCTGTGTAATTTAAAAAAAAACAATGGGCAGGTAGTGACCACACCACCAATGGGGCAACAGCCGGGGTATGGTCGTGCATTCACTAACTACCTTGATTGCATCATGTTGAAAAAATTTATGAAGGGAAGAAAAATTATCAAAAAAATCTTTCCCTTCACTTAAAATAAGACAATCTTTTACAACAAGATGCAGTGATTAAAGCAGTGAATATACGGGACATGGTGTCCAGCTATTTTGCTTAGAAATACTTGAACACCATTTTTTTCCCGGGCATTACGTTCGCCCCATCGTAGCATTGTGCGATCAGGTTCTTTGGTTCTAGATTATATTCTAACAAAAGATTGTTGACAAGCGAGAAAATTTCTTAGGCATCAGATTTATGAATTGCTTTCACATATATAAAGCTTTTTGTAAAATCAAATTTTTCTATATATTTCTGTTAGTTTGATCTCTCTTGCGGATGAGAAGTATTAATGAATAAAAACACTTTAAAAGTAAATATTTTTAAGATAATATTTTTTAAATATTTTTGACGGAGCAAATTTAATTATATTATGTGGAAAATATAGTTACTATGTATTTTTGGGGGGGCAAATTCAATTTTTTTGTGGGGGGGGGGGGCAAACATAAAATTACTATGTATTTTTGGGGGGGCAAATTTAATTATTTTTGGAGGGGCAACCAAAAACTTTTGGGGGGGCACTGCCCCCCCAAAAGGGGTCTAGAATCGTGCCTGTTTTAGAATATGAACGGAGTTATATGCAAGTAACGCCACTTTGTCAAATATATATTTAACTTATACCAAGAGTTTTTAGTCAAAAGCTTATTCATATTTTTATTGCATGTGTATTTCATTAAACGGTTATTTGTCTTTTGCATAGATTTTTTCAACTTCATAATATAAACTTCGCAAATATTTGTGATACCTACTTATGTGAATTTTTATATTTTTTTATATATTAGAATAAAATGACTCCTAAAATATACATTGGATCAAACATGCTCTTTAATGCAACCTAAATGTTTATTTTTTTTTACTATGCTAATTTTATCTCAAACTTCTAAATAATATAGATTTGGCACCAAACACATAAATTATGTTTTTAGCATGAGGTTTTATTAAAGTTCAATGGAAAAAAATATTTTTAAAATTAAAAACTATAGCAAACTACTAACAAATTTTTTTTAACATGACTTGTTTAAGAAACAAAAATTATTAATTATTGTAAAATTATCTCGTTTCTTTTTAACACCAAATTAAACACTTATTTAAACAAAGGGAATTATTGATTAAATTGCATTTACGTGTACAGCCTCTTATTATAACAATTAATAAATTTAAAAGATTAGAGTCATAATGTTAATAACACAGGGCAACAAATTTTTGAAAGTTATGAGCTAACTAGAGAAATTAAACCTGCCATGTTAGGGATCAAACCCGTTTACCGTTTTTTCTAACCAAACTTAGTAAATCAGCTATAAACATTAAATATTGTAGAAAAAATGTCAAAAAAAAAAGAGAAACAAACAAAAAATAATAAAATTATTATTATTTAAATGAACTATAAAATTTAAACTCCAAAAAAAAATTTGTAGCCTGCCATATATATTGTATATTCTAAATATTGAATTAACTTGGTATAATTAAAAATTTTATTTTAATTATTTGAAAAAAAATATAATGAACTCTTATTTTAAAAAAATTGTTTTCTAGAGTTTTGAAGTTGCAAAATCTGAATTTGGCCAAAAGGCCATTTTTTGTTTCTGACGTAGCGGAAGAGGGAAGAAACTACGAAAACGGTATATATTCATGTAATAGGGTACCATTATGGGGACGTTTTATAATTACATAATTTTTTTTCTGGTAACGATATATGTCGACATATATAAAAAGCTATTTAAGCTCTCTTTATTTTAAAACGACGCGTCTTTATTTTCTGTTGACTAACGCGGGTAATAAGATTTTTTTATGATTATAGGCAAGTGTTGGTCAAAAAAATTACAAATTAAAAAATATGTAAAATACACTTAAATGTATAAGGATATAATCTAATTGAAAACATAAAACTTTATCTTTTTGCTAAATTGACAACAAATGAAACAAATTATTATAAAGGACCGTTACAATTTGACATTTTTTAGTAATAATTATCATTAAAAGCCATTAATTTTAAATTTTTTAAACGGCCGACCATTATATGAGACATATTTATTGTAATTCCTATATATTAGCCGAATGCATTGACCCGAAACCAAAATACTAGCCTGCTCTACTTCTGTGCCCATAGTGCCCAATTTCGCCGAAATGGGAGAGAGGATGTATCCATTCTTATAGCAAAGTTTTATATTGCTTATTGATATTTCTAAAACGAGTTATGTCCATGAGATAAAAAAATAATAACATATTAAGTTGACTTGTTAAAAATTTCTTTATATTTTTTAATTTATGTGTCTCGTGATATTTTGAATTTATGGCTTTTTTGTGTACGTAGATTAAAAGTTGTTTAACCTATCAAAATTTAGGTAGTTTTATAATTTTATAAGTAAGGTAATTTTTACGTTTAAGAAAAATAAAAATAAGTTAGAGAGTGAATGATTTCCTAATGAGCTTTTATTTGTTAATGTATGAAAGCCAAATTTGAGATATAAATGTTAAAACACATCAAATCATTGCTGAATGGGAAAAAAAGAAAAAGTTTAAATGAAAATTACATAAAAAACTATTTCAGCAAATCTCTATTAATCTGAAACAGCAATCAGAGTATGTGTCACATCAATTAAAAACTACTTCTAGAGTTTTATTTATTTTGACAACCAACCAAATGATTTCAAAATTTTAATTCATTATTAAATTCCTCACTTGTGTTAGATAAAAAACATAATCGTTCAAATTGAAAATTTAAGGTTTAAAACGACTTATTTACAAAGCAACCATAATGCATTATAGTTTTTGTTACTTGAGGTCGCAAAAAGCTTTTGGCTTTTTTACTTCTTCTGAATGTTCAGATTGAAAATGAATTAATAAAAAGTAGTCAATGCATAGATTTTTAATATATGCTGTGCTCAAATATATTATAAAGGTTTAATCTATTTTTTTATACAATTAAGTAATTGGCAGTTGGACAAAACCACAGTCGGTAATATAATTCATTAAATTATATGTTAGAGAGCGTTACAAATAAAATTCTACAAAATCTAATCATTTTAGTGTTAGCAAAATGTTTTAATTGTAAAATTAAATTACTTTTTTTTCTTGCGCATTTTTTATAAATATTAATTCGTAAATAAAAAATTTGAAAAAAAGAAAACTAAAGTAGGCTTATTATAATTGTTTAACTACAGGAAAAACGGTTCTTCATTCATAAATTTAAATAGAAATTGTGTAATTATTAATAACAATTGGTTTGAGATAAAAACCGCTAGAATATAATTAGTGCAAAAAAGTGTTTTTTGAATTTTCATTACACAGAATTTTTTGATGTCATTATTTATTAATATTGCAATAAACTTTCCAAATAGGCGTTGCTTATGCAAATCAAATGTGCAACTCCTTTAGTTGCGTCGTGGTTGAACGCCAAAGCATAATAACGAGTCGGTATATCGCCCATGAGGTAGGACACAGGTAAATACGTGCTATTTGATAATATCATAAATCAGAGTTCTATAATTTTAAACTCAGTATATTAAGCTCACTCAATTGCCCGAAGTTTGAGCTCCTCGAGTATTGTTACCTCCGATTTTGAGAGTTTCATTATTTTAAGAGTGAGACAGTTCCTCATATAATGAGCGTCAAAACCCAGGGCGTCCTATATCTTTTATAAATCTTATGAAATCTAGCTATATTTATCATATAGAAGTGGCTTGCCTCATTTAAAAGTAAACACTGGCGATGTTAACGTGTTGCATTTAAAACGACAAAAAATAAACCTAAATAAAAAGGCTTGTCTAAATTGCTAACCTGGTATCAGTCTAATAAAGGCACAATCAGACATATTTTTTTTTATAAATTTTTAAAAACTTAAATTCAAATTTTTTTTAAAAATTCTTTTAAAATTATTTAAACGCTAATAACATTGGCAATTTTTTGTTAGATGCGTTACATAAAAAAGTATAATATTTAAAAATTTTTTAAATTTTTAAAATGAATCTACACGCGACTTATATATTAAACAAGATTTAAATACTTTTTTATTAAAACTGCTTACGGTGTAAGGCATTGCGAGCTATATATTTTTTCAAAAAATAACCTTATTTATTATTGTTTGCCTACAACGATTGCTTTTTTCTTAAAAAACACAATTTTTTTTAAATGAATAATTAAAATTTCTCATTTATGACTATTTATGATTTTGCCAATATCCTATTAACTAGGCAAAACTATTATCTGGCTTTTAAATATAAAAATAAATGAATAATTTTTTTGCTCATTTAATATAAATTTATTTGCTATAAATTTGGAGATACTTTTGGCTTTATTACAAAGTTTGATTAATATTTTAATTCGAATTATGAATTAATCATAATATGATCATGTTTTTAAATTATTTAGTATACAAAAACTGGAGCATATTTTCTTATATTTTTTTGCGCCAATAAATTTACACGTGTTCACCTTTAAAATTAATTAACTTCAACTAAAAACGAAAGACAAATTTTTTTAAATATTTTTATCTATGCAGCCTATGTCTTTGTTATAATCATTTTAAATCTGTTTAACATCCTTTTATTCTGTCATCCGTTTACGAGTGCCACATGAGCCGGTGGTTCACTGAGATATTTTGATCGGGTAAAAGAATCTAAATCCTAAAATATTAATGTCACAAAGAAAAATCCACAATTTATTATTTTTTATTTTTAAATAGCTTAAATGCGGCCCACGATATGAATAATGGGTGCAACCACAGTCAAACCAAAGGTTTGATGCACTATCAAGTCACCTACCCACGCAATATTGAATGGTCCGATTGCAGTAGACGTGAAATTCAAAATTTCTTACTGTAATTGAATATAAATACTTTAAATCCTATGGCTGTGACTTGTAATACTTTGCTTTTCTATTCCGTAAATTGAAAACAATGCGCTTTTTCACACCCATCAAAATGTGTTAATAACGCGTTTACGTGCAACTGGCTATGAAAATTTTTTCTGCGCGAATTATGTGTTTCCTATAATTATTTTTTAAAAAATGAAAACAAAATAAGGCATGGCTTTAGACTTCAAAAACTGGCCTTGTAGGTCAATATTCCTTGTTTTTGAAAGATCAATGGCAAGTTATTTGCCCTAAATTAACTTTTAATTTTAATTGCAATCGTATGATTAAAATACTAATTTTTATCTTACATAAAATTTTAAGGAGTTCCATCAAAGAGTTTTTATTTTCGTAAAATTTTAAAAATTCTGAAATTTTAAAAAAAAAAAATTTTCAAAATTTTTAAAAAATTTTTTATTTTAGAAAAAGCATTTTATGTGCATACACTAAATTTAGCAACTTTTAAAAAATTTGTTTTATTTTAAAATAAAATTTCTCAAAATTTTGAAATTTTTACAAAATAAAAACTCACTTTGCCCGTGCTTTAAGGTAGCTTAGCCAGAAATATGTTTTTTATTTTTGACCCGGACTTACAAATTGAGAAATTATATATTGCAAGTTCCAAATCTTTTGCTTTTGAATTATAAATAAAATCCAGAGCTTAGCAATTATACCCTTTATCAAACAATTAAAATATAATTTATAGGCCATCATAGGTTAACAAGGCAAAATTATATTTAAACTCTCAACGTTTTTTGGAAAGGAACCGGAAAGCTTCTGGGTCTTTACATCTCTAGTTCAGGCAACATATCCCAAATTTGCAATTATTTATTTAACATCGAGCTAACATCAATCGTAATATAAAATATACGAACAAGATTTAAATTACAATTTTTGTTTAACAAAGACACTGGTCCATAGAGATTTATGAGTAAACTACAAAGATCAATTTTAATTTCTTAAAAGTTTTCAAATCCGTTTACCGTTTTTTTATTCACTTAATTGAGTTAAATATAAACATTAATAACCTTAGAAAACATGTCAAAAAAAAAAAAATATTGAAAAAATATATTTTATTATTAAAAGGTAAATTGTTATACTTAAATTGCAAATATTATTTCTATTAACATAGGGTCATATCTAGGTCGAATTGCCAAATATAAAGCATAATTCAAATGTTGATGTAAGAACTTGATATACTAATTTTTTTTTTTTCATTATATGAGAGTATAAGTTACAAAAAATTTCTACCAGAAATTTATATTTAGGGTTTATGGTCGCAAAATATGTCTTGGTTAAAAAGGCTATTTTTTTGGTAAGGACGGATTTGAGAAGCCGATGGCAGAGGAAACTATCGAAAACGGAAATTATATATGAGATATGGCCATCATAAGGATGTATGTTTAAATGTTTTCATTTCTTTTTCTGACATTGATATTTGACCTGTGTAAGCTATGAGGATATTTTACACATAAAACACAGTTATCTAGATAACAACCAGGATGGGACAAGCAATTGTTTGGTACCAGGGCAGAAAGAATCTGCTGTATCAAATACTGGGCACGTAGCTAGTACGCAGGTGATTTGCGATTCGTTAACCGGCACAAGAACTTTACACATTAACCTTGAGCTGGTATTATATTTATTAATTTATTTTATTTATAACATTGGCATACCGAGTAGATTAAAGGTGATCATATTCCCCCTTTGCTAACTAATCATTCATTGTCAATTCTTTAAAATTGAAATAAAGTAATCTTAAACGACAACAACCCATCCCCTTCTCGCGATTATTTTGTACTTCACTTTATTTAAAAAATTCTATTTAACTCTCAATTTCCTACCTAAAATTGTATAATTGCACCCTAATAAACAATTTTCTTTCTTTTCCTTAATCAAGTTTTTGTATAATAACCATGTGAAAAAATTGGCCAAACTAAGTTGTCATACAGATTTTCATATAAAAATGTTAGGGGAATTTAAAAAGTGTTAACCAACTGGTCTGTATTTTATTTTATGTTTTCACAAAATAAAGGAATTATTATTATATAGGATATATAATTTAAAGTATCTAAAATGTGGCCACATCAGGCATATTTGTATTATTTATATTGTCAACATACAATTTGATGCATTTCTAGAGCAATTGCAGCCATTTAGTTTGTGATGCTTCCTTTCATTTTGCACTATTGGAGGACATGCACTGCCAACCACATAGGGGACTTTCTAATAGCCCAACCGGACTTGTAAGTCATTATTATTTTGATTATAAATACTAAAAGGAGTAACCAATTTTAGTCTGGTTTTATATGAAGGCACGTTAAAATCTAAACGGACGGAACATAACTTTTTTTGAAAATTTATAAATTAGTTATTTAAACACAAATCTTATTATGGAGATAAATCTTGAAAAGATATGCTATATAATATGATTCCCATTCTATTCATATAAAAATGTAATTTTAATTATGTATTGAAGAGACAAACATTTAATAATTGGTTTATCTCATTTAGCCAACCTTACTAATGTTTTTGAAAATAGTATGTTGAATTATATCAAATTGGACATCTTAATAACGTAAATTTACTTGGAATACTCCAATATAATAATTCCCCTTATTTCTATCATCCATAAAAATTAAATGGATTCATTTTATCAATATTTGATTTTTATTTTTTTTTTACAATTTATTTCATGTTTTATGAATATCACTGGACAACAAAATTTGGACGACCCTAAGCATCATTTATGGCATCTTTGGTTTTTGGTCAAGTTTTTGGCGCTGATCACGAATATGAAATCAGAATTTTAGCAAGTGCCTCAGAATTTTAGTTATTCGGTGTCAAAGTTGAGATTTTTCAATTTTTGGGGTATTTTTCTATATCATAAAGCGTATGGGTAAAAAAAATTTAGAAATATATTTAGACAACAAAAACATTCATTATTAACGTAAAAAGTTTAATTTTTTTCTAAATATATAATTTATTTTTATTTTTTTATTATTGTAAAATTAGTGGTTTTTGTCATAAACTCCGTTTTTTGATCCTAAATAACTTGAAAGTAAATTGCTAAAAATTTATGTAATAACCTTTTTTAGATATATTTTTTAAAAGAAATCTAAATATCCCAATAGATATTTTTGTAGAATTAATAGTGGAACTTTGGACGCGGTTTAAAAAAAAATGAAGGCCTTAAAAAATAAATTAAACAAGGGATCGTTATCGCAAGAAGATTCTCTATAAAAGCCTCAAAAAATCGTTTATGTTTTTTTTTGTTGTTCAGTGTATTCTATTAAATCTTCAAACAATTTATTTTATAGATTTGTCGAGATCGTCAATGTGTAGTCGATGATAGATCCACGACCCTGCAATATACCTCTAAAACTTCAAAGACACCAACTTTGCCAAACCGGCCAACAACAAAACTTCCGGGATCAGCAAATAGTATATTTTAACTCTTACTTTAAAATGGTTTTCCTAAGTCCAATTTTTTATAGATAATCGATATTTTAAAGATTCCTTATTTAATATTTGTACACCTTAGTTTAGATGTAATACGAAGTTAGATAGATTAATTATGTCATTTGACAATAAATAAAGTATATTATGAAAAATGTTTGCATTGCCCTGTCGTGAGTGGTTTGGTTATATCTTATGTCATATGTTTTAATTTTAAATGTTCTTATTTAACGTTGGATAAAATACCTTTTGCAGAATTTTTAATTTAACAGTTGGATCTAAAAAAGAACACAATCAGTAACAATTAAGGCATGTCAAAACTCCGAGAGCCGGGAAGAAGTTCATCAGCTCCGGAGTTCCGGAGTTTTTACTTTTTTTAAATTTGCTAGTAAGCATCAGCTTATGGGAAATATTGGAATTTGTATTTTTATATTCAAACTCATTTTTGTTTGATGAAAGTTTTAAATAAATGAAAGAGCAGCTAATGTAATAATTACATATATTAACTAGTAAGTTTTAATAAAAAACTCCAGAGCTCATGAACTTCTTCCAGACTCCGGAGTTTTGACATGCTCTAGTAACAATTGAAGCTTTAGATGTTTTAGTTTAAAAATTTAAATAAAACTTTAAGACATAGTGTGCTTAAATAAAATCAAATCTAAAACTATTAGGTTAAGGCTAAATTTTAGTTAAGTCTATAAAATAAATATCATAATCATAAAATTTTTATAACTTTTGGCTAATTTAATATAACATATTCTCCATATATATCTAGTTCCATGTCTGTTTTTTATTTATTTGTGTAAAATCATTATATTATTTTGCATTTCAAATTAATTATTTATATAATTTTTTTTAAAATTTTTTTTTAATTATATGTGCATTATAAAAATATTTGTTTTGTAGTTCCTGTGATTAAAATCATAAGCTTAATAATATTTTTCGCAAGACAACAAACGTTTAGGTCCATGGGGTTCTTGGTCCGCCTGTACGGGTGTAGAAGACACCGGTTTCCAAAAACGCACTCGACAATGTCAAAGGTATTAAATGTAAAATTTAGGGTGTTTATAATGTTTAAAACCGTTTCTTTTAACTTATTTAGTTTTTTTTATTTATAACTTAGGCAATTTGCTTCTTTCACATTAATCATAATGTATTCTTAATAAGATTCAATGTTGCTGAAACATTAGTGCAAAATGTCTTTCTAAAATCATTTCATACACATTATGCTGGCAGAAACTTCTTTAGCTCTTGGTCTAGGTTAAGTAATTGCCTAGTACCCGACAGGGCTAACTGGCCTTCGACTTTTGCCAAAGTTGTAAAGCCTGCATGCTGTAATATTTCGGAGAGTGCGGCGTCATTTCGATGGATATTATGGTATTGGCGGAGAGACACGTTTAATCCTATTGACCCTAGGGGTTATGAACGTCGCCGCATAGCATTTTCAATGCTCCTCACCTAAAAAAAAATTATGAAATCAAGAAAATGGTCCTTGAAATTTATTAGCAAAATTAAATAAAAATGTATTCTTAAATCTCATACATTTATGTGTTTTAAGCATTAAAAGATTTTTAGTTCCGTGGCCTCCATGGCTATTTTCTTTTGATTTTTTTTATATATCTTAATAATAAAAATTTATATTTTTGTTTTGCTATACAGGCCTCCATGCCATGGTCTCAAGGTTCAATTCAAATTATGTAAAACACAGGTAGAACAACTTTTTTCTATTCTGCTTATTGCCAAAAAAAAATTGTTTTTTTAACATGATATATTACGTACGTCCGGCTCAGAGATTAAAATTCTGCATTATTGCCCTATAATTTCAATATATTAATATTTAAATAATTTTATTAACTTTGTAACAACAGATACCCGCCACACCCCAACATAAAAATACAAAAAAATGTCAACAGTTTCTTTTCGGGTCTTCTGCAAGTATAACAGGTATTATTTATGTAACACAAGTTTACAAAAATTTATGTAGGTACTAATAAAATTTACCAATCTCCAATAATTTAGCAATGTTGCTTTATTTCAATTTTTTTCGTTTTTTTAAAAAAAATCTTAAAGGTTCTTAAATTTTTGCGAAATCCTAAAAAATGGCGATTTACAGATATTTTTGAGTTCTGGATATTTTTGAAGCGCGTTTAGAGTTTACTCAACAATTAAGATATTAATTTTTTTGCCAAAAAATATAAACGCGATAACTTTTAATTTCTTTTTGTATTAAAATATAACTAGCTTAAATTTTTGTTTATAATAATGAAATATCATCTTAAGTACATTAAGCTCCAATATCTACAATAAAATATTCTTCACTCTACAAAAATTCATCAAAAATTAGTGGTAGTTTTTATTAGAGTAATCAGTTTTTATATCTAAAACCTTTGTCAAAATTCGTAATTATTAAGGTATTTGAGCTGTATTAATTTTTTTCTTCTATGATATCAATATTTTTTTAATTTAGAATCAGCCCCATGTGTCTTGTTATGCTCCACTAGTTATATAACATTAAATGCTGGAAACGTTATAGATGGTTCTCTCCCAAAACTGAATTCTAAACCAATTGGAATGTGTATCAATGGAAAATTACGCGTAAATTGATTTTTGTGATTTGTAGAATATAAAGTTTTGACACGATTTCATTATACAAGCAAAAATCCTGCCCCGTTTCAAATCTTTTTCCCGTCCTAGCCATGTCTGGTATTTGCTATCTTGTTTTAAAATGTATTTAGAGTTGAAAAAATTAAATTAAGCAAATTCTAAAAAAATTAAATTGAATTTACTAAGTAAACTAAATATTTTAAATAAAATTTCTATACCCTAAACTGTTTTGCATAGTTTAATATTATAATTATCAGATGGCTACGTATGTGCGTCTTTATTAAAAATCTGCCACACTCTCCGATTATAGCATCTAGGCTGTAACCTAACAAGAGTCAAAGGTTAGAGTCTCTCCCGCTCATGCTCCCTACATTTCTTTTATATATGGCATATCTGTCAAAGTGTAGCCCCCCCCCCCCCCCACCCCCCTACTAGGCAATTACTTTACCTATAGACTAGGGTCGCAAGTATTTATTATAGTTATAATTTACATTTCTTTTCCATATGACAGTTTATTAAAAAATTAACAATTCATTTCATTATGCGGTTTGAAAAGTAAACTGTTTTAAATATATTAGGATCGTGGCTGTTTTATTTTCGTTCGATCAAGGTAAATTGTAGCCCTTAATTCAAAGGTCTTATTAAACCGATTGGACAAGATATAAGCTGAAAAAATATATGCTTCATTAAATATTTTAATTGATTCAAAATTTATAATTTTTTTAACATATTTGCAATTTATGTCTAGTGAAAAAAAAAAGTTTTTAAGGACGTATATTAACGCTTATGATTAACATTTAGGTGGCTAGTGTCAAAATATTCAAAATTACGTATCCTAAAACGTCCAAACTGGCTAAAATTATTTTTAAATAATTTTTTTTTTTGCAATTTTGAAATGAGTTTTAGCCGCTGCCTACTGTGCAAAACTAATTTTATACTTAAATGCGTTGAATATCATACAAACGAGTATGCAAGCCTTAAAAAATAATTGCTGGGTGGGGCTTGTCATATAAAAATCAAACCAAACTGGTATTTATTAAATTTCTAATGACACGCATAGGTTAAGCATATATTCTTTGCAAACAACGATGAAATGTGGATCTTATGTTTTAAAATGAGAAAAATACGTATTACTATTTCGGCGAGAAGATGTTGTATAAGGATAATTAACCCGCGATTGGTAATGTTGGGTCCGTATGGAGCCCAGCACATCTTGAATTTTGAATATCTTTAAATTTAATAGTTTTGATGCATTCAAGGCAAAAACTTATTAAACTAATTTATTTTGAAAGAAATTACAATTATATTTAAACTCTTATTATTATTATTATTATTATTATTAATATTATTATTATTTTAAACAGATGATTGGTTGTGACGGCTTTCTTGATTCAGGCGCAAAATTAAATGCTCTTGGGCAGTGCGTTAAACCAGACGGGCGCGTCATTCTATCTAAATCCACAACTGCTATATCGCATTTTGGAGCCGATGAAAAGGAGCTAACAACCACTAAGGTAGCTGCATTTACATCTACACCGGAGACGAATCCCAAAAAGGTTTTCAACATCCCCCCTAAAGATTCTGATTGTGTGAGTGATCGGACCGCTGTTCGAGCTGTGGCTAACGTCGTTTCCAAACCCTTAACGAGTATAATTTATGTAATTACCTCAGTTAAAAGGGAGTGAAATTGCTGGGCGTTGACTTGCCTAACCTTTTAGGTTCCACATAAATTTTTGGAATACAAGATTTTAAAAATTTTTTTTTTATTTTTTTTTGTAAATTTTTTTCAAAAACTTCTATTTTAAAAAATTATTATTAATGCTAATAATTAAAAAAATATTAAAAGTATATGAATTAATAAATTTTAAATATTTTATTCTCGTTTTATTATACATAATGCTAATAATTAAAAATTGGTGATTGAATTTGTGTGTATATACATTTTATTTTAAAAATTTTTTTTTGAATTTTTAAAAATTATAAACTGAATGAAGTGTTGTCTTTAGTAAGAGAAAATGGTGAAAAAAATATATGCCATCTTCAGTTGGTAAAACATGTTTTTTTATGTGCGTAAAATGAATTGTTCGAAACGATATAAAAATGTTTGTATCTTACATTTAGATGGTTTGGAAACCATTGTAGCATTTAACGATAATGAGTGCGTATTGAATCTAAAATATCGCCAATACATTTCTAAACAAGGAGGAGACGTTTCGACAACTAGTTAACTTATTTATTTTTAAAATTTATACGGGTTTCTCGCCTGAGCCGGGTTGCACATTACGTCTAGATCAGCTGAAACAGGCTTCTTTAAAGTCCAATTATTAAAAATGCATTTCCTACAAAGATCTATATTTGAAACCTCGTTTAATATGTATTAATCTATAAAAGAAAAAAAATAAGGTCTAAGATTTGCCCCCTGATTTTTTTTTATACAGGAGCCTATTAACTATAAAAACAATTCATATTTCCTACTAGTTAATCGAAAAAAAATTTGTTTGCATGCCGTAAGGCTTGGCTCTCACACTTCACCTAAGCAGGCTATTTTAACTTCAAATGTATAATTAATCATTAAAAAAGCAATTTGGACCCAATCTTCGCTTATGATTCAAATGTCCAACCATATGATCCTTTATGTTCTTACAAAAAAAAAGATTAAAACATCATAAGTTATTATATTTCTATATATCTTTTGAAGATCCCGATTCGAAGCTTTGGCAGGTGAAAAAAAATTCCAAAATAGCATAAAGATGGCCGACGTAAAAAAATGTTTAAGAAGTTGAAAAAATTTTTAAAAAGATTTTTTTTCTTAAAAATTTTTTATTAGGCATATCCTAAAACGGTCAAATTACAATAATTTTTTTAATAGCAGTGAATTTTTTTTTTTGCAATTCTGATATTAGTATTAATCACAGCCTTACTAATGTATCCGTTGAATTAAATGGTAAAACTTAGAAAGTTGAAATTACTTTGTACAATTTTATTAAAGTGAAAATTGGATCTAATGAGAACCGTTAGCCAAAAAAGAATAAATGAAATTACAGACCATTCCCGACACTAGTTACGTTCTTAAAATATTCTCCATAGCTTTATCAAAGTTTTATTTTGCAAAATTCTGTTTATATAGTCCTAACTAGGAATAGACGCGATTATGATATCCGCAAGACTACCCAAATCGATGATGACATTGTTATTGTCAAATTTGATAATTTCTACGAGCTTAGAGCAGCAAGATTAGCGAACAATTTGGCTATAAAGGTACATCCATATTTATTTAGTTTTATTATAATTACAGTAAAAAAATAATCGATTCATCGCATAAGGTTTCGTTTAAAGTTCTTGAATTTTTCCAAGAAGTTTTGAAATTTGGGTTTTTACGTGATAAAATGATTGTTACCCATTGCTTTTTAAAACATAATCATATCCTGAGCAATTGCTATATGTATAAATAAATTAAAAATATATCTATATATTAGCTGATTATTCATTCAATAATGACTTCTTCATAAACATTTATATTTAATTTGACTTTGAACCAATGTTATTTCTTAAAAATTTTTAATTTTTAAAATTTTTGTTTAAGAGCAAATATGCCCCTTATACATTGAAATATTAAAATATTATATAATTTATAAAATAATTTTAGGGAAAAAAGTTGGTGTTTGGACAGATCCAATTTGAATATAATCTGCATTATCAACATTAAATCCTGTATTCAATTTATACATCACATTGTCCTGCAAGCTTTAAACTATTGATAATATAATATAATTTAAAAATAAATAATTACTTATGTATTATACTTAAAAAAACTTAAAAAAATATTGCAAGATGTACAAACATTTTATTAAGCTATTTAAAAAAACAAATTCTAACATCTTTGTTGAAATAAATTATAAAAAAAAATATATTTATTATATTACTTGCCTACTTATCCCGAGTTATCAATAATCTAAAATTTTGTAATAACCGTTTTAAAAATAAAGGAATAATGTAAAATTATATACCAATTATAATATTGAATTTTTTTTTGAGTTTTCTGCTATTTTGCATATTTTAATAAATATATTTGAGAATGATTAAATAATTCTATAAATTTATAAATTCGATATTTGTGATCGGTGTAGGGAAAATACATTGAGCATCGTTAAAGCAACCTATTTCTTTTTACCTCAGGCATTGGATATAGGATATCCTTTCTAATCAGGGCACGTTCAAACTTCAATTATTTTTTTATTAAAAATTTTATTTTTTGTATTAACTTTTTTATACGAAACTTATTTTTTATGTTAATATTAAAGATTGGCGATTTTTGTTAAAATGCTTTTAAATAAGTAGAAATTTCAAAATTTTAAAAAATTTAAATATTCTGAAAGACTTTATGAAGTATGAACGCGTTTTAATGCAGAGCTTCATTAATTAGTTATTTTTATTTTCAAGATTAAACAATCCTATATAATAATTTCAATCTTGTGCTGTCCACTAGGCCAATTTTTCTTATTCCAAAAAGTATAAACACATGAAGCATGGTTTCATAAAGGCATTATTACACATGTCAACAAATATCAATGTCAGAAGCGTGAATTTTATGAAAACATATAGGAATGCATACCCATGAAACTTTTCGTTTTTCTTACTTTCTTCAGTCTCTGGCTCCTTAGATCCGTCTATAACAAAAAATGACCTTTTTGACCAAATTGACAGATCTAAATACACCCTAAAAAGAAAAAACTTAAAAACCTTTTTTGGACATAAGAATCCCTTGTAACTTACATTTTCAATCAAAAATAATAAAATAATATCAAGTTTTACATCAGCATTTAGATAAAATATTTTCGCGCCCACACTTAAATACGACACGATATATTATCGGTTTTTAATGAAAATATTAGCTGAAGTTTTAATTTGACAGTTTAACTATTGTGAATATGCAAAAATAAAATTTTAATTTATTTTTGTTTTTAAATATTTTTGGTTTTTTGACTTTTTTTCTAAAATTAATAATGTTTATAACTAACTAACTGCGTTTGATTAGGAAAAACGATATATGGATTTGATATTCCCTAAGATGGCAGGATTGATCTCTGTGGTTAATTCATAACTCTCAAAAAATTGCTGACCTGTGTTATGTATAATTAATTCTGCGCCTTTGATATAAAGTGTTTAATAGTGTTAAAGATAAGAAAATACATCAAATTTATTACTACGAAAAAACAAAACTATTAGACACTGTCTTAAGCATCACCGAGACTAGTATTAAAAATTCAGAATTTTTTCTTGTATATGGCTAAACAGATATTTTTCTTTGCCATTTTAATTTTGGTTTCAGTTTTTAAATTTTAATATAAAACTATGAATGGTATTTATGTTTTAAATTTAAAATATATATCTATATTATTAAAAATGAAATTTTCGAGGTTTTTTGTTTACCGTTCAAAATCCACGAAAAAAAAATCGTTTGTGTAAAAGGTGTCTGAGATGGCAAATTTTTTGTTTTTATTCACGAGGTGTGCATATTTTTTTATTAAAACAAAAAAAACGTTTTACGACCAAAATAGTTGGAAAATATTTTTAAAATTTTTACTATATTAAGTATATCCCTATTTATGCACGTGAAAAATTTCAGACCTCTAGCTACTTTCATTATTAAGATACGATACTTTTCAAAAAAATTGGGCTTTTTTAATCAAGTTCTATTATTTCAAAATTTTGACTATAAAATACTTTCAAATTTTAATAGCTTATTTAAGAATGTTTACTTGAAATTCGATGCAAATTTCAGCCTCTTAGAGTATATAGGAGCCGATATGCATCAGGTACCGGAAGGTACATAAAACGTACATTATAAACTTCACTATAATAGCCAAGAAATATAATTAACGGTAATAAATATTCTTTTTAATTAACATGTTTATCAATATTATCTTTTATATTAATTATAGTTTTATAATTTAATATTTATATTTTTAATTTAAAATACCATATGATTTCTAAATTTCGTATGTTAGATAGACACAACCAATTTAAAATTATAGGCTAATTCCTAATACAACGACCCCAGACTAAAGTCGTTAAAAAAATTTTTTCTAGGTCAATATTGCCTTGAAAATCCCGAATTTTCTATTAAAATTGTCGCTCGTTTATAGTTTTTAGGATATTAACGTTTAAAAGTCCAAAAATGACCAATTCATATCTATTATTTTTTTTAGAATGAAATATTAAAATCATTGTCACCAAAGTCTGGCCAGGTACATTCTTACCTTTGTATTTTTATAAAGTAGTTAATCTTAAATTTAAAGCTATCTCTGCATTTAGTTTTTTTTGATTAAATATTTTTGATGCTGTTTAAGCAAAAAATAAAATTCTTAGAATTGGTTGACACTTCCTGGAGCCATCTGGCCCAGGAAGCAGAGTATAGTTAAAAAAATAAATTAATCATAATAAAGTTTTCGTTTAATAAATTTTGACGCTTCCTGGAACCATTTGGCCCAGGAAGCGCCCTTGTAAAATTAAAGTATTTTTTTTGTTTTTAAAAATAATTGATTTACGACCTTCATAGGAGGTCTCTTTTTCTTTTTCCTTTTTTTTTATTTTTCCAAGTATTTAGCTGCTTTACTGCCCTATAAATAGGGCGTTAAAAAGCAAAATATTCATTATTAAATTTTTCTGTCCTACATATTTTATCATCAAATAAATATATATTCCCGCGTTTGAAATATTTTAAATCTTGTTTGATAGATGCTATATAGCAAATAATTTTTGATAAACATTATAAATAGCACTTAAAATTTTTGTATATTTAACTTTTTGTCATAAAATATAAATTATTGTAATTTTTATTTCCATCTTTCATCTTCATTAAAGCAAAAGTACTGGAAATAACTAAAATTTTACACATTATTCTTTTTATATAATAAATATTAATAAAATTATATTTAATTATTCATAGAATTTTTTTCAATTTGATATTGATGCTTTTTAGTATAAACTTTTTATTGTAAATTTAACCCATTTAATGCATATTATAGGTATGATTTTTATTTTAAGGTATAACTAGAAATTTAAAAAAAGATTAAAACAGGAGTGTTTTCAAGATATTTTATATAAAATTTTGAATATTAGATATAATCCTATTCATTTTTAAAATATTTTTGATATTTATACTCAAATAATAACATTTTTTTCCTTTGACAAATTATTAACTGTATTCTTAAATAGCTTGCTATAATTTTATGTATCTCATCTTTCTTATCTCATTAAATTAACTATTTGCAATTATCTTTGTTCCAGTTTGTCAAAAAATATTAGTGAAATTTTTATTCTTTATCAAATATAATCCTATTAATGCACGTGAAAAATTTCAGACCTCTAGCTACTTCCATTATTAAGATACGATATTTTATAACTTTTCAAAAAATTGGGTTTTTTACTCGAGTTCGATTACTCAAAATTCTGACTATTTATTAATTTTTATATAATACATCATAGCCAAATATGTTTTTTCTAATTTTAATTAATAATAAATATTTTTTGTTATATTGATCGTATAATAGATGAAAAAATTTTATTAATAAAGGGATATCCCGGGCGAAGCCGGGTCACATATTCTAGTTATCTTATAAATTATTTTGCAAATTGACTGTGTTCTTAGGGCAAGTATAATTAAATTAAGAAAAAAAAGATAAAATATCTTGAATTTTTTTGCCAATTTATTATGTTATATGACTTGTAAGTATATAAAATTTTTAAAATGCTATAATTATCTGTCCTTTTAAGGAGGGCAAGGTTTTTAAAATTAATAAGTTTGTCGTAACTAATTTGTTTTGGCTTATAGTTAGAGCATACAAAAAACAAACTTTACTATTGCTATCAATATCCAGGCCACTCCTTATTAAAATATTGCATATAATGTTTATCCTAACATACATTACCGACTAAACAAAAAATTTTATTTAGGTTTTATTTTCGTAAAACAATTTAACTATTGCTACAGATATATGACTCTATTACCAATGCATTTTTAAACTTTAATAAACATTAGATAGCTGTGAACAAGCACGATATGTACGACCTCACTGTTTACAGGTAATAGACTAAAAAGCGACAACGGCCAACATAGAAATGTCTGAATGGTTATGTGGTCTATGTTAAGGCAAAGAAGGGTAAGGGTCTGATCTAATAATCTAAGCCTTTTATATTTGCCGAGTTGTGAAGCCTAATTAACAAATAAAAATGCGGCAACAAAGGGCGGCGGCATAAGCCGAGATTGCTTCATGCTATCCAGAGAGGTTTGAATGACGTCGTGTTTGACCCATGCTCCACTTGCTATTTTTAATTTTCTTAAAAATTGAGATCAAAAACACATGAATCATTGTTATAACAATAGGTCAACAATTATTTGAGCGTTTTGAGTTAACTACAGAGATCAAACCTATCATCCTAGGGTACATCAAATCCATTTACCGTTTTTCCTAATCAAACTTAGTTAGTCAGTTAAAAACATTGATAATTTTAGAAAAAAGGTTAAAAAACCAAAAAAGATTGAAAAACAAAATTAAATTGAATTTTTTTAGCATATTCACAAGAGTTTAACTGTTAAACTCAAATTTCAAATAATATATTAAAAACCGATAATATATCGTGTCGCATTTAAGTTTGGACGCAAAATATTTTGTATTATCTAAAAGCCGATGTAAGAGCTTGATATATTAATAAAATTTATTTTCCATTATTTGTGATTACAAGAAATTTTTATGTGCTAAAAAGATTTTTCAATTTTTTTTTGATCTGTCAAGGTCAAAAAAGGCCATTTTTCGTAATATACGGATCTAAGGAACCAAAGACGGAAGAAACTAAGAAAAACGAAAAATATATAGGACATCTGGAGATGCATTCTTTTATGTTTTCATAAAATTCACGTTTCTGACATTAATGTTTGTTGACCTGTGTAATATAGGCAATTTGCGTTATTGCCTTAGTGTCATTTCTAAAACCAGGGCTGGGAAAACAATGAGCCAAAAAACTTTGGCTCATTTTTTCCCCTAAAACATAAAAAAATAAAGGGGGCTACAAATAAAGGGCCAAAATAGAAATTCAAAAAAAGCCCTTACTAAGAAAAGGGGCAAAAAAAACCCACAAAAAGTGGCTCTTAAAAAAGCCCCAAAAAACCCATTTTATGTTTTCTTTATAATAAATTCAAAAAAGTTTGATTTTTTCTTTATAATAAATATGGATGGGTTATTTTTTCTTAAAACTCCTAGAAGTTTTTTTTGAATTAAAGGGGCTTTTTTTAGACATGCCCCTTTTCTTAAAGCAAGAAAAGGGGCTTTTCTTTTGCCATGCCTACGAAGTTTATGGGCATTTAAAAAAAAAACTCAAAAACTTGTTAAAAAAAGCCCATTTAGTTTTTTTTCCCAGCCCTGGCTAAAACACTTTGAAAACGCCCTTTGATAGTTAGGTAAACCCCTTTGTTTTGTCTATCACAGAAAAAAACAAACGATTTATATGACATGGCCTTACCGAAATTATGAAAGTATCGTGTCGCAAAAAATATCAAAAGAATGTGAGTTCATATTTTGCTAATCAGATTATGTTTGTTTAACAAGCCCATCACCGCCACTATTTGCTATCGATTTGCATAATACATTTTATTATTTAGAACCTTAGTTAGGTTAGAAAAATAAAGTATAATTATAATATTGTTTGATTATTTAAGTTTTAAATTGAAAATTATATCAGAGCCGTTCCATATCTTTTAATTTTGGTCCTGTATGTCGGCTATATTTGTGAGGAGTATAGGTTGATTAAAACGATCTTTGCCCCAGATACTGGTGTTGGGCAACAAGGAATTTTCGTATTCTTCGTCCCACACGTCATTTTCGTCGTATATAACGGGTTCGTTCTTCCCGAGCGATGATTCGAGCAATTTTTCTTTGATCCAATCGACGTAATGCGTCAACTTGGTATTAACCCCGGGGACGCCGGATGCGCAACTGTAACCAAAACTAACCACTCCGTATTGCGTGAAACGTTTTGTTTTAGGATCCTTACGAATGACACTGCTACCTGAATCGCCCTATATATTGTTGGTTATTTTATTTATTATAATATATCTCTACAATTTTAAAAATATCAGTCATAAAACCTATACGATTTCAAAATAAAGACTTGAGCCGTCTTTTAAAAATTGTTTGCACAGTTTTGTTCAAACATCCTTCTATATACTTATCCGACGTTTCTTCTTATGGTTTGGTTGCCTCAACCTTTTATAATTTTACTGTTTTGGTCGTATATTTTGTTTTAATCTAATAAAATTCAAATTTGGATTTGTTTAGATAGCCAGCAGAATTGCAAAATTTTTGTTTTTTTAAATTATAAAGATTTTTTTGAGAAATTTTTTTTCGACATATGGTTCTGGGTTAAGAGATTACGTTATAACTCTAGATATATGACCGTTAAGGTAAATATACACTCAAAAAAATGTGTTTTTTTAAAAAATATTTTTTTAATATATATTTCCTTCAATGGTGCAGTTAAATTTTGATTAATATACTATTTGCAAATGATTTTCAAAATAGAGGTGCGTTTTTGAGTGCAACTATGATTGACAAACAATAAAACTTTTAGAATTTTAATTTTACATGATTAAATTATTGTTGCCATAGTTCTCAAGGAAATTTAAAATGAATAGGTATAATAAATAACCGTTAGAATCTGTTTTTCGTGACCACCAAATTGCACTAATATTTCATTAATAGCCTAAGTTTTTTCACCGTAATTTGAAAAGATATACCGATCACAGCTCTAGACTCAGTTCTGGCATATACCTCTAATTTTAATCTTTTTATTTGATATACCTATCGAAAATTATATTTAGTTCTTACCTAAATTATTTTTTCTTAATTTATATTTCTTAGTACATTTAATAAACATTTTTTTTAAAGTAAACGCAAAACATATGTTTCACCTTGCAAGTATCTTTGGCTCGTTTGTAAAAACCCGTGCAAAAGTGAACAGTCGAATTAGCACCTATAGGCAATTTGCTTCTAAGACGCTTGTTGCATTTTACGGGATCTTGATGAGGCAAGCATACGGCATGCAGTAAATTTTTGGCCTCATCTAAATTTGAATTTAAAATATTTCATAATATATTAATGTTGATCACATTTTTAAAAATCCATAGCATAAAAATACCTATAGAAGGACCAATAATTGGAAAAAAGAAGAAACTTATTATTTTGAGAAACAAAAAACAATCTTACAAAAACAAAATAAAAATTTAACATCTTTTTTTATTACTTCTGAATTCTATACCGGAATGAGAAAATATTTTTCCGCTAAATAATCTAATTAAACAAAGCTCACACCAAGCCATTGGAAAATACACGGTTTTACTTAGCTACTGTTAAATCTCAAACTTAAAAAAAATATTTTATTTTCTACAAATTGGTAAAATATGGTGTGCTATTTTGGTTAAGGAGCCAATTTTTTTTTGTATATAGTTAAAAGTGAGAGCCTAGATTAAAAACCTAGCTTTCCGGCGTGGGAGCAAATTTTATTATTCAACCCGTCAGTAATATTAATTTCTCTGCTCGAATTAAAAGAGTCAAAGCCTATTAGGGCGCCCCTAAATGGGAAATGGTATCGGGGAAACCTCAAACCAATTTTATTTTTGGAAGAAGTTTTAAAAACGGTTGTTTAAAAAATTTGAGATAAAGCCAGAAAATATTTCTGTTGCTGGACATTGACTACCCATTTATTCAATGATTTCTATTGGACATATAATTCATACCTCTCGTGACACCGAATCCTGACACGTACATGTCAGCCTCGATGCGAGGCATTGGAGCATCTTGCTTCGGTAGACAGATTGGCCTGCTACCCACCGTGTAACTCTCAATCGGATCACCCAGCTCGAGCAAAGCTATGTCGTGCATATAGTCCCAATGTCTGAAGTTTTCGTGCATGATAATGGCGGCCACGTTTAAACCATCCGTCACTTTGACTTCGTCGGCGTTTGAGACGTTAACGTGAACTTTGATGTCTTGGGCACGCCTACGGCTATTTAATTAAAGACTGATTTTATTTCCATAACATACATTTTATAGATTAAAGGTTCGGACCTAACAGTCCTCTCGATCCAGCTCGCCCGTACAGGTTGAGCCAGGGCTTAAAACAAAACATTTACGAGCCGCCGAATTTCTATAACTTACTTTGTATAATTATATATATAGACATTATAGACAAAAACTAAAAAGGAAAAATTTTACATATGCGATTGGCATTCTACTTTATTAATAATTACATTTAATTTAAGATTTTTAAACTTTTTTTGAGCCGGGCCTGATTGAACTAAGCCTAAAATATGAGTTGGAACGAACCATAAATATGGGCGGGCGAAGCCTAGGTTAAAAAAAATGTCGGCTCGGAGTATTAGAGCCGCGTCTGAACTATTATATATTCAAGGGATTTTAGCCATCAAAAACATGATTGGCTCAATGTATTAGTTATGTTGGGTAATCATAATATGTTAATTTATTATAATGATGTATTAAATAATTTCCTTAAAACCATGTGTAGAAAATATGTTGGTTGTTAAGAAATATTTAATAAACTTAATATTGTAATTGTATTATTATTTAAACAGGCGGCGATTTAAGATTATTTATTAGATTGTCATAATATAGCCTTAAATATACCTCTTTATAACAGCTTTCAAGTGACTTCAAAATAAATTTTCACATATTTTGTTATTTTAAATGTCACCTTTTTAATATAGTGTGACTTGGAAGATACAATGGAAGATTTTATTTTAAACGCTGTAGATTTTAATGCCAAGAATTAAAGGCCTGATTGCGCGATCTTAAAAAAATGGGAAAATTTATCACTTGGGGTTTATTCATCAGTATGATTTATTATTATAGGTCTGTAATAAGTACGTGCGTTTCATACATAAAGCACACTAAGAAGAATTTAATTATTTTGTTAATTTAAAAAATTTTCAACATGTAGAAAAAAATTATTAAGCGTTAGTATTGAAATAATTATCAGCTTATGTTTTTAATAAAACTATTTTATTAATATTTTTATATATACTCAGAGCAAATGTTTTGGTTGTGAGAAAAGATTGATTTGTAGAAACCAGTGGTTAACAATTCTCAATGTGGAGAAACTAAATTTCAAAAAAATATAAAAATATTAAAAATTTTTTTTGTACTTCTCGGTCGCGTTTATGTTTGCATCAAAATGTTTTACTTGGCAAAGCAATGTGCCGCTGTTAAAACGAATTTTCGATTGATTAGAGATCCACCACATATGTTTGCATTAGTTTTATTCGTTATACGTACCTAAAATATTATAAAATTTAAAGAAAAATTTTTAAAATGAATTTTGATATATTGAAATATAGCACGTAACTAACCCTAAAAATATTAATTTGCTAGTTTTATATTAAAAAATGGGGGAAAAATGAATAAAGATTATATGCATTATTAATATTGGTAATTATTAAAGGAAAAAAATTTATTTAAATACAAATTTTAATTTTAGAAAAAATTTTAAAATTAGTACAACAATTAATGAATGATATAATAATTTGTTCGCTTTTCACAATCTTCACATTATTTTATTTATTGTTTATTGTTTGTATTTTACAAATATTTTTAATACAACTAACTGTTTCGATATATTAAAAATTTTACTTTATTACCTATCAGAATAAAAAAGAGACTTAGAGCTTGTCAATAATTAATAAAGTTTATTAAAACAATATTGTTTTGCCATAAAGGTTTTAAAATAATTGAAACTTTTAAAAATATGTTATTATTATTTAACTCACTTGATTAGTTTTGCTGCAAAATTAAAAAAAAGACCTAAAAAACCTAATTTTAGTTACTTTTTTAAATTCTGACAAAAGCTCTCACTTTATGCACATCGTTTAGGGCTTACCGCATTATACTCAGCTTCTTCAAAGTAATTGCCCATGTGTTATTTTTGAAAGAAAAAGAGGCTTAAGCGCGTTCTAACCCCCAAACTCTTGGTTGAAGACCGGGTAATTTGCCATTGAGCTTGAGCAGTCTAAAATACATATTAAAAACCTGCCACGGGAATCTTTCTATATCTACAATCTTGCCACCCACGATATGTTGATTCTTTCGCGTGCAGTTAGGTAAACCAGTTTTTCGAGTCCGGGTGCGTCCACATTCACGTGGATTTATTTTGTAAAGATCATCTATATTATTGGTTGTTGATAAATTGCAACAATTTTCGGGAATTTTCAAATTAAAAAGTAAGATATACCGATTATCAAAAAATTCATTGTAATACAATGCCATCTAGCGTTTAATGTTTTAGTATTGGAAAAACAAAGAATCTCAATAAAATCAAATTTAAAAAAAATTTACCACTCGGTCAATAACCGAAACTTAAATTCTAAAAAAGCGTATTTGCTGAAAATAATTTCTAGATTTTGATTGAACAGGTCATTTAATTTTTTATTTTGAAATATTTTTCAGCCCATTGCAAGTCCGAAAATCGAGCTATGCAAAATCTATGATTAAATTAACATCTTTTAAAGTTTTTTTCAAATACCGTTATAAATAGGGCCTGTGCAAATTAAAATACCATAATATACAATTTTGTTTAATATTCCAAGTTATAAATTTAAAAATGAACTGGAAAAATTTATTGTTTTAATAAGTAAAAGGTTGTCAGCAATTTATCATAATCAAAATAAATATAGATGCCTAGATAAAAAACCAATGTATATACTAAATATATTTAAACAAACCAATTGCTCTATTAGAATCTATGAAGACTGATAGAAATAGTGTTACTGTGATAAAAAAATTCATAATCATTTTTTCTTAAAAACTAAAAGTTTTAAAAGCATATACTTAAATTAAAAAAATTTGTTAAACGTATTAAACAATTTTTTTTATATAGATTTGATTGGAAACCACATAGCCGTCTATTTTTAGTGAATGACATGCATTTTCTTGTTTCTAAATATATATGTCCATGGTACATATGTATTCACAAACAACCCATACATGTTGTCCCAGGTTAAAAATGCTCTATTATACAGCAAAAATCTAAGGCTGTTGTGATCAAAAAATTTTTCAAATAAAAATCTAGGACAAATTAATTAATTTAATACTAATTATTACCTAGTTATTTTCTAAATAAACACAGAATGAATATGACAAAAAAGACATTATTAGCCTACAAAAACAGATTATAACCTAATGTCAATTTATATTACCTCTGTCCTCTTTCAATCTTATTTTTATCATATTCTATAGCCGCTTTATTGAGTGTGTCGAACGTTTATGACTAATATATTGAAATAAATTGTTTTAAACACTTATTTTTATTGTTAAGTTTATTAGATTTAACATATAAAGGTAGATGTCAAACTAATTAGATTGATTCTATCGCGAGAATCCAGTTTATGAAATTACATACAACTCGATTCTAAAAAAAACAACTAATATGATGTCTATAAAAATTGTATTTTTTTTTAAATCCTCCATGGTGATGGATGGCCAACCTGGCATGATACCACATTAAAATGACAAAATTTGGTAAAATTGACTAATTTTGCAATAAAAAAAAATTCAACTATAACTTCAAACCAAATATTTCAAGCTCTTTCTTATTTGTATAAATTTTTTTTTATATATTTTTATCTTACTTGTTTATTTTTTCTAAATTTATTGATGACTAACAAAATTTGTTTAGAAAAACGCTAAAGATTTGATTCCAAAAAAAGCTCATAACTCTCAAAAATTTGTTTGATTTGCTTCATTATAATTTATATTAAATTTAAAAGCCCTGACAATCATTTAACGCCATTTTGTTGCTTTCAATTTTTTTTTATATTTTTATTTAATTCAAAAGGTTGATAAAAAATATACACATTAACGCAAATATACAATATAGATTATTCTATATTATAGCATATTTTAAATCTATGTATATTAATATGAATTTAAATATATATAATTTACGACTATTAGTTGTTCATAATAGAGTAATCTTTATGCTAGCTTAATGTGTCTTTTTTTCATATCAGCTGATTTTCGTTAACCCTATAATGAAATTATGCAAGATTGTTTTGAGTCAATCAGCAATCTTTTCCGTTCCCTATCCCCAATACTTGTGTAAGGTGAAAAAATCTGTTCGTATTTTTTTGTCCCTTGTCGTAAAATGGTTCAGTGTTTCCAATCTGGGCAATTCTAACAATTTGTCAGTCATCCAATCAATGTGGCTGGGTAGCCTGTAAATAAGGTCCGGAAAGCCCTCGGCCCGTTAATAGTCAGCAAGACCGTATGAATCGCTCTGAAGGTTTGATAGAAAACTTAGGCTTTTGTTTAAAAATTAGTCAAATATATAATCTTTTATTTAAATTATGTAAAATTAATTTTAAAATATTGATTTTTTCGGCAAGTAACTTTTTTTAACGTTTTTTGCATTTTGCATGTTGTTGTGGAAAGCACACGGTGTATATGCTTGTTTTGTATTATCTGGAAAATAAAATTTATAAACAATAATTTACATTTCAATTAAAAGCCAATATTTATAATTAATCGAATTAAGAAAAAGATATTAATTTAATAATAATATTTTTTATGGTAAAATACCTCCCTCTCCCTGTAAAGTGGTATTATATACCATGATTAAAAAACTTTTTTTGATACACAAATATATATTTTTGAAAAAAGTGATTTATAAGTCTACAATATTAGATATTACAATAAAGAACGATAAATCCATTATCTACCTCAACATCGATTGTTGCCTATGGTGATTCCCTAACCATAGACGACGCACATATATGAATTAATCGATATAAGGGCTGTTTTGTGCTAGGAAGCCAAATAGGTCAGGCCTACGGAGTAATTTTTTATGGGGTCAGTTAGCTTTAAAGGCACGCCATGCGTAAATTTTAATGATTGAAGTTTTTGTGTTTGATGCTACGGGCCACGTTTAGGCTGCTAGGTCTTCTGATGTCTGCAATAGAGATGTTTGTGATTGAGATCGCGAGCTCGGCTTCTATTAAGAGTTAATGCAGGGATGACCATTATAAATTGGCCAACGTTAGCAATAAAATGGTCAATGGTCACATATAATGTGGCCATCGACCACTAATTTTTTGATCATGATCACATATAAATAAATTACGATCACAATAAAATGATCTTTAATCATTTAATTGTAATAGTCATCATTTAATTGTTATCGAGATCTATTTATTTGTGACCACACTATAAACATAGTGGTCGATGGCCAATATGTAATCACTGGCCATTTTCCTAACAATGGCTAATTTATAATTGCCAGCACTTTATATTGATGCACATTTCATGTCGCAAGTAAGAAGATAAAATTATTGAAAAAAAATATTCAAAACTAACTCATCTTTGCACTTTATATAATTGACAAATCCCGATTAAATGGCTCAAAAAATATATTACTTTGCAAAATAAGCCTTCAAAATAAAGTCTTGGTTGATTATGGAACCACCAATGATGTTTATGGTGTAATTAACCGACTGACTATCTTCTACATTGGCTATCGTGCCCCTCATGTAGGACCTTCATAAATCCCCTTGATCTATGGACAAACCCCATTTTAGCCGCCTCCAAACTCGCTCACACCTCAGAGCCTCCCTCATCATTTTTCAAGCGCACGGGTTAGAAACAACAACATCATGGTGTAATTAATAAGTAGCTATATATATTTATATATATATAATTTTTTAATGATTTGTAAAGCAAGTCAGTTTTTTTATTTTTAGATTTATTGATTTTAAAAAGCTGGAGGTTTGTTGGTATCCTTCCTCTATTTTGATTCTGCATTTGACTTTATAGTGAAAATATTAGAGTCATGATGTCCCGTTGAGTTGTTAATTTAAATTTTAATTTACATTTTTTTTTCTGGTTTTTGCAATACTTTTTGCTTAACTCATCCAACTGTTTTAAAACGTTTTTAAAACGCAATTGTTAATTAAAACCTTGATTGCAGGGTCCAATGATACCGTGTTTACGTCGTGGAGCTATAATTTTATATAGAAAACAAATGGTATCACTTTTATCTCCCATTTTTTCGTCGGATACAAAACCTTGATTGCAAAATTATATAAACAACATGACAATTATAGAAGGACAAAATGAATTTTTAAATTGGATTGAATATTTCGCGGTAGGGGTCTAGGATATATTATTATAATTAAAAGCTACTAGTTATGTTAGAGTTACATATAGATAGATGTAAGTAATGACATTTATTATTACAGCAATAAGTCTTTAGAAAATTATATTAAAAAATTAAAGGATTGTGGTTATGCATATTTTTTATAGCATTAGTAAGGTGTTTTCGGCCATTGTTTGGATCCTAACAATTATATTTCGCCACTTTTCTGGAAAAAGGCTGGAATATGTCAATTTAGTTAGCATGCCCAAACGACGGGCACCATGGATAACCTTATTTAGCGTTTCTTGTGGATTTGATATTGCTCTTTATTTGATCACAATTACAGGCGAGTTCAAAATTAAGGACCTAACTTTACGGATTGCATTGGTATCTGCGGGAAGTTTTGTAATGCGAATGGCTTATTTTACTCGCCTCCTAGTATCGTTAGATAGAATTTGGATAATTACGCAATCTAAGCAACTCTCAAGGCATCATAAAAGTCGTCAAAGCTTTTGGAGTGTTTTCTTCCTTGCCGTTATATGTTCAGCATGCTGTGAGCTCTACCCCTTGCAAATATATATGGATGGTAGAATAACTTTTAGTATAGTACCTATAGCTGAAAGCGGTAATAATTCACAAATTAATCCGAATCTAGATGGCCTAAACATTTCCGCAATCATGTATGATATTTTCATGATTCGAATGAAAAACGGGCGTAAGAAATTGTTGATTGGTAACGTGACAGATCAAAATATTGTTGATATGTATGCTGACCCTTTGACGACGTTCTACGATAGTCCAATGCAATTTGAAGATTTCCTAAACACAGTGTACGGCATTCATTGCCTTATACTGACAGGGTGCCTTGTATTAATGTTGATATTTTCCAAAAGGACTATCAATTATGTCCGCTCAATTAATAAATGTGAGCCCCAGCCAGCGGCGCCTTCTAAACCATACATTTTTTCCTTGACTTGGAAGAGTAACTTCAAAACTGTCGGAAAACAGATTTGCCATTCAAGTAATATATACGGAAAATACACATCTTATGGTAGAGCCAAGCATCTTTTGTATTTGGTTAACATTATTCACTGGATCGTTATATTCGATACATGCCATACATTGTTTCTAGAACCATTCGCTCGTGATTATACGATATACTATATGACGATGGATTATATCTCGGGATTAACGCTGGTGTATGCCACCCTCTTAGATGACAAAGTCTGGTTTAATGACATGATCATCGCCAAAATTCCAGCTATTAAAATGCAAATTCAGAAAATTTACCGTCATAAAAACACTTTCTAGGATGAACCTTCATCCATAATATATGCACTAGGAGGCAATATTAAAAAATTTTGGACTAGTTGGAATTAAATAAAAACGAGTGCTTTATTTACCGGCATTTCACTTAAATTATAAGGAGCTCAATTGAATTGAGCTCACATTGTCTGCCAGCGTTAAATTTGTAAAACAATTCATAACTTTTAAAAAGTATTTTATTTGTTTTAGGGCATTAAGTAATTCTGGTCAAAGATTCATCGACGATAAACTTTACAAATTAATGTTTGATTATTATACTAGTTTTTATTTTACTGACCCCGTTTACTGTTTTATTTTAAAAAAATTTCATACTTGTTATATTTTTTGCTAAAGTTATAAGTATGACAAAAATTGCCTTTCAAGACTTAAATACTCAGTCACCATAACCATAAATTAGAATATATTTTAGTTAAATTGTGCAAAATATTCCAGATTTTATGTGATAATTTTATAATACCCACCTAAGTAAACGAACTTATAGACAAAAAAAAACTTTTAGTTATTATAAAATAAAAAAATACATATATCTGGCTGTCTAAAATATGAATTTGGATTTATTAAGACAACACATAGAACCATAATAAACATAAAAAAGATATTTTTTACTTGCTTAAAACATTTTCATAAGTTTAGCCAAACCCGTATATATATGTAATGAGATTTGAACGTGTTTGCCCAAAAATTCAAACATATTTTGAGATAGTGCATAGGCCTTTATTACAAAATTGCTACATTTCTCAAACGAAAGTTTGAAATTGTAGGATCTGTCTTAACAACAATATTTCCTTATAAAATGTCATAGAAACATTATTGCCCTTTATAATAAATTAACAAAATAAGATAATGCCTACACATATATAGAAGGGCGTGTTCAGACTCCAGTTTCTGCAAAAAAAATTCTAAATTTGTGTTATTACATCGTAAATTATTAACCCTTGTTTTTCCACAATAATAACTAACATTGCTTAGTAAATCTTGATAAATTTACATCTAAATTTATATAAACAGCTGATCATCCTAAAACTCTCTCTTGAAAATTCTCACTTTTTGTCATATTTGAAATTTCTAAAACTTATTATGATGGTCAGCTATGTTACTAGATATAAATTTATCAAGATTCAAATGTATATACATAGAGCATTTGATTTAAGAGTTATAATCAAAAATTTACTTATTTAAGGTACTGGCATTTCTTTATTTTAAACAAAAAGTGTGTCAGCAATACACTAATACTGCTTTTTTTTTGGGTGAGGAGCATTGAAATTGCTATGCGGCGACCTTCATAACCCCTAGGGTCAATAGGATTAAGCGCGTTTCCCCAACAATACCATAATATCCATCGAAATGACGCCGCACTCTCCGGAATATTATAGCATGCAGGCTTTACAACTCTGGCAAAAGTCGAAGGCCAGAGTCATTTACCTGCTAAAACAATTCCCCCCTTGCCCTACATCTCTCGAAAGAGACGGCATACCCGTCAGGGCATAGCCCCTTAATACTGCTCAAATTACATGATGCATGTTTTAAAATAATTTAAAAATTTAATGGTATCCGGATAATTGGTTTATGTCTATCAATTTTGCATTGCTATTTCAACCCAATAAAATTATTTTAAATAACCAAAATATAATAATGTACGGCCTACCTGAGAAATAAATAAAAATGATATTGAGCATCTAGATTTTTTAAAATCTGCTCATTAATCAGTTTTGGTCTACAGTAATCAAAATTTGGACACTGTTCTTCGGTGTTCAAAATTTAAATGATGCATGTTCTTCGGTATTTTAAGACGATAATAAATACGATTGATAAGGTAACATTTTATTCACAGACAATAAAAAAAGTACAAAAAATTAGAATCTTGTTCCAACGCAAATCGTTATGTTTTGATACTCATTCATTCCTAACTTAAAAAGTGTAAAATCCTTGAATAAAAATTTCCAATTGAGTATTTTTATTTATCCTAATGACTTAACTGTCGCATTTCTCCCATTCATTTTTTATATGTTTAGATATTATGGCAACAAATATAATTGTGGACGAACACAATATTAATTATTTTCTATTCCTCAACCCTTTAAAATCGCTTAGATTTTGGAAAAATTTAAACATTCAAAAATTTTTTTTTTGTCAACATCACGCTCAATTTGAGCGGCGATATTTTTATTATTACCAGCATTTTTACCATTACACTTTCCCCTCTTGTCAACCCCCATTCTGTGTTTTTGTGAGAGTACTCTTTTAGGGAATAAGCCCGCATCAGCCCATTTTAAAGAGGTTTTTAGATATACATTTACAATGCTATACATGCTCGATGAAATTAACTTTAGTTTGGAGAAAAGAAAAACATTTTTGTTTGTTTGTTTTATTTTTGTAAAATTGTTTTTATTGGGCTCAGATGATATAAAAAAACTTTTTTTTTATTTTGCTCCCCTAAATAGGGGGAAAAGGTAAAATTGCAAAGATTGAGGTCGATTATTGACCAAATTCATCATTAAATTTGAACTCCAGCTCTACTAAATTACGGATTTTTTAAATTATTTTACATTATAAATGGTCAAACATTAAAAAATACGTGGAAAAGGCTTGTTTAATTCGTGCCTTTTGCAAAATTTAAGTTAATAAACTTGACAGAAAACTAATCTGTCGTTATTCTATAAATCCAATTCTTTATAACAGGTAACATCCTTAACACTTAGCTATTTTACCATGTTTCGTTATCTAAAAGGGTAGCGTATGCCAACGCCATCCCCAAAATATAATCCATCGTTAAGTATATATAATAACGAGCAAGAGGGCGGCAGCAATGTACCGCAAGTGTCTAAAATAAGGTTCAATAAAATTAAGGTTGACCAAATACAGGGAGTATTTGACTTTTTTGTAGATTGTATGATCATTGTCTGATTGTAGGTGGCAATTTCGTTGGGCGTCAATATGAAGACGATTTTTTTACGTAAACGAGAACACGTGAGGCTTATTAGTCACCGAGATCCAAAAAGTATTTAGCCCCGAACTTAATAAGTGCGTTAACATTAGTCCGTTTAAAAGATACAAACAATAAAGCTAACCAACCGGTTAATATAATAGGAAAGCCGGAAACTATATTTTCAAAGTTACGAAGTCGCAATAAGTGCTCGTAGAAGGTTGCCGAGTGGAAAGCGTTTCAAAAATACTTTAGTTGGATACGTTACTAATCAACATTATCTTATTACCGTTTTTTATTTGAATTAAGTAATTGTTATACACAGACAGTATTTGATAAATTATTCAGTATGGGCATGCCAATATTTTTTTGCCACATTATGCTGCTTCTTGTCACAGTTGGATAAAAGCTAAAAAGTAATTTTCCGTTTTTATATGATTGCAAAGGATTGAGTTCAAAGCAGGCAGAGCATAGGCCCGAAAGAAAAAACAAGCTCCAGAATAACTGTTGTGCTTTATTCTTGAAAGTTCTGTTGCCCAAATAATTACCCAAATTCTTTCATTAACTACCGAGAGTCGAATTAAATAAGCTATCCTCATAGCCCATCGTGCCCTAATAAATATTTATATCAAACTTCAATCTAATTTGTTAAACAACAACGACCATTTGCCAATATGGCGCCGTATGATTCGAACCTGGTTTAACTAAATCTCAGTCCCGAGGGGCGAGATGAATATGTTTGATGATGATAATAATTATCAAATATTTGAGGAACCTTAGTATAATTTTGAGAATGGTAATCAAATATTATACTCTAATGACTTTGCTGTGGATCAATGGAAATTCGCAAAGGTATAATTATTATGATGACTTCGCTGATGAAAGTGATGAGCACCTATCAATAATAATAATAATTTCGAATGTAACGATTTTGATGAAAATCGTATAGAACTCAGCAATCGTAATGGTCAATGTAGCATTTTCGGAGACCCTATACCAGTATATTCAAAAAGAATTTATATGGGAGTAAGATGCATGAAAATGCGTTCTTGAGAGTCATCTAGTAATAATAAAAATTATAATAATAGTGATGATAATAATGATGATAACATTAATGAAATTCAACCGATTGAAAGTAATAATGGATCAAGGGGCACGCAAATTCCGAAGAAGATGATATTTTAAAGGACGGGCTGTTAATCGATAAACATAGCGGTGGAGATTATCTCAATTTGAACGAAGATGTGGAATCACAGCCAGAACCGGATATTAGTAATGACGCTCTACAAGTAGATCCCAACAATATATCGACACCCTTCGAGACGAACGAGGACTATAATCGGTACTCTGAACCTTACGACGATGGGTATGGAAACGAATTGGGGCAACAAGTCATGGTGAAGGAGGATGATCACTTGATAGACTGGGTCATCTACTAGGAGCAGGAATACGATAGTGCCCCGTAGTACTTAATTTTTGACAGCGACTCAAGTGACGATGATATTCAAGATAACAATGGGCTTTCGATTAGGAACCTGAAACGCATATTTTCTAATAAAGCAGGCCAACATATTAAGATAATAAATGATGGTATAGATTTTATTGAAGAGGAAAATTATGGGGTGGGTAAAAACTTAAATAAGATTTTGATTTTGGCCATGAAATTTATCTATATGCCATATAATAGGGGGAAGTTTTAAACTGGCCTCACTGACAGGTGAGCAAAGAGAAGAACGAGCCTGCCTACACGAGGTCGCGAGTTCAACTCCTTGGGCACCATGTTGGTAATTGATCTAATTGACCTTGTTGATAATTGATGGCCAACGGCCTTTACTATGTTAACTATTTTAGATTTCATGTTTTAACCTTAATTGTCTATTATATATATTTGGTCCTGGCTGTTATTAGTTGTCCTTGACTAAATATATAAAAGCTTAAATGGAAATATATTCTAATAATAAATGTTTATATCAAACTTCAATCATATTTGTTAAACCACAACGCCTTTTTGCCAATACTAGGTTAGTGGAATCTTTTGTTTTAAAATAAGGGATGAGTGTTTTTATATATATTGATGATCGATAGGCATATAAAAAATTCTCCGTTTGGCTTAAGCAAATTCCATCTTTTATTTTTAGCTACTTCCATAAATATTCTGGAACGGTCAACATTTTGTTATCAACACGATTTGATCCTCTCACTAACACTAAACAACAAAATTTGGACGACCTTAAGCATCATTTGTAGCAACTATAATTTTTTAGGTTTTTGGCGCTGATCAGAATATGAAATTAGAATTTTAGCCAATGCCTCAGATTTTTAGTTATTCGGTGTCAAAGTTAAGATTTTTCAATTTTTGGGGTATTTTGGGCTTTTATATTATAAAAACCTATGGCTAGTAATAAAAGTTTAAAAATATATAGATAACGGAAACATTTATTATAAACATAAGGGGTTTGAATTTTTTCATAAAATTAGTGGTTTTCGTCATAATCCGTTTTTTGATCAAAAAAATATTGAAAGTAAATTACTAATAATTTTATATAACCTTTTTAGATATGTTTTTTATAAGGAATCTGAATATGCCAATAGATTTTTGGATTAATAGTTAAAAAAAATTTGTGAATTTTTTTCTGAATTTTGGACGCGGTTTAAAAAAATGGAGGCATTGGGGAAAAAAACTAAACCCGGGATCGTTATCGCAAGAAAATTCTCTACAAAATCTCTCAAAAAATTGTTTGTTTTTTTTGTTGTCCAGTGTAATCTAATCTTTAAAAAAATTCGCCCTAACCACCTAAGGCCGTGTTTTTTCATAAAAAAATTAATTAAAAAAAATTATGATCGCAATTAAGCAATTTGTACTGTTACCTCGGGACCATTGATAAATCCCATTTTGGTAGATATAAAGTTCCATGGTTTTATTTTACAAAAGAAACAAACCATTTTTAAGCCAGGAACTCCAACTTTTAGATTAAAAAAACCTAAAGTACAAACAAATAATACTTGTTAAATGAAAAAAAAATTTATGGGATTAAACCCGACCTATATCTGTACCTAGACTTTCCTTGTCAAGGATTAGGATACCACTTTTTACGCACCACGAGAAAACCGTATAATTTACCCGTTTTCTCATCTTTTCTTAGTTAAACCTTGCTTGCATAAGGCTATGTCTTGTGAGTGGTTTGATTTTTTCTGAAAACAATAGAATTCTCTCTCATTCAAAACACGATTTTAACGAATTCTATTAATTGATGCTTTGGTCCTAGACACCCCTTATAACAAATTTTTAATATTTTATAAAACTTTAAAATTATAAATGTAGTTTAAGATTAATAAAAGCGAAATTGCAATTCAAAGTAAATCTACTTTGCCACACTAATCTTGCGCATTTGAACACATTTTTTAGAAAAATGCAAAATAAGACACAAGGTCTAATTTTTATTCAAATAATTAAGATCTCTCTTAAAGCTACTGAAACAGAGCCGTAGCCAGAATGGAGCAAGCCTAACTCGCCTCTCCTTAAAGGGCTTTTTATTTTTACTAATAGTTTCACTGAAAAATCGTGGGGTTTTTGTTCTCTTTGGCCCACACTTTTTTTTAGCCCTGAAAATGCAATAACAGTTTTACTTTATTTTTAACCAGCTGCTCTTTCTAGGGTATTTTCCTCAAACTTTTTTCTACCCAAAACTAATTCAATATATATTTAAGGTAATCACAACTTTTATTTTTATGATTTCTTGATGATTTTTTATTCAATAGCATCCTTTTTTGTCGAAAAATTAGATTTTTTTTTGGCATAAGATCAATTTTTGGAGAAGGTAGACGCTTGTGTGCATTAAAAGCAGAATAAATTTATAGAATAGAATAGTTGTTAAATCGATTTTTTATAATATCATAATAAAATAAACAATTTTGGCTGTGTCTTATAACTCAGGTCAACAATTTTTTGAGAGTTATGGGTTAACTACAAAGATCAAACCTGCCATCTTAGGGAATATCAAATCCTTTTACCGTTTTTACTAGTAAAACTTAGTTAGTCAATAATAACATTAAAAAATTTTAGAAAAAAAGGTCAAAAACTAATAAAGATTCAAAAACAAAACTTAATTGAAATTTTATTTTTGCATATTCACAATAGTTGAACTGTTAAATTTAAATTTCAAAATGTTTTCATTAAATACCGATAATATATCTTGTGGTATTAAAATTTGGACTCAAAATATTTTGTATAATCTAAATGCCGATTTTAGAGCTTGATATATTAATAAACAATTTTTTTCCATTATTTGCGATTAAAAATATAAGTTACAAGGGATATATACAAAAAGATTTTAAATATTTTTTTTAGAGTATATTTAGATCTGTCAATTTGATCAAATAAAGGCCATTTTTCAGACGGATCTAAGGTGCCAATGACGGAAGAAACTAAGAAAAACGAAAAACATATATGAGTTTAAACCATCATGGGGATGCATTCTTTAATGTTTTCATAAATTCATTTCTGACATAAATATTTGTTGACCTGTGTAATTGGTTTGATTTTTTCGTAAAACTGAAAATAAATTAGATTTACAATCTAACAAAACGCGTTATATCCAAGGCGCCAAATCGATACAAAATGCTTTTAGGTTACCATTTTTTTTTTTTTTTTTTTTTTTTTGGGTGAGGAGCATTGAAATTGCTATGCGGCGACGTTCATAACCCCTAGGGTCAATAGGATTAAGCGCGTCTCTCCGCCAATACCATAATATCCATCGAAATGACGCCGCACTCTCCGGAATATTATAGCATGCAGGCTTTACAACTCTAGCAAAAGTCAAAGGCCAGAATCATTCACCTGCTAAAACAATGCCCCCCTTGCCCTACATCTCTTGAAAGAGACGGCATACCCGTCAGGGCATAGCCCCTTTTAGCCCTGTCGGGTACTAGGCAATAACTTAACCTAGACCAAGAGCTAAAGAATCTTCGACCAGCATAATGACAATATTTAATTATATTTAAAATTTGAGACTGATCAGAAAGCCCTAAAATATCAATTAACAACATATTATCACATTTATTTGAAGATATTAATTCATGCAAGTATAAGCGTTTAAATTCATGCAAAGCAGAGCAGTGTAGAAAGAAATGAGCAAGTGGGTCATCAACTACTGATTTACAACAGGGACAGTCGAAGTCACTTGTAACCAATCTTAATTGTCTTGCTTTTTAAAATTCCACCAATTACCTGTCCTCATATGAAGCAGAAGTTTGCAGCCGAAAGAAAACTCAATGCAATCAATACTTTTTAATGTTTTTAAAGAAATATAAAAAGGGTTACTGAACGATTTGAACAATGTGTCGTTTTTATACTTACTTTCGCTAAGACTAGCTTTGTCAAGGTTTAGGCCAAATGATTTTGAAATAATTTTTGGGTCTCCATTTATTGATATTTTGTTTTTATTAAAATACCTAGAGCAACGCGAAACCCACGTCCATTTGCGAGACTTAGGTTTTGATAAGACTAAATCTTTTATAAATGTTTTACTATATTGAGATTTTAAAAAGAAACGCACGGATTTTTTTTTTGCATAAACGTCAAAAGTACTAATGTTGAGGTCTAAGTACAGGTGAAGTTTAGGCCCAATTAGTCTTTTTCCAAATTTTCCGATCATCCAGCGAATGGCTTGGTCGTGAGTCTTAGAAAGCGGGGACAGCGATTTATTAGAAAGCAGACCAAATAATTCCGCTCCATAAGTTAGAATGGGTAGCATGACTGAAACATAAATATGAGATTTAACATTTATTGGTATGGAGCTGGACCGCAGAAACGGACCGTAGAGATGAATAGCCTTCATTCCCCTTACCGCCCGCTCCTCAATAACTTTGTCAATATTAAAGTCCTCATTTATTAAAAGACCCAGATATCTATAGTTTGACACCTGAGGTATAGAGTTCCCCTGAATTGACCACTCGCATGGAGTTGAATTTAAGGGATTGTTTATCATAATGCCACATTTTTCAGCTCCAATTACCATTTCCCACCTATTAGCCCAATTTTCAAGATGGTAGAGCATTGTTTTAAGATCCTCACATGACTCTGCGCAAAAAACCAGATCGTCGGCGAATAATAAACCTTTGAGCTTATTGTCAACATTTGGGACACTAACTCCTAAATTACTTGGTATATCGTTGAAAATATCATTTATATAAATATTAAAAAGAATAGGTGATAGCGGACAGCCTTGCCTCAGACCTCTTTCTAGTATGACCGGGTCTGAGTCGTTAAAAGGCGTTAAAAAAGCGCTACTTCGATACATGTCCTCAATTATGGCCAGAATTTTTCCCCTTATTCCTATAGAGTAAAGTTTTTTAAAAAGGGCTTGATGAGGTACCATATCATATGCCTTTTTAAAATCGATAAAGGCTAAATGAGTTGACAAATTGTTATACTTACGCCTAATGACACTCTCAAACAACGAAATGACTTGACCTATGCACTCTTCGTTCTTACGAAAGCCAGCCTGTTCTCTGCATATTAAATTGTTACTCTCCAAGAAGTTAACGATTCTTTTATTAATTAAAGTAGCCAAAATTTTAGAAACAACCGATATAAGAGAAATACCACGATAATTGTCCATTAAAGTTAAGTCACCTTTTTTTGGAATAGGAACTAATTTGGCGAGCTTCCATTGGTTTGGTACTGCACCTTGAGTATATATTTTATTCAGAATCCGAAAAACGCACTTACCCAAATATGATGATGGTGTTGGGGCCGAGGAGTCTAAGCTTAAACTTTTGAAAATTTCAGCTGATATAGAATCGGGGCCTGGGGCTTTGGAAGAAGGTATAGATAAAATTGCCTTAATAATCTCCCCCCATGTAAAAGGGGTATCTATCAGACATACAGAATTAACTTTACACGAGACATTGGCCCACGCTTCCTTAGACCCACTGTGGCCAGTATTATCTTTGAAAAGATTGGTAAAATATTTTTTCCAACATAAATTAATTGATTCTTGATCTGATTGTGAAACACCAAACGAATCTCTAATTGGGCCAGTACTAAGTGTACTTTGACCTTTAGTTAAATTTTTAAACCATTTAAAGAAAGCTTTTGGATTATTTTTTCTATCCTCAACACCTTTTAATAGAAATTTATTTCAAGCTACCTTTTTTTCTGCTTTTAAAAGATTTTTTACCTCTTTTTTAATATTCAAATATTCAACATAGCATTTTTTGTTTTTAGACTGAAACCATTTTTTATATAACCAGTTTTTGTAAAGAATTTTGTTTCTAAGTTTTTTTGACAGAAAAAATTTTATCTTTTTGAACGAATTTGTTTTAGTAAGTTTTAAATCAGTGGCAACCTCTAAAATAGTTTTAGTCAAATTAAGTCCTTCAGTATTTAAATCTTGAGAGTCCCCTAAATCCTCTAAGACACTAAATTTATTATGGTGAATAATATTTGAATAGTTATCTTTTACCTTAGTATTACAAAACCTGATGGTAGAGCCCAGTGTTATTTTTTGTTGAAATTTATTTTTTAAGCAAACTTCTGTTTCAATACTAATGGGAAAATGGTCAGATAAATTCCAAGATTCCTCAGTTATTACAGGAGAGAAATTTAAAGAATGCTTATTTACAATGAAATAATCCACTGTGGAAACTCTTTGATTTTTTAAGTGTTTTCTACAAAAACTCACTCTGGTATTTTCAACAAGAGTAAACATGTCCCTATTTAAATTAGAATTAATTTTGTTTACAAGAACCTGTGCCTCATCCTTTCCCATATTTAAATCCCCCATTATAACAATTGGCCAGTTGAATCTATTACTTTTTTTGACAGTACTGTTAATCAAGTTTTTTATTACAGCAATTCTTTCAAATTTGTAAGTTTTAATAGGTATGTAAACTGAAGCTTCATGAGTTTTCACAATAATTTTTTTGATTGAAAACAAATCTACATGGCCAAACGTAGGGAAAAAACATAATCATTTTTCTTGTTAAAAAGGGATTGTTAAAGTTTCATTTTTTTTTGGAAAAGCAATTAGAAATAGATTTGGCAATTTATAAGTCCACCATAACTAAAAAAGTTTTTACCGCTTCTAAAGTTGAACCGCCCACCTTATTATAGTATTTTAAGACTTATAATGTCACTTGTTAGCAGGCACGATTCTAGACCCCTTTTGGGGGGGCAGTGCCCCCCCAAAAGTTTTTGATTGCCCCCCCAAAAATAATTGAATTTGCCCCCCCCCAAAAATACATAGTAATTTTATGTTTGCCCCCCCCCCAAAAAAATTGAATTTGCCCCCCCCCCCCCAAAAATACATAGTAATTTTATTTCTTCCACATAATATAATTAAATTTGCTCCGTCAAAAATATCTAAAAAATATTATCTTAAAAATATTTACGTTTTTTAATTGTTTTTATTCATTAATACTTCTCATCCGCAAGAGAGATCAAACTAACAGAAATATATAGAAAAATTTGATTTTACATAAAGCTTTATATTTGTGAAACCAATTCATAAATCTGATGCCTAAAAAATTTTCTCAGTTAACAACAATCTTTTGTTAGAATATAATCTAGAAGCAAAGAACCTGATCGCACAATGCCACGATGGGGCGAACGTAATGCCCGGGAAAAAAATGGTGTTCAAGTATTTCTAAGCAAAATAGCTGGACACCATGTCCCGTATATTCACTGCTTTAACCACCGATTGCATCTTGTTGTAAAAGATTGTCTTATTTTAAGTGATAGGAAAGATTTTTTTGATAATTTTTCTTCCCTTCATAAATTTTTTCAACATGATGCAATCAAGGTAGTTAGTGTATGCGGGACCATACCCGGGCTGTTGCCCCATTGGTGGTGTGGTCACTACCTGCCCATAGTTTTTTTTAAAAATTGCACAAAAATACTTAATACTCTTTTAAAAATTAAAAATATAAAAACTTTTATATCTTCAGGTCACAGGGCCAAATCGGGGTTTTTTGACCATATTTAAAATCATCTATTTATTTTTTTGTATTTAATTGAAAAATTATTTTATTTATTAAAAATAATTATAGATCAATTTCAATGCAGAACAATTTATGTTTCTAAAACTTCTGATTTAATACACCATTGTTTGTTAGAAATTAAACAATTAAGAAATAAAATTACATTTGAAGATTTATTCAAAAATTGTTTTGATATTAATATTTTTTTAAATGACAATAATTTATCTATGGATAAAAGAAAAACTAAACCTAAAGATTTTTCTGATTTTTATTTATTTTCTACTCATAAGTTTGAAAATATTTTAAATATTAATGATGAAGTAAAAAGTATTTCTTTTAATATTATTGATTTATTTATATTTTGATAATAGATTTTTTACCGATAATAGTTGTTTAAAATCTTTAGATTCCCTTTATAAATTTGATTAACCTTTATTTTAGATATAAATAAATTAGAGCCTCTTTTAAAAATAAGTAATATTGATGAAAATTCATTATCTAAAGAAATTGACGTAGCCAAAAATTTTTTTAATAAGAAACTTAATAATTACAAAGAATGTGTTACTATTGATTTTGTTAAATTTTTATATGATTACAATGATGCGTTCTCTAATCTATTTAACATTTTTCCTATAAGTTTGTTAATTGGCTCTTCAACGTCGAGTTGTGAGGCTACATTTTCTTCTTTAGGGCACGTGCAAAGTGGGTTTTTATTTTCGTGAAATTTTGAAAAATATGAAAATTTTTTTTTTTCAAATTTTTTAAAAAAAAATTTATTTCAGAAAATGCATTTTATGCGCATATACTAAATTTGGCAACTTTTTAAAAATTTGCGTTTTATTTCAAAATTTTTTTTTTCAAAATTTTGAAAATTTCACAAAAATAAAAACCTACTTTGCACGTGCCCTTAAGAAGGATAATAACGGCTGACAAGTAGTGACCTGCTTAAAGGTGATTTGGTTCTTTTAGAACACGAAAAATCATTAACTAGGGGCGTTGAATTTTTATAAATATTGTAATTTAATTAAAATCCTCTAAGATAAAATAGTTTGATCAATACAATACACTGCTCATAATCAGCTAATTATTGCTTACTATTTTAACATGGTTGCAAACTTTTTTTGTGCGCATTTAACGTTTATGTCCATGTTTTATTTAATTTTTTACCCTAATATTAATAACTAGTTATATATAACCAGTGTTTTTTCATATATATTCTTCCAACTTAGCATACTTATACATTTTGTTTTCATGATAATCAATCTTATTTCATTTTTCATAAATCCAAAGTTTTATATAATTCATTTTTATTATTCATATATATCATATTTTTAATTTGCGCAATGATGCCAAATGATAAAATTATACTTACAATTAATTCAAATCTCACATATTTTTAAGCAATTAATTTTAGTGAAAACAATTAATTTTAATTCACATATTCAATTTATAAAGTCATTTTTTTAATTAAGAATATAATAAAATATTAATTTGTTAAAAAATTTTGAACATGGATACCTTTCAATAGATCATTCTATATTTAGCAGGCACACAATAACAATATCAAAAAACGCCTTATAAGTATTTTTAGCAATTGTGGCTCTATACTATATGGTTAGAATTGTGCTGATTCGTCGAGTTAAACATGTATGGTGGTTGTTGTCTCAGAACATAATCACAACCCTTTCAAAGAAGCAATCTAATTATTGGGATACCAAAAATAGACCAATCAATGTGTTAAAAATAAATTAAATTTATTTTTTTAAATATAAAACTCCTCCTGTTCATCATGCCCAAAAATAGTCTTCCAAGGGTGTCTAGCATCCCTATATAAGCCCCGCGGTAAATGGCTAAAACATATTGACTTTTTCCTTTTATCTCTTTTTTTTTACATATATTTTTTTATCTTTTATTTCATATTTGAAAATGGCCGGTCAACTCTTAACATTTTTCACAGTATTTCTATTGTCAATTTCCAGCCGTTTGACACAAGACATCTCAGGTAGTAGTTGCAAGTTTTATCAAGGTTTTTTAAATGTCTCCATTTGTGATTTAGCTCATTTTTGTCTCGAAATTTTGTCATGCTATATTAAAAAGATTTAAAAATAGTATTGAATTAATATTATTTTTTTTTATTATAAATCAATCCTGCCCCCTAAAAATTATTTTTAATATTCATGACAAATGTTTTATTTTTTTTAGATGACCTTTACAGAATTAATCCACCTGAGTGTGGACTCACTAGAACCGGTCAAACGGGCATACCAAATTGTTCAAAAAAGAGTCTGCACATCATTGGTGGAGAAATTGTGGATATTGAGAGATTTCCTTGGCAGGTAAATTAACATTATTATGTTAAACAAACAAAGTTAACCGTTAACAAACAAAGTAATCCAAAAGCTAACATCGGTCTTTTAGGGTCTCTTAGGTAGTGTCTTGTAATAGTTTTGGTATTTTCTAAAATTGAAGATTTTATGTCAATTAAAACACGATTTAAATCATTGTATTACCGGCGCCGAATCATTAATATGATGAGCTTATAAATAACTATGTTTCATGTGTTTAATAGCACCCTTTTTAAAAAATATTAAATTAGATAAGGCTTAAATGTTCAATTTTTTAACTAATTTTGCCAAAAAATTCCAACATATACATACCGGGTTAGGGCATCGTGCTAAAGTTTTAATTGCAGATCGATTTTTTAACAAACATCCAGGTACGCATAACTAATAACTACAATATAAACATTTGCGGTGGTTCCCTAATCAATCGAAAATTTGTTTTGACAGCCTCGCATTGTTTTGCAAAGTAATAATTTTAATTTGATCAATTTTTAATACATAAGGATGAGTTCTAAATTCATTACATTTTTTTTAATTTACGAAAATTTTATTTCTAAATATAAAAAATCATTTGAATGATAGAATTTATTTTAAAATCATGTTGATAGAAAAATTTTTGTATAAATTAAGATGTAGATTTTATTATATGTAACGTAGTTCCGGAAGTAAATAAGTATTGTAAAATAGTTAATTCTAGATAATCAAATTTTCAAAATCTAAAACTTTTGGTATTTTTAATTGAAAATCTGAATGAAATTTGAACGCACCCTACTTAATAAATGGTTCAATAAATATATATTCGATTCAAATGTAGTTAAATATATTTAAAAATAAATTTGTCTACTTTGAATTTTTATTTTAAATTTTGATGGTAATAATTTATTGAACTATAGTCGTCGCCGAGCTCGCGATATCAAGGTACACGTCAACATCTCTAACGCAAACGACATCAAAACACCTGGCGGTTTGGGCGTGGCCCGTATCATAAAACACGAAAATTTTGTCCATTGGAATTTTACGCATGACGTGGCTTTGCTCGAGCTTACTGACCCCATAGAAAAATACTCCGTCGGTGCCAGACCTATTTGCCTTCCCGGGCAAAATGCAGCCCTTCCACCGGTCAATTCGGATATGTACGTCTCTGGTTTTGGGGTCACAAAAGGTAACAGCTGAATTGTTGATCTTGTCAAGAAATAATTAGATTTATTAAATGTCTTATATTTTCACCTGACCTATTTTTACTGGTATACATATTTTTGTAGACTTTTTAACCTCATGTTAAAATATTAAAATTGAGCTTAAATTGTAGATAAAATAATATTTTTTGTTTTAATTGGCAGATAATACTAAACATCTACTCCATGCCGTGTGCTTGCCCCATCAAAACTTAGAAAATTGTAATAAACGTTTAAGGAAGAAGCTTCCAATAGGAGTTAATTCAACGATTCACTTTTGCGCCGGGTTCTATAACCAAGTCAAAGATACTTGCAAGGTAATTAAATTTTGGCAAATAATTAAAATCTAAACTATTTTTTTTAAATGCGATATTTATTAATAGTAACATACTAAACATATAAAGAAGTATAATGCGCATTAACATTGCAAAATAATAAAAACTCTAATCAAAGTATAATGCGAAATAAAAATTATCATCTTTGACGATGCCTATGTACCACTTGAAACTTTTTTTCTCTCATTTGATAGGGGGATTCGGGGAGCAGTGTGATCCGTAAAGACCCCAAGACTGGCCGATTTACACAATATGGTGTCGTTAGTTTCGGGTATGAATGTGCCGCCGGCATCCCGGGAGTTAACACTCGTCTACCGAGCTACATTGACTGGATCACTGACAAATTGCAAGAGTCGGCACAAAATATCGGGAAGACCGAACCAATTGATTACGACGAAAATGAAGTTTGGGACGAGGACTATGAACAATCCCTCCTGCCAAACACCAGTATTTGGGGCAAAGAAAAAGTTGGTCACATGTTGACCAAATTGAAGCAATCGCGAGTGCTCCCTAATTTAAATTAAAAACTTATACACCATGATTTGACCACATTTTCAAATTTATTATTGTCATTATGATTATTGTTATTTAAAATAATATTATAACTTTAAATAAGCTATATGTATATATATAAATATATTGATCTGATTATTAGTAGAAAATAGATAATAGCGATTGATGGTGGAATATAACACAAATAAAACTGCATATAATTCACTTTGTACATTTTTAAGTTAAATGTTATATATGCTTTTCAATTTTCACTGGACAACAAATTTTGAACGACCCTAAGCATCATTTATGGCAACTATAGTTTTTGGTCAAGTTTTTGGCGCTGATCACGAATATGAAATCAGAATTTTAGCCAAGGCCTCAAATTTTTAGTTATTCGTCAAAGTTGAGATTTTTCAATTTTTGGGGTATTTTGGGCTTCTATATCATAAAACCTATGGGTAGTAACAAAAGTTTAAAAATATATTTAGTTAACCAAAACATTCATTATTAACGTAAGGGGTTTAAATTTTCTTTAAATATGTAATTATTTTTTATTTTTTTATTCTTATAAAATTAGTGGTTTTTGTCATAAAATCCGTTTTTTGTTCCTAAATAACTTGAAAGTAAATTGTTAATAATTTTAGATAATAACATTTTTTAGATATATTTTTTATAAGGAATCTGAATATGCCAATAGATTTTTTGTAGAATTAATAATTAAAAAAATTTCATAAACTTTTTAAACTTTGGACGCGGTTTGAAAAAAATTGGAGGCATTGGAAAAAAAACTAAACTCAGGATCGTTATCGCAAGAAAATTCTCTACAAAACCCTTGAAAAATCCTTTATGTTGTTTGTTTTGTTGTCCAGTGTTATGTAATTGATGCCCTATCACATTCATTTTATTGTATACCACATGTATATGGTCAATTCCACCTCAAATCGACAAACTTTTTCCCTCGAAGTCTCAGTTTTGGCTGAAAATTGGTACACTGGTAGGGTCCTTGGGTGCTGATAAAAACCTAAATTTTTTTTGACCGGAAGTGATTTTTGACCGAAATATGAGCAAAAATAATTTTCATTTTTTTGCAAAAAAAAAATTTGAGGCAACTTTGCGCGCATGTATCATCAAAGGTATTGTAGCTAGAGTCATATTTTTTTTTTATTTTGAAGATCGTAACAAGGGCTACCTTAGACGCAAAAAATATTAAAAAAAATTTTTTTTTAAGTTACCAAAAAATTAAAGTCAAGTTTAGACACAAATAGCTCAAAAAACGTATCTTTTAATTTTCTGAAAAATTTATATAATATGGCCCTTAATAATGTTAATAAATATATGATTTAAAAAGTTTGGGACCGGCATGACTTTTTACAAAATTTAAAAAAATCAATTTTTTGCCCTAATTTTGGGACATATTTATGCCCTTTGCACTATATTAGAATATGCAAATGTGCCAAATTTGACAGTATTCAAAAAGCACGACATATGGGCAATTATGTTAGACCATAATAGTTTGATTTAATAGATTACTACTATTATTAAATTTACAATGAAAAAGTGAACCTTAAAATCAAAAAAAATGAAAATTTTGCCTGTTTTCAAAATCGACTTTCTGGTTAACCAGCCAACCTTTTTTTAATATTAAACATTCATTTTATAGATAAAATTTTGCCTAATGACATATAAGAGCCCCAGCTTTTTTCATTCAATTTTGACGCTTTTTTAATAAAAATACCTAAATTTGCCAAAAAACAGCAAATTTTCAGGTGTCAAAAAACTAACGCAGATTGTATTCGTCTGTGCAAGCTTATTTTTTTATTTTTTTTGCATAATTAACTAATAATATTTAGAACCTATATAATCAGTCATAATTTGCCTGTTTAAGTGTTAAAAAAATAGTATATATGTTATGTATAGAAAATCTTAATAGAACGAGATAGGTAAATTACAAAAAAATGAGATTATGAAATCATTCCATTATTTTAATTAAATTTATATTTTATTGTATTTATTAAAACATATTCTTGTGTTAAAACTCGTTAGGAACGCATTTAGTTATAAAAAACTTTAGGTCAATGCCCAAATCTATATGCCCATAGAATCAAGTAATAGTAATATTTCCTCTTTCTTTAATAGGTTTAGTGCGTCTATATTATAAAACTAAAATGTAATTGGAACTTAAATTGTTGGTTTTTAAACTTTATTAAGGTCAGTTAGATATATATGGTGTTCCTTGCTCTAAATAGCCTTTCAAAAACTTATTTGGCATTTGTAAAAATTAGTAAAAAAGACTGAATGTCTATATTTTGTTTATATTAAATTGGGTCTAATATTTAGTCTTAAAATTCATCATTGAAGCTAATTCTGCCCGTTATAATCATTTAAGGTTGTTTAACCCTAAAATTGACTTCTTTTATGCAGTTATAATATTAAAAAACCATATCACTATGTTTCATAGAATAATTGACTTTTTACGTTTATTTTAAGTTTGTTGATAATCATAAAAAAAGAAAATCTGTTAAATCATAATATTCTAAATAGGCCAAATATATTCTATTTTACTTATTTTTGTCAGATTTAACGTTGTTGAGGCTGTTTTATTTAAAAACTATTAATTAATAGAAAAAAATTAATTTTTACAAATTTTTTAACCTTATTATTTTTTCTAAAATCCTCTTAAATTTTTTTTTATCCAATAAATTTAACAAATTTTTTGAATTTTGCCAAGGATATATTGAGAATTATGTACATATTCTAATATTGTTCATCAAACTAAAAATGACTAGTAAAAGTTAACATATATTAGCATAAAAATTTTAAGTTTTTATTTTTTACACCTTAAAATTTCAAAAAACCTGGCAAACTTTGGTTTTTATTTCATAAAAAGCTATGGGTACGTTAAAAAATGTTGGGGGAAATATATGTTATATAGTGATGTTTTATGTATAAAATGCAGTTATAAATTTTCAAATTGGTTTGGTAGTGACCTAGAAAGTCGGCTTAGAAGATAGGAGAAAATACTGAAAATTACCAATTTTTTTGTTCTAAAGTTCCCCTTTTCTTTCCAAAATTGACAATAGTTTGAATCAAATTAATAAAACTGTTATAGCCTAACATATTTGCCCCTATGTCTAACTTCTTATATATAAACAAATTTGGCACTTTTAAATATTTTAATATAGTACAGGGAGCAAATTTTTGTCTAAAAATCAAAAAAAAATTTTTTTTTGAATTTTTTAAAAAGTCTAGTCGGTCCCATACTTTTGAGTTCACATATTAATAATGAATACTAAGGACTGTATTTTAGCAATTTTTTTAAGAAATTCAAAAATACGTTTTTTTAGTTATATCAAATTGAATGTTCTTTACAAAATTGTAAAATTTCAAAAAAATAATTTTAAAATAATAAACACATGCAAGATAGCCCTTATTGTCCTCTTCAAAATAAAAAAAAATTAAGTCTCTAGCTATAATACTTTTTGACTTATAACCTCGCAAAGTTGCATCAAATGTGAAAATTCACCTTGCAATTTTTTTTTCTTTTGCCCCTATCTCCGTCAAAAATCACTTCCGGTCAAAAAAAATTTCCAGATTATAAGATACTCTTAGATACTACCTCCATGCAAAATTTCAGCCAAATCAAAAGGGGTACCCCTCCCGGACTTGTTGGATTGAGGTGGAATTGACCATATCTAGATGCGTATGATTTGTGGTTGTTTTAATGCAATTTAAAAATTTCACTGCTACCTGAATAAACGCAATGCTTGCTCTTTTTTAAAAGTGGAGATATCAAAAACATTGAAAAGAATTATCGTAATAGGCCACAGCCAATAGTTGCACTAAATGGATGTGTTTGGAGCAAGTATCTTGCATATGCTATTTACACCCATTCGGTGGTTGATTGGATAGGCTCTTCATCATTACCATTGCAAAATCAAATTTAAAATTTTTTAGTATTATTATAAAATATGTATCCATATGGTCATGCCTTATTTTGTTTTAATTTTTTTTAAATTTTAAAACAATCACTATTTACGGTTACCTAAATGCATTTTGCATTGTTCGTCTGGCCATCGATACACCACAACTAACGTTTTCGTTAAATGTGAAGGCCCGTTGTTTTCTCGCTTTTAACCCTAACATAATGAGGCACGTCGTTCGGTGCATATTGTTTTGCTCATTAAAGCTGTAATGTAAAGAAACAATGGCTATTTTCATGCTGTGCAATCAAAATATCGGCGTCATCCAAAAATGATAAAATTTTTATTAAATGGGCTCCGGCCCTTTTTAAAAAAATAGAGTAGGAGATTTTTTTCTTTGTATATTTGATTAAAAAATTTAATGAGCCATTATCAACGGTGTTTTCAATAAAACTCCTATCAAAAAGCTAATGGGATAGTTAATGAATGAAAATGTATTTTGTTCCTGTTTTTGAAAATGCTTACCTATTAAAGGAATTGCCTGTTTTGGACAATTTAAAGGTTGTTTAGAAACTATAAGGAAGCCACTTTTTATTTGTGGGCTGACCATTGGAAGGTAGACAAATAACTTGTAAATAATTTTATGATGGCGCAAGGGGCAAGTGTAAATGCATAAACGACAACCTTTAGCAAAGCTCCTTTTTACCAGGCTTTTTATCGAAAGAGATTAAAATGCGTGCTAGACTGCCAAACTAGCATTCACATCATTTAGTGATATAAGCTTAATCATTAGAATATAATTAATATATATAATATGGACATTTAGTAATATCTAGCTCACTATAACAAAGGATATGGACCATCGCTACAAATTATAGTATCTTCATACTCCACTATTAAGCCTGTTGAGCAATCCTAAATTTGGTTCGTTATAAAACAGGTCAACAAATCTTAATGTCACAAAAAATAAGTTTTAAAAACATAAAAGAATGCATTCCCATGATAGCCTTATATCATATATATTTTTCTTTTTAATTTCTTCCGTCTTCGGCTCCTTTGATCCGTATACATAAAAAAGGTATATTTTGACCATGACAGATTTTAATATACCCTAGAAAGAAAAAATTCAAGAATTTTTTATTTAAAAATCCCTGTAATTTATATTCATCATCACAAATAACACAAGTCAACAAATATCAATGACACAACCGTGAATTTTATGAAAACATAAAAAAAATTTATCTTCATGATAGCCTTAACTCATATATATATTTCATTTTTCTTAGTTTCTTCCGGCCTTGGCTCCTTACATCCGTCCATAACAAAAAATGACCTTTTTTGACTAGATTGACAGATCGAAAATACCCTTTAATGAAAAAATTTGAAAATCTTTTTTTCTATAAAAATTCCATGTAACTTATATTTATCATATCAAATAATGAGAGATAAAATTTTTTAGTATATTAAGCTCCTACATTAGCATTTAGTACAAAATATTTATCGTTTAAACTTAAATAGGACACAATATATTACCGATTTTTAAATTTTTATTTGAAATTTGAATTTAACAGTTTAGCTGTTGTAAATATGCAAAAAAAAAATTAAATTTATTTTTTTTTGCTTTTTTTGTTTTGTTGGAATATTTTCTAAAATTTTTAATGTTTATAGCTGATAAACTAAGTTTAGGAAAAACGGTAAATGGATTGAATATCCCTAAAATGGCAGGTTTAATCTCCGTAGTAAGCTTACTCTCAATAACTTGGACCTGAGGAATAAAAATTAAATCTTATTTTATACTTCAAGCTTTTATATCAGCATAGATAATACAAAATTTTGCGTCCAAACTAAAACCCGACGCAATATATAATCGTTTTTAAAAAAAATATTATTTGAAGTTTTAATCTAACAGTTTAGAAGTTGTATATATGTAAATTTTCGTTTTTTTGACCTTTTTTGTTTATAGCTTTAAATAAATTTGATAAAAAACGGTTATAGTTTTGAAAATCTCTAGGTAGGTTTAATCTCTGTAATTAATTCATAACTCTCAAAAATCGTACTTGTTAATAAATGTATCTTTAATATGCTATTATAATATTGACAATAAAAACATCTTCGCTTAAAAAAGAAAATTAAATGAAATTCAAAAAATACGCATTTTACATTTAAGATTTAAATAAAATAAAAACATTTTGATGTAATAAATTATAATTTCCCATACCAGTTTTGATTTATGTTTTTCTAGTGTGCAATAAAATAAAATTTTTTGAATTTAAGCTATATTGAAATGCGAACTATAAATAATTAAATTTTTTTACATACTCGGTTTTAGGTCGTTAACCCGCGAAAATTGTCATTTTTAGCTCTCAGGCTTTTAAACGGCAAATAATAAATTTATAACAAATACATATTTTATTAGCTTTTTGTCACAATATGTGCTTAACGATTTTTTATACTGGTTTATATGAAATATTTGAAATCAAAAGAAAAAACAAAAAATTTTTTTTTAAAACATAGTCAAATTGAAAAGCTCAATATAAATAAAAAGACATAATTTGAACCCAATCATTTGGGTTTTAGTAAATTTAAGTTGTGACATATTTATAGACCACCAGACATATCTATGGCTGTTGGGTTAATTAATGAATTCAATTTTACCAGTTGACTTAATTCAATAAATACAATTAATGATAAATAGAAAGTAATAAAAGTTTGAGAGAAAAAATTCGTTTTGATAAAAGAAGGAATAATGCTTAAAGGTTTTTTCAACCTATATCTAATAACTCACTATAATTCAATTTAAAAATATACACAACGTGAATATTAATAGGCTCTTATCTTTAACAACTTTGACCTGGTGCCAATTTTGTTCCTCTGTGGATAGTATATGTTAGCACACCCGTTTAAGGTTTAATCCTCTAGGCTCTTATCGGCATATCGCTTAGGGCCTTTATTCTACAGTGCTAGCTTCAATAAATTGGCACATGTTAGAAATAGAATGATCAATAGACACATACTTTTGATCGTTGTCACTTAAATGATCACGATCACAATTAATTGGCCAAGATGATGAATTCATGGTAAATATTACTAAGTTGGGTGACCATTTAGCCACAACATAATGATATTTATCAAGAAAATATCATCTTGGCCATATAATTGTGATCGTAATCATTTAAATGTGATCGTGATCATTTTATTAGTGACAACGATCAAAAATATAGTAGTTGATGGCCACATTTTGTGTGTCTATTGATCATTCTATTTCTAACATGTGCCAATTTATTGAGGCTAGCACTGTAGGTGGTCCACTTAGCAGCTTCAAAGTGGTTTAACTATTTTTTACATAATTACAGTAGCCTAAGCAAGGAATCGAACACCCTTCGCTGACAAAAACGTTACTATCGCACAGCCTACTAGGCTCACAATCCGAAGTTAGAGCAAAAAATGTAACACTGATAGCTACTGTGCCCTTGAGCCTAATATCAATTACTGTCAATGACTCGCAATTTACTTGTTTATCCAGCTTTGTGTTAAGAATTTTAGCAATATTAATTGGTACGAACCTAATTTAGCATGTATTTTGAGCACAATGTATATAGTAAGGTTGTTTTATATTGTAGGCTGAGTTGATATAACAACTAAATAATATTTTTTTTTCATTGGTGAACATAAACATCAAATCACATATTCAAGGGGCTCGGCTTTAATCAAATATTGAATTATCAAATACAATAAAATTAGGTCAATCATTCTATTTTTGTAACGTTCTCGAGTGTATAACTCCTAGATTAATTAGGCCATTTGGGCAATTGTTAAGGTTTCCCATCTTTTTTTCACGGTCATGCGCCATTGATGACCCAATTTTTTATAGGACGTTTGTTTTCGAAGCAACAAAGAGACCCGATTAGATTTAATTTTAGGGTGAGGTTGTATTTTTGCTGTTTACAAAGAGAAGGGATACCGCCATAAAAATCTATAAAAGCCCATGGCAAACCCATGTAATCTTTAATCAATTTTAAAAATTTATTAACATTGATCAAAAAACGTTTTGTGTGTGTTACTAGTACTATTTAACTTCAGATGAAGCCAAATGGTTATGCTAGCGGTGCAGTGATCGTAGCCTTATTCCTGGTCAACCTAAAGACAACCGTCATCTCACAGGATTACTATGGACAGGGTTTATATTAACTTATTGTATTAGTGATCCATTATATTTATTTATGCCATTTTTAAATTTCCAAATGGCTAAAAATCGATTTAAAATACATTTAAATCACCATAAACCATGTAATATAGTTATTTTTAAAAAAAAAATGAATAGAGATGCCAAATAAATTATTATTGACAATGTTTTATTACAGAGCATTAGCTGGGCTGAGTATTTATATATATTTGCTTCTATCTTTTTTTACGAATTATAAGAAGTTAATATTTTTGGCGAATTTACAGGAGGTAGCTTCAAAGTTTCATCTTTTTTAAACATTTACTTCTGAAATACGACTTTTTTAAGTCAAATTCTAATTTACTCTACCTGAAACAAGCAACTTGATAAGAATAGATGCTATTTGAAATTAAATTTAGCTTTAAAAAAGTATTTTTGCATTTTAGGTGATGAATACATGATTAACCCGGAGGAGTGCGGGAAAACTGATTATCAGTCTCTAGGTTTACCCAACTGCAGCGTGGCAAATCAGGCCGTAATTGGTGGAAGGCACGTTCCAATCAAAAAAGCACCTTGGCAGGTATACTTTTGTAAAAATGTTCAAATTTTTTGGATAAGCATATATATATATATATATATATATATATATATATATATATTGATGCAATTCACTCTAAAATAACATTTTCAAACATTTTTGAGTACAGTATTTACTGAATTGATGATAGCATATCACTGATTTACGACCAGTAATTGATTTTACTTGGCAAATTTTGCAACATTAAGGGCGTATTTTTTTGTATTTGTGTCCTTATTTTTGAAATTGTACATAGTTCACATTAAAAAAAGGCTTCGCAATTAAAGTTGCTTCAATTTTTATATTTTTTAACACTTTAAAAAAATTATGAAAGAATGTTAGACATTGACTCTTTTTTAAGTGTGTCGGTATAATAATAAAAAGTGCATTTAGAAATACATGTATGGACAAATAGAAAAACAAAAATCTACTTTCTTAGCCACGCCGTATAGTTTAACACATTATAGTAATGAACTTAAATTTGCAATTTAAATTTTATTAGGTTGTGATTATGACTCGTGACAATCAACTCTTGTGCGGTGGCTCTATCATCAGCAAGAAATTCATTCTGTCGGCCGCTCATTGCTTTTATTATCCGTATATATTTATTAATTTTACTAATAAGTGTCATTAGGCTAGGCTACTTGAGATAAACATCTTAAGGCCTGGAGCTTCAGCGAAATTTGCAAATCTTAAGAAACACCTAAAATTACTTTAGAGCCGTTTACGAGGAAAGGAGAGGCATATCAGTGTTCCTTTCCCCTTTTAAACAAACCACAGGTCTGCCTTTCGCTTCCTTGCTCCATAAGTATGGATGGTTTTTAACCCTTTCATCAATAAAAACTTTTTATTATGATGAAGGGGTAAAATATTGGCTCATTTAATCCTAAAAGCCTAACAGACTTGGAATGAGATTATCTAAAAAGAACAAGTGGATCAATTGTAATTACAAAAAAATAAGAATGCATTTTGTCCGCACCAGAATCCGTATAAAATTAATGGAAGCAGGGTTGGGAATACCTGCTAAAAAATACCGCCTCACGGCTTCCTCTTGTTTGAAAACGCTATGTGTATGGGGGCTAGTTTTATCTCGAATTTTAGCGGGGCTACTCATTAAAAGGATGTTACCTAAATTAGGAAGGTTAATATAAATTTAAAAGATTGACAAGAGGCTTAGATGGACCTTAAATTTTAGCCAGCTGTCGATCCTTGACGCCAAACTATTTATCATTCTATATCATGGCTTGTAGGAAACGGCAACCTCGATTTATCAAGGTGTTCATAGGTGCCTCATCGGTTGCTGACACGGAAGGCAAGCAGGAACTTAGTATTTCACGGATCATTTACCCATCGCAGTTCAACTTATTGAATTACAGTCACGACATTGCTATACTTGAGTTGACTAACCCACTTACGAGTTTCAATGCGACGGTCAAACCAATTTGCCTGCCTGACGAAGAGGATTTCCCAATGCCAGCATTGGGTTCCGATTTGTATGCCACGGGCTATGGAGAAAATTACCGTAAGTTTTTTGTAAGTTTTATTTTAGACCAATAATATTCAAATTATGGGGTAGGTTTGTGAGAATATTAGAGATTTAACGTTGTTTCGAAAATATTTATTCGATCTCACATTTTTTCACTTTTTATAATAATTTTGAGTGCTTTGATTTAAAGTCATATTATACCTGATATTTAGCACGAAAAGGAGGAGACAGGCTTAAGGGCGTTTGCCTACCTCATCAAGACACAAGGGAATGCAAACGGACCATAAAGACCAAACTGTCGATAAAAATTGACCCTGAAACTATGTTTTGTACGGGTTATTACAACGGAGGCCAGAAAAAAGATACGTGCCAGGTTACTATGACAACTTTGTTTTTCATGACTCACATTGGTCAAACTAATTTGTTCATTTATTAGATTCGCAACGTGTCATAATGGAAAAAAAATACATTGCGATTTAGAAATTTATACAGGACAAAAAAAAATTTAAGTAAATACATTGGCGTAGGAGAGGGGGGGGGGGGTTTGGGGGTGAAACCCCCTCCAAGCATGCCATATCCCCACCCAAATTAAAAATTTTTAGTGCATATCCCTCCCCCCCCCCCCCCCCCCCCCCCCAAACTAAATACCAATTAAATATAAAATTAAATTACATTTCAAATTCCATTAATATTTGGCAAAATTTTTTTTTTAAACTCCCCCCCCCCCCCCCCAAGCTTTACAACTTGCTACGCCCTTGAGTAAATATGAAACCTTGTTAATAAAAATTATGTTTTTTTTTACGACATGTACTGAATATAAGTGTTATGGTTGTCTTTTAGGAAGCGAAAAATTAAAAATTGTAGTTATTGTGGTGTGGGCCACAGGGGGGAAAATAGGCGTTATTTCCAAAGCCAAAAAAGGCAAAAAAATATTTAAACAAAAAAAGCCCTCCCAAAAAATAGAAGGCCCCTCCAAAACTTTTTTGTTTTTTCTTCTTTATTCTTTGGAGCCCGTGGCTTTTAAAGCCCCTTGTTGAGCTGCAACTAATAAAATTTTAAAGTTGAAGATAAAAATTTAATGAGTTATATCAAGGTAGGTGGTTAGTGTAAGAAAAATTATGAAATAATTTTTTTTTGATTATTTTTTGGCATATCCTAAAAAGACCAAAAAACATTAACTCTCATTTTTTTAACATTGACCGTTAAAATCTTTAAAAAAAAATGATTCTATTCGATTGTGAAATTAGTATTATAAAAAATGAAACTTTGTTAAGGCCCTGTATTTTACGAGCTTATTTCAATAAAAAACTCCCTTTAAGGGCTGGCTCTTTCCACAGGCCTGGTGGAGATATAAAAACTAAGCAAATATAATTTGAATAATAAAATGCGTCGCAATTCTGGGAATATTTGTGTGTATCAAATAGTGCTATAAAAGCTTAATTAGATTGTGAAGAGCCAGAGAAAAATGAGGATTTTATTAAAGCATATCTACGACATAATTTTATGGTATATATTTAGGGAGATTCGGGAGGCCCAGTGATTCGTAAAGATGCTAGGAGCCAACGGTATGTGCAACACGGTATTGTTAGTTTCGGGTACCGATGTGCCCAAGGAGTCCCCGGAGTTAACACAAGAGTATCCGCACATATGGGCTGGATCTCGAGGTTGATGGAACGACCCGCGATGGGCAGCAAGAGCGAAGATAATGATTTTGAATACGGGGATACGCATGCCATTTACGATGATTACTTGGAAAACGAGAATGATGCGCGGTATAAGGATAAGATTCCACCTCACAACCCTAACATATGGAAAGTTGGACCTTCTGGACGTCGACATTATTAAACATAAAAAAAAATTTTTTTTTTAAATTTTAAAGACAATTTTTTGTAAAAGAAGCAAAGTGATAATCTCATGGTGTTAGGTTTTAATGTAATATATCCCTTGTTCATGCTTGGTATCCCTGATATGCATAATAATTTTTTTTCAAATGTATTTAATGTTAAATATTACCAAATTTGCTATAATTTTTCTTAATAACATTCCCATATTATGTTTTAAATAAAAGGACTAAAATCACCAGGTAGAGTTATTTTAATGTAAATGTTAAATTTTAAATGAGCTTTACGTTGTGAAAAATTTAGTTTTATGCCCCCCCCCCTTCTCTCAATAAATTTTGCAAATGAAAATGAAGGATATTATGATCAAATAGCCTTGATTTAATAAAGCACTCGTATGCATTAAAGAATGGGCACATTTATATAAGTATTTACAAAGGTGGAAGGTCTGACATACCATATTTATCAACTCGGGCATCTAAATTTTGCTCGGTGAAAATGTACAATTTTATTTGGAGGACCATAGTACCATTTGTCTTATTTATAAAACTCATATTATATTACTTTTTCCCCTTTGTCATTCATTTAATTAATGGCTGTTCATCACGGCAAAGTTATTGATTCTATGTTAATAATACACTTTAAAAACATCATGATATTGAACAACAATAAATATAAACAGCTAATTTATATGGTTTGTTAATAAAAGCAAAAAACTTGCGGCGTGCACTAATATTATAACTACGTTAAATTAGCCATTTAATGATGAGTTATAGACAACCTCACCGGTTGTGTAGATTTAGTATAATATACCGGCGTATAAATGTTCCATAGGTTGCGGCTAATACTTCTTTTAAAATTGTAAAAAAAAATATTTCTGAAATAAAAAAAAATTTAGCGGATAATATCAAGAAATTAGGTTTTTTGGTCGTTTTAGGATATGCCTAACATATTATTTTTTTAAAAACATTTAAATTCATTTTTACACTAGCCGCCTCAATGTTATTCAAATGCATGCGATTTCTATTCGTCAAAACTTTTTTTTCCACAAGCCGCAGCCATATCTATATATATACACAACATATTGTATTAGAAAATATGTCTTTAACAATTTGAATGCACATGCTATCATGCAACAGCTTGATATAAATTTAACGGCTTTCCAAAGGTCAAACGGAGATAATAGCCGAGATAAAAATTAAGAACCATAAGCCTACTCGATCCGGTTCCGGCTTGCCTAGGGTGGGCGGGGCCTCAACTTGAATAAAAAAAAATTATAGGCAGGGCCGAAGATTTAAATCTCACATATTAATTTTTTAACTGTTACCCAGGTCAACAAATATTAATAAGTGAAAAAAGAAAAGTATGACCCTGGAAAAATATTTCTCTGATATAGTTTTATCTCGTATGTTTTACGTTTAAAATTCCTAGATTACTGCTATTATAGTTACAAATGAAAATATAGCCAAACTTGACCAAATTTCTAGATTATCGACCCCGATAATACCTTTAAAAGAAAAAATTTTCTTTGTAATGAAATCACATGTAACCCCTATCTTATTTCAAAAAAAATAATTTTTTTTTTTAAATAAATAAAGATTTTATACATCAACTAATTGTACGGAATATTTGGCCCCGAACTTAAATAAATACGCAATATAAGGGTAAAATAAAGCACATTAGTTGTAAATTTAAATAATTTTTTTTGGTTTTCATTATTTATAGCTGGCTTACTAAATAGAATTAACGTTACTCAAAATGAAAAATTCTTAAAATGGCAAATTTGACTTCTAAATTAAGCAACTACGTTTAAAATTTTTTTTGTGCTATTAACAATAATTATAATAAATTGAAAACTCCACGGAAAGACTACTATTACTTCTGCCCTCTGTATATTGATGGTGTTACAAATTATATATTTTCTAACAAAAAAATTTTGAATTTTTTTCTGGCCTGGCCGGGTCTGAATTTAAGAACCAAATTACGGGTTGGGATTTAATAAAAGAAAATATGACAGGCAAGTTAAGTCGAAATTTTACTGCCCGGTTTAAACTCTAGAGACTAGTTACCATGATGCACTTCAAAAATTGACATAATAAATACTCTAATAAAAATTAATATTTCGATTTAGAAGCATTCAAAAATAATCATAAAGTTTAAAATTTTATCGTTTAAAAATAAGGAAGTGCCGAGGATGTTCAACTAACATAACCGCAAGACATTTATTATCATCAGCTTCCATCTTTTTTTTAGCTATCAGTAGTTGAATGTAGGCCAATTCGGCATCAGTATTGCAAAATGTCAAAAAATATCATTTTATTTAAGCTATACAAATATGTCTTGCTATGATTTTTTTTATACAAACCCTAACAAATCGTTAAATAAAATTTTGTTAAAGTTCCCGATGATCCGTGTATAAAATGATTTTAGTTGATTTTGCAAATGTTTAATCGACGCGTTGACGTATTTTACCATAAATCTAAATAGATTTTGATCTATTAGAACGTAAGCCAGGGCTATGAAAGAATAGTTGAGACATTCTATGGTCATCATCCAAAAACGAACGTGCAATATCCAACAATCGTATATGGCCCACTCCAAGCGAGTGAAGTAACGTATCAAATGAATAAACATAGGGCACGTGAGTAAAAAAGAGATGATGGATATGACGGCGTACCAAAACGAGAGCTTGAGGGCCTTTTTAACACACCTTGAACGTCGTAATTCGGTATTTCGGCAGCCCCCGTGTGACATTTGATTATTGTGCAAATAAAGAGTATTTAAGAGGGGTACCCCAACCGTAAAATAACTCAAATTGCTTAGTGTTTGCACATGCAATGCCTGTGTGTGCGATTTAGGTGAGACGCGAGCCTCAAAAATTCGACCAAAAATAAAGGTGTTTTGTTGGCGGATTCGGTAAACACTGTAGATTAAGATTGAAAGCATAAAAAACAAGGTTCCCCATTCAATCGTAGCAACAATGCCTTTTCTCACGGGAATGAAAACTCTTTCGGGTGCCCTTAACTTTCTTCTTTGGATCGTATAGTAGGACATGGTAGGAAACTCATTTTGGGATAGATTTTGTGAAAAATTGCTGCTACTCTGAAGCCCGTGAAACAAGCTAGCTGTTGTCGTGTTCACTTTAACAACGATATACGTCGGGGCACAAATCATGTTGAGATTCAAAGCGATCAAAATTATTAGGATGAGGTAGGGTAAGCCCTTGTACCAGCGTGTAGCCCGCAAGCTATCCAAAATCGGAGGCTGGACGGCTGATAAAATTTTTTCGAACAAGTAACCGGCGACGGCTAATAGATTGGCACTGATAAGTATGTCCCGGATAGTCAGGTATACATTGTAAGAAAACAAATGTACCGCTAACGTTCTCGCATCTGTCGTTAATTCGTTGGATAAACGGCGTTTGAGTTCTCGGTAATGCAGTATGTAGGCAAAGCACATACAAAGGCTACAAACTACGATGATTCGGAGAAAACGAAAAGCCTGATTCCTCCAAAAGACTCGAACAAAGTAGAGCAGGAAGCACAGGAGAGAATTAATAACTATGCCTGTGCTAAAAATAGCTAGGTATAGATCTAATCCCAAAATGTGACACATAATAAAGCTCAAATAATAAATTTAAAAAGTGGAACAATTGACGAATAAGGATATATATTAGTTTATTCTACGCATAAAGTTTTGCCAAATAAATGACTTGACTTGATTGGAAAAAGCCCATAAATATATACGTTAGAGCTGTCTTCCAGCTTAGTCGGCAAAATTATCCAAACTTTATTAAGGATTTATTTTATCACTTTTTTATCGTCCAATTTCCTCATCCGTATAGTGTCACCAACCTAGAATTAATAAAGGCATAAAATTTTATAATAAATATCGTTTATACCTTGTTTGTCAAAATTGTCATTTTAGACACCGTGAACAGAAAAATTTTTCTGTGGCAGTGACGCACACGTAATCAACTGTTAAATTATTAATGTAAGGTGTCTTATTACAAATTGGATTTTGATAAAAACACCGCCTTTAACCGAAAACTTATTTTTCTTCGGCATTCGCCCATGTTATTTTTGAAAGCATTCACAAGTAACCACGGATTTTATTCATAATTTTACATATTTTTTAAGTACATATTTAAATGTATGGCTAGAACTTTTCTTTAATAATCTTTAAGGGGAACGAGAGATGAAAGCCAAGACTTAAAGCCCGCCGGGCCCGATGCTAGCCTGCCAAAAAAATGGGCCGGGCCAGTTTTTATTTTGAACCGGACAGGCTCAACCATATTTTGATTAACTTGTATTTAAATTTATAAATTTAAATATGCTAAGGGTATTAATTTTGAATTGTGTGTTTTATGGAAATTAACGCAAATATTTTTTAGTTTGTAATATAAATTCTTTGTTCCCAGGCCATGCCGGGCTGGGTCTAAACCAAATAACTAAAATTCTCCGCAGGGTTATCAAATTAAAAAATATGTCGAGCGCGCCGGGCCGGACGGGTGGGTTTAACTTCCTCCTACAATTGTGTAGTTTTAGGTCTACTTCCCAAACTCTAATGACAGGCTATGTGAAATTGTCCTTTTTCATTATTTGATTTTGCACGGTCGTGTATTGATAAAAAATTAACTTGTGCGCATATTAGTAAGAAGATGCCTAGAAACTAAGGTAACAAAAATTATACGAGGTAAGGCCTCCTACCATACATTTGTTTGTATGTCATTTAACATTTGGGACCGGATACTCTGACGATTTTTAAACAAGCAAGCAAGCTATAATGTAGCTCGTAAACTGGCACTTGATTCAATATACTTATAAGTTTTAATTTTACATTCTCTTTGATTTGTTCCAAATTTACGGTTTTGAACGTCGCTTCAGCTCCCAATGATGAATCTCATATTCGAGAATAGTAGATAAGCTAGGTCCTTACGGTGATTGATGTTTGGCACAATTAAAGTGTCGAACGACTTGAAGTTTAGATAAAAAACGTAACTTTTTTAGTATGATTTTGAATCTGAAATGCGTCGTTTTAAAGTGGTCAATTAAATTTGCTGGTGTTGACATATTCATATTGATAAATTTACAATTAATTTTAAAATATATTTAAAATTATGATAGACAATTCCATATGCTCATCAAGCAGCTTTGCCAAAACGAGCTAATTTTGATTTTAGAAAATCCTTTTTGGTCAATGTGTCAAATAAATACTTGAGTAGGCATCTAAGCATTTTTGAAATATTAAAATTTTGCATTAGAAAAATCTGCAAAAACATTTAAAATCATGCATTGACACAAGTTAAATGAACTTTTATATTTCATATTATTGAGCTTTAATTCTCACTCTCGGTTCTCCACCTAACTTTGTTGGGAAATACACAGAAAAATGCCGCAAAATTATAGGCAAAAAAATAATAAACTTTCGATCAATTTCTACCTCTCTTAATTTAATAAAATATGAGCATAAAAAACAAATGATTTATAACTATTTAAAGTAACATTCAATTGCTGTTTCGGGGCCAGTAATAAAACTGTCAAAAACGTTTTAATTGTTGCAAAAGCCCATTGTTTTACGAAAAAACCATTATATATTAAGGCACGCCTAATCATTGGTTTATCCTAATTCTTTCCGGTATTTTTAAAACTTATTACGAAGACTATATGAATGAATATATTAGTTTAATTAAAAAAAGTGGGTATTAAATTTAATAAAAACTACAGATTAACCAGCGATTTGCATTATTGGGTCTATAAAGACCCCAGCACAAATTTTGAATATTTTTGAAATTACTATATGTTATGGGTTAGATTTTTCTGACTTTTTTATTAAATAAACAAAACTAGTTATTTGGTCTAATTCTAACAATATTTTTTTATAAATTTAAAAATTCTTCTGGGATTTGTATGGACCCCACACTCACAATTTCAATGTTGAGAATCATGTTGCCTATATGATGTATTAGACTCAAAGAAATATACTAATCTAGTTTTTTTATAATAAATTTACATTCTAAGTTATATAATGTTTGTATTGCATAATAATGATATGAATCATTTTTCCTCTTTAAAATATCTAGTTTTTATGATAAATGATAGAATTTTTTACTACAAAATATTTTTTAAGAAACTTTTTAAAATGTTTTAGATCTTATAACAGGATTTGATCAATAAGTTCAACAAGATTTATTTAATGAAACATAGAAAAATTATAAATTTCTATTTTTCAGATTTTTTCTACTATCCATTAAGTAAAACTTTATAAATACATTAATAACTTGTATTAGTTTATAACACAAGTCAACAAATTTTTGAGTTATGAACTAACTACGGAGATCGAACCTGCCATCTTAGGGATTTACAAATCCATCCGTTTATTCTAATCAAACTTAGTTAGTCAGCAATATAAACATGGAAAATTTTAGAAAATATGCAAAAAAACAAAAAAGATTTATAAACAAAAATATATTGAAATTATTTTTTCGCATATTTACAACAACTAAACTGTTAAATTCAAACTTTTAAAACTTTTATTAAATACCAATATATCCTGTCGTATTTAAGTTTGACGCGAAATATTTTGTATTATCTAAATCCTGATGTAAGAGCTTGATAGACTAAAAAATTTTATTTCTTATTATTTGATATGATAAATATAAGTTACAAAGGATTTTTATTTTTTTAGGGTATTTTCGATCTGTCAACTTTTTCGAAAAAGGCCATTTTTTTTATTTGGATGGATGTAAAGAGTCAAGGCCGGAAGAACTAAGAAAAAAATATATACATGAGATAAGGCCATCATGGAGATATATTCTTTTATATTTTCATAAAATTAACGGTGTGTCATTGAAATTTGTTGACCTGTGTAATTAAAGAGAGCGTTTTTAATAATAACAAAAATGTGAGTTATAGCTTTACACTTGAAGTTATAGAGGTTCTAAATTGGGTTCCATACTGACCCAATTGTAGCATTTGCATTACAAATATCTCAACCTAGCATTTGCGGATTAATCCTAAAAAATAGAATCACGAGCAATTAAAATAAAGCGGAATTATTGAATTTAACAATAAAAAAATTTATTTATGACATTAAAAAAAGAGGTTAAAATTTTAAAGTTTTATAATCAATTATTACACTCGATATATATTGTATAGAATTAAAAATAAATAAAAAATAAAAGGTGTTTTAATTATATATTTTACCGAGTTTGATAAACTTTATTTAAATTTAATTGCCTTTTTCTCGACAATGAACTGAGTCCGAACACTAAAAATAACACATTTCGACAAATATCAATGTCAGAAAAAGTTTTTAAAATTACCATTTCAAATATAGTTTTTAAAGACATATACGTTTTTCGTAGTTACTTTCGCCTTTGAGTTCTATGATCCTTCCTTATATAAAAAAATGCCTTTTTTGATCAAATTAGCAGATTTTGCGACCTCAAAATCACGTTGTTTTTTATTATACAAAAATTTCTTGCAACTTACTTTTATCGTCTAAAATAACGAGAAATAAAATTTCTAAGTATTGTATATACATCTACATAGATTATACAATAGATTTAGCACTAGATTTGATCCAGTGTATTATTGATAAAATATTTAAAGTTTGAATTCAACAGTAAATGTTTTTAATATAAAAATAATTTTTTCATTTTGTTGTTTTTTTTGTTCTTTTGATCTTTTTTCTAAAATTTTCATTGTCTGACTTACCAAATTGGATTAGAATAACGGATGCGAAAATCCCTAAGATTGCAGGTTTAATTTCTGTAGTTAGTTTAATCACAAAAATTGGTTGACCTATTTAAATAACAAATTAAATAAACTTAGTCGCTTCGAGAAATAAAATAAATCGGAAAACGCACTTAAAGGTAATTAAAAATACATTGGCGTAGGAGAGGGGGGAGGGAAGTTTGGGGATGAACCCCCCCCCCCCCCCCCCAAACTAAAATACAAATTAAATATAAAATTAAATTACATTTAAATTTTTTTAAATATTTAATTTTAAAATCTCCCTTCCCCTCAAATTAAAATACTAGTTAAATATTTTTATTATATAAATTCATTACATAATTGTATCATTAATATAAAAATTTAATGCATATAATATATCAATAATATAATTTTCTTAATACCATATATGTTTGTTTATATAAACATTAAAGTCCTTAAAAACTCAAATTTTGAACGGCAAAATTTTTTTTTGAAACCTTCCCAAGCTTTACAACTTGCTACGCCCTTGCAAAAATATGATTAAATTATGAATTGCAAAAATATTGGGTTTAAAAAATGACAGAGTTGATATAGCCCATAAATCGCAAAGATTTACCAAAATTATGTATGATCGCTTAAAATCACTTTTGCAGATTAGTTATATTTTTAACAGCCCTATCTATATTCAGTCAACCTGTTAAAAAGGATAAACTCTTAGTAGTGTAGAATATTAAATTTAATTACTTAAATTGAGGGTTGGGGTCTTCTGTTTTATCTTTTTACAACATTTCTATCTTAAGATTAATAGGATTTTCTTTTAAATGTCTTTTGCTGTTATTGACAAACAAAAATTTAATACCATTAAACCCTTGGCATGTGCTCAATCTGGTATCTATACTCCTCTCTGGTCATCTTCAGTCTAGGAATCGTTATCAATATCCTGCTATGCTATTTGCTCTTCTTCGTTTGGAAGAACCGGGCTTACCGCTTTCTCCGTATAATCGTTACCTGTAGCCTATTCATGAGCCTCGGTTACATATTTATATACTACGAGCTGAAGCGGCGTACGAGCAATAAATTTGAGATAAGCTACAGAAAAATAGATATTCATATGCGTTCGTTCTCCATCTATCTCGCTATGCGGGGCACCCTTTCGAATACCAATTTGTTAGCCATAGTCGGTTACTTGTTCGAAAAATTCTTACGCGCCATTCGACCTCTGTTGCTAAAAGAATTGCGGAAAAGTTTTTGGTACCAGTCTCTACCCTATCTGACCTTTGTTATCTTACTTTGCCTACACCTAAACCTTGTTTGGGCGCCAATATTTACCATCGTTGCCAATACGTTAAACACGACCTATGTCAATTTGTCGATCACAAGGTGTCAGGGAAATATTAAACCTATTTTTGACGAAAGTCACCACAACTATTATTACACGATTCAGAGAAGAAAGTTAAGCCGGATTGAGGAATATTTCGTACCCTTGAGGAGTAGCCTACTCGTAACAATTGAGTGGACCACTTTGTTCGTTATGCTGTTAATCATAATTTCTAGCATATATCGGATGTTAGAGGGAAAACAATTCGCAACCGGCCTTGGATTTCGGTTTGGAAGGGTAAGGCCAAAGGCAACACCGCACACGCTACAAGTACCAGCACTGAATAAATTAAATTTTGTCACTGCTACAACATTAACTGAAATGTCTTTCAATTTTTCCCTCGAGAGCTCACAAACGGACATGTTACAGCGTTCGGATCGCGTAAAAAAGGCTTTCAAGCTTGCTTGTTGGTACGCCATCATATCCCTAGTCTCATTCCTTCTAACTAGCCCATTGTTCGTTCACATGATGCGATATTTTGCTATAGGTACTTGGGCCTATTACGATTGCTCGTTCCTACGGATACGGACTTGGATGGTAATGTTGGAATCCATTAATTATACCTTTCTACCGCTGGCCTATGTCCTGATCGATAAAAATTTATTTAGATACATAAGTAATATAAAAACATGCGCCGTCATAGATCGTTGGAAAATTTCGCTGACCTGGTTATTAATGTATTTCTCATGTTGCTAATACACTCTAAATAATTAAAATGTTTTGTTTTCTTTAAGTGTCATGTTATTAACTAAAAATATATAATTTTTAATTGTAATAAGTATATTTTATTGATAATTATAATTAACGATGCCAAACTTCACCCTATCTCTGATACTATCTTAAAAATGTCATATAAAATGAACAAAATTTATCTTAAAAAAATATTCTTTATTGTTATCCCAAAAATATATTGAATATCAATGAGCTTGCAAATGTTTCCACAATTATATAATTTTGTATATTTGGCCTATAATCCCCCCCCCCCTCCATCCCCACAGTGCTTAAACAAATTTTAAGTTTGTTAAAGCTGATTCATTTGTTAATATATTGTATCCAAAATTTTTAAAGAAATTCATTTAATTTTTTAGATAGCCACACGGCTCAGAACCAGTGGCAAACCATCTGCCTTAGACGCAGGAGGTTGCGAGTTCGAATACGTACACGGTAGCTTTTTTCTTCGGAAAAATAGCATACATAGGCAACCACTTTAAAGCTTCTTAATGGCCTGTTTAGGCAGTAGGCCTTAAACGATATGCCTAAAGTAAGGGCCTAGGCTAGAAACCTAGGTCGCTGGTGCGAGCAAACCTTACTATTTCTGTCGGCAATATAAATTGCTTTGCTCGGGAGAGTCAAAGCCATAACGGGTATGGCGCCCTTAAGTGGGGAAAGGTATGGGGGAAACCTTAAACTGATTGATTGTAATTAATGCATCTTTGAAAATTATCCTATTTTTGCAGCTCTTAATCTATTTTCCAAACAATTTTTGATTAATAATTATAGATTAAAATATCAACCCAAAATGAGAGTTTTTATATATAAGGGCACGTGCAAAGAGAGTTTTTGTTTTAATGAATATTCAGAATATTAAAAAATTTTATTTTGTAATAAAACGCAAATTTTCAAAATGTTTCCAAATTTGGTTTATGCACATGCTATGTTTTCTCTGAAATAAGAAGTTTTTAAACAAAGAATTACAAAAACTCAACTAAATGTATTCATGTAATAATTACACATGTCTTAAAATTTTGCACATTTTAAATTCTTTGTTTTTTTTAAATTTATTTTCACCCTATTATATATTTTTTTTATTTAATTATCCTTAAAAATTTTCATTCACATATCTTTAAAACTTTTCTTCTTAAATTACTTCACAATCATGTTTTACATTTATTCTTACATAATTAAATTTTTCAAATTTATATATTTTTATGTTAGTTTAGATTATCACAAAATTTCATATTCAAAAATATCTTTATATTAAATAATATTTTTAGCTCTTTAAATTCGCTGAAAGAAAGAATACAGACAATCGAATATTTTATTTTTCATCGATATGTTGTATTACACAGAGCTGAAGCATTATAAAAGGGGGGAAAGGGAGGCTTTAAAAAAATTTCTGCCTTTGACATAAATTTGGTTTCAGCGGCAACGTAATAATCCGCCGGCGGAATATTGTCTGGACATGACATCAACGTCCAAAGCTTATATTCCGCCGCCGGAATATTATTTGGCGTGGGTCCACGTCCAAAACACATTTTCGCCGGCGGAATATTGTCTGGACTTGACCTCAACGTCCAAAGCCTATACACTGCCGGCAAAATATTTTTTGGCGTATAGTCAACGTCAAAAGCACATTTTCGCCAGCGGAATATTGTTTGGACTTGATTTCAACGCCCAAATTTTATATTCCTCCGGCAAGTTGCACAATAGGGACAAACAAACTTAATGTTTTAAATTTTTATCGATCTTGAGATGTTTTTGAATTTTTATGCTTAGCTTTTGAAATGTATAATAAATGAATAGGGGATTTAAAATTAGGGTTGAGGGCCTTAGGATTATAGTACAGAGGTTCATTTTTTCAGCTCTGAGCGGTGAGCTCACAATTTTATCACAATACTCAGTACAGCTCGCGGTACGTGATTTTTGTAGCTTCTTGTGGTGCGAAGTTTATATAAGTTGTAATTTCGTTCTCGGTTATAAAATTGTCATCTTCCCACCTACCTCCTTGATAAGTTGAAGAGTTTATATTTGTCAAATAAAGCTGAGACCGGATAGCGAATCCCGTATCATAATCACTAATCATTTTCATTTTTCTGTTCAGACGTCCACAAATTTACTTATTTAACTATTTTTAGCATTAATTATAGCGCACAAAATAGGCAAATTTAAGCATCAAACATTCGGCCCGGCCAGACATTTTGAGCCGGGCGACAGGGGCCTGGCAGCACCGGGACGGGCTTTTAGGTCCCGACTGAGAACACTACCTAGAAGTGCGCTAATGAATTTTAATAACCGCGTAATTCTTTATTTATACTTAATGGACAAAAGACCTTAAAACGTCGATGTAAACAATGCGCATGCCAATTTAACTGCCTGAGGATCTTAGCGCGCAATTAAGTTTCAAATGTAAATTATTTAAAAATCCTACTAAGGTGCGTTGAAACACCAAGGTGATTATTGAGAGCTGAGAAAGACTTCTAAGACTGTGTAGAGGGACTGCGCACTGGTGTCAGCCTTCTAGGAAATCCAAAACGTTGAATATCTCACCTCGCTCATTCAACCCTATAGGGCATTTGGGATAGCTTGGCCAGGCCTTTTAAATAGTATGGGGTTAAGGTAATTAGAGGTATATTATAAGTTAAAATATTTGCAATTTTGTCGAGTTAATAAACAGACTTCAGACATTTCTAAAATAAATTTTGAATTCCACTAGTCCCATTTTATTTTTATGTGGCCCGATCAATAATTAAAAGAATTTAAAAGAATAAAAAAATATGGTTTGGTGACATTTAGCTCAGTAATTATGAAATAGAAAAATCTATATGATAACTCTAAAGCGTATTACAATTAGAGTTTAAACCGTAGTGAAATTCCCGCCCAACCCATCTGGCATATTATAACTTAAACCCTGCCAGCAACTATTTTTTCATTTCAAATTCTGCCCGACTCAAAATATACCGTCCGGAAAATTTATATTAAAAGCTTTAAATTCCTGTTAGAGTTATCAATATAATATACATCGTGCTTCCAATATTATCGTTAACAGTGTTTTAAAAAACAAAATAACATAAATTCGGCCCCGTTCACTTTACGTATTTTACAGACTGCCTACGCCTTTAATTAGTCTAAAAAGTTATACGAGGCTAAAATTATTAGATGACTAGAATCCTAACACCAGAAAAAATTTTGTTATAATGAATCACACGTTTGAGCTATACGCTCTTTTTTTACTATTATTAATAAGAACTAGAAACTATTAATTTATTTTTACACGATTAAGAGTATAACTTTTACAAAACTTTAAGCTTACAAAGTTCAACAATTTTTTAAGAGTTATGAGTTGACTACAGGGATAAAACCTGCCATCTTAAGGAATATCAAATCCGTTTACCGTTTTTCCTTATCAAACTTAGTTAATCAGTTATAAACATTAAAAATTCTAGAAAAAAAAGGTTAAAAAACCAAAAAAGATTCAAAAACAAAAATAAATTAAAATTTTATTTTTGCATTTTCACAATAGTTAAACTGTTAAATTTACTTCAAATAATATTTTCATTAAAAACCTTTAATACATCGTGTATTTAAGTTTGGACGCGAAATATTTTGTATTTTTTAAATGCCGATTTAAGAGTGTATATAATTAAAACAAATTTTCCATTATTTCTGATTAAAAATATAAGTTACAAGGGATTATAATACGCAAAAAAGATTTTTAAATTTTTTCTTTTTAGGCTATATTTAAACCTGTCAATTTGGTCAAAAATGCTCATTTTTCGTTATAGACGGATCTAAGGAGTCAAAGACGGAAGAAACTAAGAAAGAAAAACATATATGAGATTAGGCCATTATGGGGATGCATTCTTTTATGTTTTCATAATAATCCCGTTTCTGACATAAATATTTGTTGACCTGTGTTACAATTAAAAATTTCCGGGTCTTATTTTTGGATTTGAGCCAGGCCGGCCCTTTGAAAAAACAGCATTAAAAAATATATTTGGCTGCGGGGCCAGTGTCGAGCATTTCTATTTGCACATTTTTCAGTATTTTTATCGATAAGGATGCGAGTTTGGCATCCAATCATTGGTATGGGGCTGGTGATGTTAATAAAATTATATCTAAAAAATTAAAAAAAAAAAACACAACAAAGATTCTTATGACTCTACGCAACGCCTCTCTGCTATGTTCCCAAAAATTTAATAAAGAAATTTGTTGAAAGTGCAGGATATGCATCAATAAAAAATGTTTATGCAGGAGGGCAGGCATTCTATAAGAGTGCCTATCATAGCTCCAAAAGCTGTTCAAATAAATAACATTATTTCATATTTATTTATGCTTATTTGATGCTATTTTATAATAAATATTTAAACCTTACCTACTTAAATAAGTTAAATCTTTTACTGTAATTCCAATTATCAATATTAAAATAATTATCAAAATTTTTGGCGAGTATTAAATTCATGTGAAATTATTTAAATTAGATATAAAAACTAATTATTAAATTAATGGTTTCTTATGATATGCTAAAAAGTAAAGAAGAAACTAACTTATAAATATGGTCATAAACCGTCGTCACAAACAATTTTAGGGTGTAAATCAAAATATTTATTATTAATATAATAGAGTAACTTATTTTTAAAATATACAGCCTTATAAAACAATGCAAATAAAATTTCAATATTAAAATTAAATTTGTAATTTCTTTCCTCCAAAAAAATTTATTGCTCCCCTTTAGAAAAGTTTTTGCATACGTCCTTGAAAAAACTAATGACAAAGGTGTTTAAAAAAACATTTAAAACATTATTTACGTAAAGTAATGCTTTGATTTGTCCCATTAACGTAGGAAAGGGAACCCCCCCCCCCCCCCCCCCCAAACTAAAATACCAATTAAATATTAAATTAAATTACATTTGAAATATTTTTAAATATTTAATTTAAAAATCTTCCTTCCCCTCAAACTAAAATACTAGTTAAATTAAAATATTACCATTTTATATAAATTCATTACTTAATTGTATCATTTATAAAAAAGGCAAAATTTTTTTATGAAACCCCCAAGCTTTAAAACTTGCTACGCCCTTTGTCCTGTTAAGGAATATAAAAATGTTTTAAATATCAAATATTTTATTGGCGCTATAAGCACTTTAAATGCTCGTTGTTTTCAATTTCTCGAAATTACATTTAACAGTTTTAATTTAAAAATTTTAGAGTCAAATTTAATTAAATTAATACTTAAATAATTAAATTAGTTTAGAGTGTAATAACAAAATAATTATGTTTAAAGTCATATACTAGGATACGTTTGTTGACTAAATAATAGTCCAAGTTTTGTAGGCGACGTAATGAGTACATTTTGTCAACAAATATCAATGTCAGAAAAAGAAGTGTATAAAACTCAAAATCACTTACCTATAATGGCCTATAAAATTTTATTTTTTTCGTATTTTTTACCTTCGGTTTCTTAGCTCCGCTTATATTAAAGAATAGCCTTACCAAAATGACAGATTTTGCGACCTCAAAAATACCCTATAGAAAATTAAAACGTTTTTTATATAAATATTTTTTGTAACTTGTATTTATCATCGAAAATTATGAGAAATGAAGTTTTTATTTACCGAGCTCTTACATCAGCGTTTAGATAATAAAAATTATTTTGCATCCAAACTTAAATACAACACTATATATTATCCCGCGATTAGCACTCTGGAATCTGACCCCAGCACATCCTGAATTTTAAATATCTTCAAAAATATTATATAATATGGGCTAAATTTTTGTGACTTATTTCTTGAATATATAATAAACAAAACCAGTAATAAAAATGTCGTGCCAACCAGCACGAGCACATACAAATTTTTTATTTATTTTTTTTTATTATTTATTTTTATTATTTAGCTAGGAAGATAGCACAAGGGGGAGAAAGAAAAGTGAAGAAAAATTAGAAACAAAAATTACTACACATATTTTTTTAATTATTTTATTTTTGAACAATAATTTGTTGGATATAATTAAATTTTGTGATTGGAATAAATATTTTTATTTTACACCGCTACGACAAATTGGCGCAGTCGAAAAAAGATTAATTTTAAAAATTGAATTGAAAGTAAAATTTTGTTTTAGCGCTTATTATTCGTGATTCGGATGTTCAAATTCGATGCTCTCAAATTGGCTAACAATCTTCATGCTTGGACTGGTGGCCTACGTAATCTTCACCGTTCATTGGATCAAGATCTGGATAATACGGTGGTTATTGGACTCGCTTTAATAATCAGGTTTTTGAAATGATTTTCTTGCTTGGGCAAAAAAATGAGAGGACAACTATTAAAGTCGACTGGAATCTTCAACGAGAGATTCACAAGCTGTTGGCCACCCGGTTAATGGACAGTCTGCTGACAACAGACAAAATAGGGGCGGCGAAAGCCGGACCCGATCGACGTTTGTAAAGAAGGGGGAGGGCGCAAGCCGAACCCGACTGTTCTAATGAATTAAATGTTATTTAGATACCGAACGGAGGAATGGTGGATAAAATAAGGATAAAGAAGATAATAATAATTTATTTAACTAAAGAAATTTTAAAATACAATAATAATAATAATATATTAATAGAACTTCGTAAAAAAAAAGAATAGAACATTCTATTCATAAACAAATGGTAATGTAACGTGTTATGCTTGTGGCTTGAACCGACATGTACAGAAGGACTGTAATAATGCAAATTTAAACAAAGTAAGGGATAATAGAATGTGCTATAAGTGTGGACTAATTGGTCACATAGCGGCGAATTGTAGAAGTTGTGAATAAAAGAATAAATGTCAATCAGTTTAGACCTCAGTATAATGGTCAAATGCCAAGTTTTACAAAGTGTTACATATTTAATAGACAGGGACCTGTTAGTCGTAATTGCTTTTACAAAAATAGAACAAATCAGACAAGTTTATCGGGGTATCAAAGTGCATAGTGAACGTGACAATGCTGATCAAAATTTTGTGCAGAGGGGCATAGGACAAGCCAGTCCTGTACCCATCAATAATAAAGGCTGATGCGAATACAAAAATTAATAACAAAAACGATAATTTAACTTTTTATAGTATTAAATATATATTTAGAAATTTAACGGGCCAACAAGAATGGAAAAAACAAAAGTTTTTAGTTATTATTGACGCATTTTCTCGTTGGATAGAAGTAATTTGGAATAATAAGCTAACGACAAAGGTTGTAATTAAAGCTTTAAAACCCTTGTTAAGCAAGTACGGTTTAGTTAAAATGCTTGTAACATATGGAGGATCTGCTTTTAAAAGTGATGCATTTATAAATTTTTGTAACGATTGGGGCATAGATCATTTTATGGCACCGCCTTATTACCCTCAGACAAATGGTTTAGCCGAGGCTGTTGGCTTAGTGAAATCTTGGTGTAATAAGATGAATGGTACACCGGAATTGCTATGGTCTATATTACTATGGTAATTATAAGGTGAGGGTAGAGCAATTAATGGTTGTGGGCTTTGTTATTAGTAAAATTAACTAGAGAGAAGCTTATATATAATTTCTAAGTTAAAATGTGTCCTTTGTATGTCTTTGGTCTCCCAGACAAGATTTATACACAGACAACCTTGTATTATTTTTCAAATTCGATAAAAGGTGCCCTAAATATGCAATAATGATCAGATTAAATTGCTTTTATAAGTGTGAGGGCCCTGACATTTGCACATTGAAATTATTAATTATACCTTAGCTACAGTGATTATTGATTTTGGAGCTTTTGAGAGCCTTCAAGTGCCATCCAATGGATCAAGTATTTTTTTAGGATAAGTAATTGCTAACTCAAAATTCCCTTTAATTTACTCCTTTAATTCAGTTTATATCACCTACAAATGAAAAATTAGAAGAACTTTTGTATTCTTTTAGTATTAAGGATTCATTAGGTAAACGGAATTATATTTGAGTAAAAGGGTAATCAAATACCTTTGATAGATTGCTTTGTCTCTGGTTTTTGCTTATATACTTTTTGACGATCATAAGCATCATTTATGGCAACTCTTGTTGGTCAAGTTTTTGGTGCTTATAACGAATTTCAAATCAGAATTTTAGCAAATGCCTCAGATTATTTGGTAAAGTTAAGATATTTCTATTTTTGGGGTATTTTAGGCTTCTATATCCTACAACTTATGAGTAGTAACAAAAGTTTTAAAGCATATTTAGATTACGAAAACATTTATTTTTAACGTAAACAGTTTAATTTTTTTTTATAATTTTTATTTTGTTTTTGTTTTTTCAATTTTATAAAATTAGTGGTCATCGTCATAAGTTTTTTGATCCTAAATAACATAAAAGTAAATTTCTAATAATTTCAAGCTATAACCATTCTCAGATATGAAGGAATCTGAATATTAGATTTTGAAAAAAATTAATAGTTAGAAAATTTTGGTAATTTTAATCCGAACTTTGGACGTGGTTTAAAAAATTGGAGGCTTTTGGGAAATAATAAACCCAAGATCGCTAGATAATCCTGTACAAAACCTAAGACTCTTTTATGTTGTTTTTCTTTGCTGTCCAGTGTTATCAATAAAATAAGGTAGAAGTATTATCCATCATAATGTGGTAATTAGTTTATTCTTAATTCTTTATAACAAAGTTAAGGCAAAAGCAATATGAGGTTTAAAACTTCGGCCCGGTACGTCGGATCCCGATCTTGGACTCTAGTAAAAATTTAACACAAATGTAATGAGAAAATTATTAAACTCAAGTCATAAATTTTTTAAGTCTTTTATGCATTTGCATTTGCCAAAATATAGTATCCCTTTTTTTTATTTAAATTCAAAAAATGTTTAGGTTACGTGAGGATTTATCCAACAATAAATCCCCAAAAATCAAAATTATCTGACTTTGACTAAGCTGTTTGATAAGTATTTTGAAGTACAGGATACTTTTTTTCTTATAAACTCTGTTCATCAATTCGTTATATTATATACGTCATTGCCATCAAAAAATTTTAACGACACCTGCGTGAAATGACAGATTATTTAATTCAAAATATTAAGAAAATTACGCCTTTTTTTACCACTCCTTGAGTCTTTCAGCATTTGTTATTTATTAAATTTATCTTTTGTAAAATCAAGATTAATATATATCGACCGAATACCATGTGCCAAATTCCATATTTATACTTCTTCCTTGTGATTATCATTCTAGGCATAACGACAAATTTGCTTTTGTGTTGCCTGCTTTTTGCCGTTCGACGAATTTGGAGGAACCGGGCTTACCGTTTTCTACGTATAATTGTTATTTGTAGCCTTTCTATGAGTCTCGTATATATACTTCATTTTTGGGAACTGAAGCGACGTCAGAACAAAAAGTTAGAAACAAATTATGGAAAATTAAAAATACAAATTTATATGTATTCCGTGTATCTCGCCGTTCGAGGAACCTTGACAAATACTTGTTTGCTGGCTATAGTAGGTTGCCTGTTTGAGAAATTTTTGTGCGCCATCCGACCCCAGTTGTTAGATGATTTAAGGAGAAATTTTTGGTACGAGGCCTTACCTTATTTGACCTTAGCTATGTTAGGTTCTATGCATCTTAACCAGATATGGGCACCAGTTTTTTCCACAGTTGCACACGAAATGATGAATACGGCCGAAGACAGCAATACGTCTAGCAATATGGCGACAATAAAGCCTCGACTTTACACCTACTACTACACAATAGAAAGGAGGAAGTTAAGCCGGCCCGAAGAAATTTTTCTACCGGTGAGAATAGGCATTCTCACTACGATTGTGTGGGCCACCTTGTTTGCTATGCTCTTAATCCTAACATATAGCATCTATCAAATCCTTAAACAAAAGCCTCCCATTTTTTCAGGGCTCGGGACCGAATCAAAAATAACACCTGAAGTTACTTATCATAATATACAACGTGCCTTGAGTAACGTGAACTATTTTGCCATCGAATTATACTTGGAAAACGCTTCGATTCGTCAAATAAGCCACGAGAAAGCGAATTCGGACCTGCAGCGTTTGAAGTGCGCCAAAAAGGCTTTTAAACTTTCGTGTTGGTATGCTATCATCTCATTAGTTTCATTTCTCCTGACTTGCCCATTGTTTATCCATTTGATCCGAAATTTCGCCCGGGGCTATTGGAGCATTGATGATTGTTGGACCCTTCGATTACGGGCTGGTTTGGTAATGGCAGAATCTATTAATTATTCATTTTTACCCCTGGCATATATCCTGATAGATCAAAATCTGTTAAGGTTGACAGTTAAACACGTCACTTTTCAAATTAGTCTTTTAAAAAATATGCTGACTTAATATTAAAGATATGTATCATTCATGTTATTCAAAAGTTTTTATCAATTATATGTGTTTTTACCATGTATATAAAAATTTTATGTTTGTTAGACAGATGTTTGTCACAAAATGTGTAAAACTTGTTACAAAAATATTTGTAAATGGATAAAAAGCTAAATCCTAAAATTGGGTACTAAATTGAACGAAGCTACAAACAGCTAAAACCTAAAATATGAGAGTTATGTGGGGGCAATTGAAGCCACACTCAGTAAAAAAATTTTTTTTTCGTAACGTTTATAAAATTTATTTATGATCGCATTTTTTAAATAATTGTGAAATTTGCTTTAAGTACATAAAATACTCTTTGGAATAAATTTTTTTTTATTACTGAAAATAAAGGCTCAAATTGCACATGGACTCATAAAAATAGATTAATTAATAAAATAATTCCTAATTAAATATATTCTGTCCTTTTTTTTGGCAATAAGATTTGTCCAAAAGCTGCAAGAAATAACAATTGGTACTCCTAATAAACATCGCGTCAAGAAATAAAATAATCTCTGGAAGCACACTCAAAGGTGTTTAAAAAATCAATTAAAATATGGATGTTGACAATATTAAATTAAAAAAAAGCCATAGTATACAACTCATAGCCCATAATTAAAATCACCAAACATGTGTTTGATCGATAAAAATCATTTCTGCAAATAAGTAAGTATATTTTTAACAGCCCTATCTACATTTAGTCTACTGTTTAGAAAAGATTATTAATTTATTTAAGAATTATAAAATTCAATTACTTAATATTAAGGGAGCGTATGGCCCGTTTTATCTTTTTTAAAACTTTTTTTTTGAAGATTAATTGGGGTTAAATGTTTTTTTGCTAAAACTATGTAAGGGGAGTTATTGACTAACCATTCGCCCCTTGGCATGTGCCAAATATGGTATTGTGACACCTCCCTTGCCAATTTCAGTCTAGGCATCGGTCTCATCCCTGCTATGTTAAATGCTTTACTTCGTTCGATTGTTCTGGAAAACTTATCGCTTCCTCCATATAATCGTTACCTATAGCTTTTTCATGAGCCTGGCCTACAAATTCATTTATTTCGAGCTGAAGCGGCGTATGAGCAATTTAGTGACAAATTACAAAAAGATTATCATCCATATGCGTTGGTTTTCTATCTATCTCGCGATGCGGGGCACCCTCGCGAATACCAATTTGCTGGCCATCGTCGGCTACTTGTTTGAAAAATTTTTACGCCATATCCGGTCCCTGTTGCTAAAGGAGTTAAGGAAAAGGTTTTGGTACCAGACGTTACCCTATTTAACTTTCCTTATCTTACTTTGCCTGCACCTCAACCTTATTTGGGCGCCAATATTTACCATCGTAAACTTAATAAACACGACCATCACTGACTCCTCGATCACGACGTGTCAGGGAAAACCTCTGACAAAGGTAACTACTAATACTACACGATTCAGAGGAGAAAGTTAAGCCGGTCAGAAGAAATTTTCGTGCCCTTGAGAGGTAGCCTACTCGTAGCAATTGAGTGAACCACTTTGTTCGTTATGGTGATAATTATAATATCTAGCATATATCGGATATTAGAGCGAAAACAATTCACAGCCGGCCTTAGAATTGAGTGGAAGGGTAAGACCAATGGCAACATTGCATACGCTACAAGTACCAGCACTGAGCACATTAAATTTTGCCACCGCTACAACACTAACGGGCACATCTTTTAACATTTCACTTGAGAGATCACAACCAGACATGTTAGAGCGTTCGAATCGCGTTAAAGAGCTCTCAAGCTTGCTTGTTGGTACGCCATCATATTCCTAGTCTCATTCTAACTTGCCCATTGTTCGTTCACATGATGCGATATTTCGCTACAGGTACATGGGCCTATTTACGATTGCTCGTTCCTACGGATACGGACTTGGATGGTAATGTTGGAATCCATTAATTATACCTTTCTACCGCTGGCCTATGTCCTGATCGATAAAAATTTATTTAGATACATAAGTAATATAAAAACATGCGCCGTCATAGATTGTTGGAAAATTTCGCTGACCTGGTTATTAATGTATTTCTCATGTTGCTAATACACTCTAAATAATTAAAATGTTGTGTTTTCTTTAAGTGTCACGTTATTACCTAAAAATATATACAGATTTTTGATTGTAATATGTATATTTTATTGATTATTATAATTTTCAACGATGCCAAACCTCACCCTATCTCTGATACCTTAAATATGTCATATAAGATGAACAAAATTTATATTATAAAAAATATGTCTTATTTGTTATTAAAACCCTATATTGTTATCCCAAAAATATATTGAATATCAATGAGCTTGCCAATGTTTCCACAATTATATAATTTTGTATTTTTGGCATATAATCCCCCCCCCCTCCATCCCCACAGAGCTTAAACAATTTTTAAGTTTGTTAAAGCTGATTCATTTGTTAATATATTGTATTGCCAAAATTTTTAAAAAACTTCATTTAATTTTTTAGATAGCCACACGGCTCAGAACCAGTGGCAAACCATCTGCCTTAGACGCAGGAGGTTGCGAGTTCGAATACGTACACGGTAGCTTTTTTCTTCGGAAAAATAGCATACATAGGCAACCACTTTAAAGCTTCTTAATGGCCTGTTTAGGCAGTAGGCCTTAAACGATATGCCTAAAGTAAGGGCCTAGGCTAGAAACCTAGGTCGCTGGTGCGAGCAAACCTTACTATTTCTGTCGGCAATATAAATTGCTTTGCTCGGGAGAGTCAAAGCCATAACGGGTATGGCGCCCTTAAGTGGGGAAAGGTATGGGTGAAACCTTAAACTGGATTGTAATTAATGCATCTTTAAAAATTATCCTATTTGCAGCTCTTAATCTATTTTCCAAACAATTTTTGATCTTAATAATTATAGGTTAAAATATCAACCCAAAATGAGAGTTTTTTTTATATAAGGGCACGTGCAAAGAGTTTTTGTTTTAATGAATATTAAAAATATTGAAAAATTTTATTTTGTAACAAAACGCAAATTTTCAAAATGTTGCCAAATTTGGTTTATGCACATGCTATGTTTTTTCTAAAATATGAAATTTTCAAACAAAGAAATTTAAAAACTTAACTAAATGTATTTATATAATAATTACACATGTCTTAAAGTTTTGCACATTTTAAATTCTTCGTTTTTTTTTAATTTATTTATACCCTATATATATTTTTTTTATATAATTATCATTAAAATTTTTCCACATATCTTTAAAACTTTTCTTCTTAAATTACTTCACATTCATATTTAACATTTATTCTTACATAATTAAATTTAAATTTATATATTTGTATGTTAGTTTAGATTATCACAAAATTTCATATTCAAAAATATCTTTATATTTATAAACATTTTTCGCTCTTTAGATTCGCTGAAACAAAGAACAATCGAATATTTTGTTTATTTTTCATCGATATGTTGTATTACACAGAGCTGAAGCATTAAAAAAGGGGGGAAGGGAGGCAAATTGAAAAACTGCCTTTGACGCAAATTTAGTGTCAGCGCCCAAACGTAACATTCCGCTTGTGGAATATTGTCTGGACTTAACATCAACGTAAAAAGCTTATATTCCGCCGGCGGAATAATATTTGGCGTATGTCAACGTCCAACACGCATTTTCGCCGGAATATTTTCTGGACTAGATTTCAATGTCCAAAGCTTATATTCCGCCGGCGGATTGTTTGGCGTATAGTCAACGTGCAAAACGCATTTTCACCGGCGGATGTCTGGACTTGACCTCAACGTTCTCTAATATTCCGCCGGCGGAATATTATTTGGCGTATGTCAACGTCCAAAACGCATTTTCGCCGGCGGATGTCTGGACTTGACCTCAACGTCCAAAGCTTATATTTCGCCGGCGGAATATTATTTGGCGTATGTCAACGTCCAAAACGCATTTTCGACGGCGGATGTCTGGACTTGACCTTAACGTCCAAAGCCTATATACCGCCGGCGGAATATTTTTTGGCGTATAGTCAACGTCCAAAGCACATTTTCGCCAGCGGAATATTGTTTGGACTTGATTTCAACGCCCAAAGTATTCCGCCGGCAATGTTGCACAATTTAAACAAACAAACTTAATGTTTTAAATTTTCAAATATCAATCTTTTGATGTTTTTGATTTTTTATGCTTAGCTTATGAAATGTTTAATATATAGGGGTTGATTTAAAATTAGGATTGAGAGCCAAAATAGTGTTTAGATAGTACCGAGGTTTATTTCTTTAGCTCTGAGAGGTGAGCTCACATTTTTATCACAATACTCAGTACAGCTCGCGGTGCTTGTTTGTAGTTTCTTGTGGTGCGAGGTTTATATAAGTTGTGATTTCGTTCTCGGTTCTAATATTGTCATCTTCCCACCTACACTTGATAAGTTGAAAAGTTTATATTTGTCAAATAAAGCTGAGACCGGATTGCGAATCCCGTATCGTTTATAATCACTAATCATTTTCATTTTTCTGTTCAGACGTCCATAGATCTACTTATTTAACTATTTTTAGCAATAATTATAGCGCAAAAAATAGAATTTAAGCAAACTTTAAGCCCGGCCCGACATTTCAGGACGGGCGGCACCCGGCCAGACGGGTTTTTAGGTCCCGACTGAGAACACTAGAAGTGCGCATATGAATTTTAATAACCACGTAAATCTTTATTTATACATTATGGGAGGAAGACCTCAAAGCGTCGAGGTAAACAATGCGCCTGCCACTTTAACTGCCCGAAGATCTTAGCGCCCAATAAAGTTCTAAATGGTAGTTATTTGAAAAAAATACTAAGGTGCGTTGAAACACCAAAGTGATTATTAAGAGCCCGCTTAAGACTTCACTGTGTAGAGGAACTGCGCACTGGTGTCAGACTTTTGAAAACGATAAAATAAAACCTTTTAAGGTTTATCTCAGCTCTCTCATTCAACCCTTTTAGAGTGAGGGCATTTAGGACTAGCTTGGCGGGGTTTAGATAATGGGAGGTATATTATAAGCTAAATATTTGCAATATTTGTCGAGTTAATAAATAGGCTGTAGACAATTTATAAATAAATTTTGAACTCCACGGGTCCCATTTATATTTATATGTGGATCGATAAATAATCAATAAAATTTAAAAGAATAAAGAAACATGGTTGGGTGACATATAGCTCAATGAAATTTCAGATTCAAAAAATACCAATATTAATATTTTGACAATCTTTTTAGATCCCTTGCCAATGATTTGAAATAGAAAAATCTATATGATAATTCCAAAACGTATAACAATTAGAGTTTATACCGGGCCGCAAATTTCCAACCCTTATGGCATATCATAACTTAGGCCCTGCCAGCCCGTAAATTTATTTTCCATTTTAAATTCTGCCCGACTCAAATTATATCGCCCGGAAAATTTATATTAAGAGCCATAAATTCTTGTATTTAGAGTCATCAATATACAGAGTGCCGGTAATACTTTACATCAGGGCTCAGTCGGTTAATGCCAGTAGCGACCCCGATGATCCAAATAGCGATGTTGCCAATTGCGCGCTTAATGCTGACGACTACACTCGCAAAAATATAAAAAAAATTTATTAAAATTTACCAAAATCTGCCTCTATTCGGCCAACAATACCTCATTTATTAAACGATAGCTGGTGACTGATAACCTTCCAATATCGAACACTCACTTTTCCAATCACGTCAATACTGCCATTCACGTCAACCTCAAATGCCACACAGCTCAACATTAATAATCAAGCAACCAAAAATAAAAACGAACGACTCCCCCTGAAAACGAGCAACATAGGCACCGTAAAAAAAGGGAAGGTGTCTAATATGTCATTTGAATAACCTTAATCACCTTTATTCCTTCTTATAAATTTGAATATCTCGTTTTTTTCCTAAAAACATTTTTCTTATAGATTTGAAGAACTTCTCAACATTTTACTTACAGCCATATTGATAAAATTTCATATTTCCATCCGAATATATACAATGTTTTGAATATATACCTTAACTAATAGGCTTATTAAAGTCACTATATATATGGTTAATATACACTAATTTTTTATTAAAAAATTTATTTTTTATATTAACAAGTACTAGAAACCATAAATTTATTTTTACACGATTGAGAGTATAACTTTTACAAAACTTTTTAAGCTCATAATTAAAAATTTTTGGGCCTTATTTCAAGCCAGGCAGGCCCTAAATTTGAAAAAACATTGTTAATAAACATATTTAACTGCCGGGGCAGCGTGGCATTTTATTTTCCACATTTTTCGGTATTTTTCAATTAGGATGCGAGTTTGGCATCCTAAATCATTGGTATAGGGCTGGCTATGTATTTAAAAAATTAAAAAAAGAAAACATACCAAAGATTCTCATGACTCTACGCAACGCCTCTCTGTTATGTTCCTAAAATTAATAAAGAAATTTTTCGCAAATGTAGAAAATGCACCAGTAAAAAATGTTTGTGCAGAAGGGCAGGCATTCTTTTTAAAGAGTCTATCATAGCATAGCTTCAAATAAATAACATTATTACGTATTTATTATTGCTTACCTACCTAAAGCTATTTTATAATAAATATTTTAACCTTACCTATTTGAATGAATTTTTAAGAAATCATATTTTACTGTAATTCCAATTACTAATATTTAAATAAATATTAAAATTTTGGTGGCGAGTATTATATTCATGAGAAATTATTTGATTAAATTTAATATAAAGACTATTTAATAATTTTAGTTTTGTTCTTATGATATATTAAAAAGTAGAGAAGAAATATCACAAACAATTTTCGGGTGTAAAAAATCAAAAAATTCATCATTTATATAATAGAATAACTTATGTAATATTATTTCTTAAACCAAAAATAATGTAAAGCAACAAAATTATATTCAATACTGATGACATAGATGTTTAAAAAAAGTTTAATTTAAAACTTTATTAACGTAAAGCAATGCTTTAATTTGTCCTGATAAGGAATACGTTTTAGCTATCAGGTATTTTATTACAGGTTCTGGCTCTACACTTTAAATGCTCGTTGTTTTCAATTTTTCTAACAAACATTTAGCCGTTTTAATTTATAAATTCAGTCATATTTAGTCAGATAAATAGTTGAATAACTAAATTTAGAGTGAAATAACAAAATTATTATGTTTAAAGTCATATACTAGGATCCGTTTGTTGACTAAGTAATAGTCCAAGTTTTAGAGGCGAAGTACAAATGAGTACATTTTATATGTAATTAATATTATCTTAATCCCTGCCAATTGTCATCAACTAGCCTTAAGCATAACAAACCAAAAACTTTTGAAGTTTTGTTTATTAATTCCGCGACCTTATGGTGCCATACGCATTAAGAAAATTCATTGAGAATTCTTGTAACGTCAAAATATTGACTGACCTATAAACCTGAAAACCCCTCAATAAAAAAAAAATTAAGGCAATGTATTAACTTTATGTTCCCAAACATATTGACGTTTTTACCTTAAAAACTCCGTAGTAATATAGACAACACAACCATTAAAACAGTCTTCTTATTTAAAATCATTCCTCAAAGATTTAAGTTTTTTAAGAGGTTTCTTATTTATAAAGTTTTAAGCTCGGTCTAAGCTCGGCTTAATTGCAATTGAGTGCCTATTTAAAAGCAATTAGAGCTTACATATTTCTCTGAAGGCTACAAAAGCACCGCAAGCTGCAATGAGTATTGTGAAAAAAGAGTGTGAGCTTACCGCTCAAAGCTTAAAAAATGAACCCCTGTACTATACTCCTAAACACTATCCTAGCCCTCAACCCTAACTTTAAAATAACCCAGATTTATTAAACATTTAATAACACAGATCAACAATTTTTTGAGAGTTATGAGTTAACTATAGACAAACCAGCTATATTAGAGAATATTAAATCATTTTACCGTTTTTCCTTACCAAACTTAGTTAGTCAGTTAAAAACAATGAAAATAAAAAAAAAGGTAAAACCAAAAACGATTCAAAATCAAAAATAAAAAATTTTATTTTTGCCTATTCTCAATAGTTAAATTGGTAAATTTTTCTTGTTAGGGTATATTTAGATCTGTCAAGGTCAAAAAAGGCCATTTTTCGTTATAGACCGATCTAAGGAGCCAAAGACGTAAGAAACTAAGAAAAACGAAAAATATATATGAGATTAGGCCATCAAGGGGATGCATTCTTTTATGTTTTCATTATAATCTTGTTTCTGGCATAAATAATTGTTGACCTGTGTAATCTGAGAATAAAAAATCAAAACATTTTAAGATCGATATGTGAAAAATTAAAACTGTTTGTTTGTCCCTTAAATTTTGCAACATTGCCGGCGGAATATGTTTAGACGCTGAGGTCAAGTCCAGACAGTATTCCGCCGGCGAAAATGCGTTTTAAACGTTGACTATACGCCAAATAATATTCCGCCGGAAGCGTTGGACGTTAAGGTCAAGTCCTGACAATATTCCGCCGACGGAATATTGCGTTTGGGCGCTGACACATATACGGAATAGTGCGCGTGGCATATATATTTGTATTTTGTTAGAAAATCATTTTATAATTAAATCTATAATATAGAAAACCTTTATAAATTAATAATCATTTTTAGCTAATTAGATAGGTTGAAGGCGAAAACACACAGCGATTTGTATAATTAATTTAATCTTCTAATTTTTGATCTATATGTTGTATTTTGCACCGAACTGTAGCCAAAATTTTAGAAAAGTGGGTGGGAGAGGGAGGGAGGGAAAAGCAACCCAAATTTTAATTTAGTTTTTTGTTTATTTATAAGGTTAATGTTCTATAATTAAATTTGTTTTGGAAATTTTATGCCATTTTGACCAGTAATTATTTCAAATATTTATCTATGTCAAACACATCCGCCCGAATCTGCTGTTCGGCCAGGGCAGCGTGTGCATTTGGCTGTCGGGCCGAAAGTTAAAAAAACAGGAAACTTTTTTATTACAAGCTAAAAATGTTCATTAAATTTTGCGGGCGCCTGTAGTGAAAAAACGGTTTTTTCGAATTTTCAGAAAAACCAATAATTTGAGGGTTGAATAAGATATTATAATATTTGTCCGCATCTTGTTAAGGTATTTGGTATTGTCCAAAATGTCGTAATCTTTAGCAGGTGACTATTACGGCTTAAGGGTAATTTTTAAAAAAAACTTACTGAATTTTTTTTTGCAAAAAATAAGGTTTTTCTAACTCTCTACCCAAAAAGACGTATTTAAATTGTGGCATTGCCCAATACAGCCTTTATTACATTTGGAATAATACATTGTAAAAGATATTTTATTTCAATAACACAGCTCGACAAACATCAATGTCTGAAATAGTATGGTTAGGACAGGAATAAAATGACCCCAAGGATGGCCCTATTTTTATGTAATTACCATTCCAAATTTTCTGTCAGTCAATTTCTTAGATATCTAAAAAATGCCATTTTCACCAACAGATTTTGCGCCTCAACATCCTAAAAAATTCATATTTTTTTTTGATATTATTGCTTGTAGCTTATATTTTCTATCTCAAAAAATTAGAAACAAAGTATTTATGTATATCAAGCTCCTATATAAACATTTAGATTATACAATATAAAAACATTGCACAGGTCAACAATTTTGAGTTATGAGTTAACTACAGAGATCCTGCCATCTTAGGGAATATTATATCCGTCTACCGTTTTTTCTAATCAAAATTAGTTAGCCAGGTATATATATTAAAAATTTTAAAAAATAGGTTCAAACAAACATAAAAGATTCAAAAACAAAAATCGATTGAAATTTTATTTTTGCATATTCACACAAGGTAATCTGTTAAATTCAAACTTCAAATAATCTGTTTATTAAAAACCGATAATACATCGTCGTATTTAAGTTTGGAAGCAAAATATTTTGTAATATCTAAATGCCGATGTAAGAGCTTGATAATTAATAAAATTTATTTTTCATTATTTGTGATTACAAATATAAATTACAAGGAATTTTTATATGCGATGTAGATTTTTATATTTTTTCTTCTCAGGGTATATTTAGATCTGTCAATTTGGTCAACAAAGGCCATTTTATAGACGGATCTAAGGAGCCAAAGACGGAAGAAATTAAGAAGAACGAAAAGTATATATGAGATTAGGCCAAAATGGGGCTGCATTCTTTTATATACTCATAACAGTCTTGTTTCTGACATTGATATTTGTTGACCTGTGTTGTAAAAACAAAGGTAGTATTTCCTTATCGCGTGATAAATAATAAATCTTAAATTCTTGTTAAAATGCAAAATAATAGAGCAATCAATATAAAATTTAAAGTTTCAGCCCGTCCAGTAATTAATTTTCAAAATTAGGTTGGGCCCACCAGGCTTGTTTACAATTTCGGCCCATACAGGCCTTCGGGCAAGCGGCACCCGGACGCACGAACTTTCAGGCTCGAACTTTGATCTCTATTTTGTACGCCTATGTGTAGCGATAAAGCGAATTTTGATATGCAAAACGGAGAATTTAATCAAAAATAATACATGGAGCCTTTATTCGCGTTCAAATCTGGCGGCTCGTCTCAAACGCGATTTTGGTTTTTAAAAAGAATTTAAATATTTTAAAAATATATTATTTATAAAATCTGCCTTAACAATTTAGCAACCTCAATTAAGGCTTATATGATGTCACAAAAGATTCAGCCTATAATTCTATAATCAAAATTCAAAACCTGTGTACTATCAATAAGAATAATCGTAAATGGAGAACGGCTTTAAAATCTATATTAAGATGTTTTTGACAAACCTATTAATATGTATACAGAGATATTAATGACTCCATTTATTTTCGTTTTATTTAACTTACTTTTTTTTTTGTTTTTAGAAGGATTTATTAGATCGTGCAATGCTAATAATTCCAATAAAATAACAATCGTGTATGAGAGGACATATTGTTTAAAAGAAATTTGACTAACCAATACATATTTTTTTAAAGTTTGTTTATCTCCGCATGTGCCAAATCTGGTATTTATACTCCTACCTTGTCATCTTCAATCTAGGCATCGGTGTCAATTCCCTGGTATGCTACCTGCTCTATTCGACTGTTTTGAAAGAACCGGCTTTACCGCTTTCTCCGTATCATCGCTACCTGTAGCCTATTCATGAGCCTGGCCTACATACTTTATTATTGCGAGCTGAAGCGCCTTTTGAGCAATAAGTTAGAAACAAACTACAGAAAGCTAAATATCCAAATGCGTTCGTATTACACCTATCTTGCAGTGCGTGGCACCCTTGTGAATATCAATTTGTTGGCCATAGTTGGTTACTTGTTCGAATTTTTATGTATTATCCAACCACAATTGCTAAATAATTTATAGAGAAGCTTTTGGTACGAGATTTTACCCTATGTAACCTTCTTTATCATAGTAGGCCTGCATGTGAACCTAGTTTGGGCGCCAATTTTTTGTATCGTTGCGCAAGAACTAAACACGACCACTGTCAATTCCTCGATCACGAATCAGGGAAACATCAACTTACGGTATCCAATATCTGAAAAAAATTACTTTTACACAATCCAGAAGAGAAAGTTAGGCAGAAATGAAGAATTTTTTGTACCTCTCAGGATAGGCATACTTGTGGCTATTGAGTGGGGCACATTATTCATCTTACTTTCAATCCTAATTTTTAGCATATATCGGATACTAAAGAAAAAACCTTTTACATTAGGCCGTGGATCGAGGAGAGTGCAGCCATTGGCGACAGCACTTACGCTACAACTCCAAGTGCTAAACACTTTAAGTTTTGTCACCGGTGCACCCCCGGCAGAAGCATCCTTCAATTTTTCCTCTCGTCAGACAAATCAAGCAAGTGATCAGGAGAGATCAAAAACAGACTTACAGCGTTCTAGGTGCATTAAAAAGGCTTTCAAGCTCACGTGTTGCTACGCTATCATATCCCTAGTCTCATTTGTCCTGACTTGCCCGTTGTTTATTCATATCATCCAATATTTCGTGCGAAATACGTGGGGCGTTTTTGATTGCTGGATTTTACGGATACGGGCTGGGATGATACTAGTGGAATCTATAAATTTTTCCTTTTTACCACTAGCCTACATCTTGATTGATAGAAATTTATTTAGATATATATGTAATCGAATACCATTAATCATAAGTCCTGTGAAAAATTTGCTGACCTAGTTAGAAATGTAATATATAGTTTTGTAATAAATTACAATTAAATCTACCTAATTAGAGCATGTGGAGCTGACCTTAATAATGATTTTTCTTTGTTATAAATTTTGTAAAATCACAAGCCTAAATATATTCTTAGGTTTTGGGAAACAATAAATATAAAAACTTTTATGCATTTTTAAATAATAAATAATTACTAATATTATTAGGATTGTGATAAAGGTATTTAAAATATGTTAATATATGAGGCGATTTTATTCCGTTAGTTCAGACTATACGTATGCTTGGCCACTAGGATATAATTTAAACTTAAATCAATGAACTAATTGTTTGAGTTTATAAATTCTTTATTGATTAAAATATTAGTATATAAAAATCTCTCACGGAGGTAGTATGTAAGGGTATCTCATAATCTGAAATTTTTTTTTGACCGGTAGTGATTTTTTACGGGGCAAAAGAAAAAAAATTGCAAGGTGGCTTAACGCAACTTTGGGAGGTGTAAAGTCAAGAGGTATTTTAGCTAGAGACTTTACTTTTTTATTTTATTTTGAAGAGGACAATAAGAACTATATTGCATGTTTTATTATTTTGAAACTTTTTTTTTAATTTCGCAATTTTCTAAAAAACATTCAGTTTGTTATAACAAAAAACACGTATTTTTTAATTTTTAAAAAAATTGCTGAAATATAGTTCTTAGTATTCTTTATTAATATGTAAACTAAAAACATGAGACCGAAATGACATTTTAAAATATTTAATAAAATAAATAAAATAATTTTAATAGATTTTCAGACTGCTCCCTGCACTATGTAAAAATATTTAAAAGGGTCAAATTTGATTCTATATAAGAAGTTAGACATAGGGGCAGTTATGTTGTACTATAACAGTTTTTAATTAATCATACTATTGTGGAAATAAAAAAGAAACTTCATATCAATAAAATTAGTAATTTTCAGTATTTTTCATCTATCTTCAAACCGACTTTCTGAGTTACTACCAAACCATCTTTAAAATATAAAAATGCATTTTATACACAATAAATTGCTATATAATATAACTTTCCCCCGCAACATTTTTTGACGTACCCATGGCTTTTTATGAAATAAAAACAAAAGTATGCCAAGTTTTTAAAATTTTAAGGCTAAAAAAATAAAAACTAAAAATATTCATGCTTACATTTGTCAATATTTATTTGTACTTTTTAGTTTGATGAACAATATTAGAAATGTACATAATATCAATATTTATCCTCGGCAAAATTCAAAAAATTTGTTAATTTTATTGTATAAAAAAAATTTTGGATTTTAGAAAAAATAATAAAGTTAAAAAATTTGTAAAAATTTATTTTTGTCCTCTGTTTATTTGTTTATAAATAAAACAGCCACAATAACGTTAAATCTGATAAAAAAAATGTATTGAACCTTTTTGGCCTATTTTATTTTTTTCATGCATATCAACAAATTAAAAATAAACGTAAAAAGTTAAATACCTTTTGATACCTTTTAATATTGTTAATGATATTATAAAAACATAAAACAAATCAGTTTTAGGGTTTAACAACTTCAAAATAATTATAACGGGTAGAATTAGCTTCAATGATGAATTTAGAAACTAAATATTAGACCCAATTAATAATAAATAAAATATAAACATTTAGTATTTTTTATTTTCACAAATGTCAAATATGTTTTTAAAGTGCTATTTAGAACAAGGCATACAATGTATATCTAACGATCTTATTAGAGTTTAAAAACCAACAATTCTATTCCCATTTATACCTTGCCCTTTCATAATAAAGACGCATAGACCTGAAGATAGAGGAAATATTACTATTGTTTACTATAGGCATATAGATTTGGACATTGACCCATAGTTTTTTATAATTAAATGTGTTCCTAACGACTTTTTACACAAGAATTTGTTAATAATGTAACCACATACAAATTTAATTAAAATAATGGAATGAATTTATACTCTCTTGTAATTTTTCTATCTCGTTCTTTTGACATTTTAAATAACGTATATACTATTTTAACACTTAAACAAGCAAAAATAGGTTTTAAATATTTTTAGTTAAATATGCAAATATACTAAAAAATAAGCTTGCACAGAAGAATACAATTTGAGTGAATTTTTGACTCTGAAAATTTGCTGTTTTTGGCAAATTTAGGTATTTTTATTGTAGAAGCGTCAAAATTCAATGAAAAAAGCTGGAGCTGCTATATGTTATTAAACGATATTTTATTAATAAAAGAACTTTAAATATTGATATAAATATGGCTGGTTAACCAGAAAGTCAATTTTGAAAAAAGGCAAAATTTTCACTTTTTTTGGTTTTGAGGCTCACATTTTTATTGTAAATTTAATTGTAGTAATAATTAAAAAAATCAAACCTATTTTGGTTCTAACATAATTGCCCATATGTCCTGCTTTTTGAATGATGTCAAATTTGGCACATTGGCATATTTTAACTTACTGCAAAGGGCAAAACTTTTTAAATATATATTTATTAACAATATTAAGGGACATGTTATATAAATTTTTCAGAAAATTTAAAGATACATTTTTTGAGCTATTTGTCACTTGACTATAATTTTTTGTTAACTCAAAAAAAATTTTTTATATAATTTTTGCGTTTAAGGTACCTTATGATCTTCAAAATAAAAGAAATAAAATTCTAGCTACAATACTTTTAATGTAACATGCGCGCAAAGTTGCCTCATTTTTTTTTTTACAAAAAAAATATTTTTGCTCATATCTCGGTCAAAAACATATCCGGTCAAAATAAAATTAAGTTTTTATAACCATTCAAGGACCCTATTAGTGTACCAATTTTCAGCCAAAACTGATACTTGAAGGAAAAAGTTTGTGAGGTAGAATTGACCATATATAAATATATGTATAATATGCCACCTCATTGTTAATTGCTACTTACTAAATATATTTTTATTACTAAAATAAATAGTTTTTTAACATATTAAGATCTATGGCTCATCCCAAATGGCTCTATAAATCATTACTATCGGCTACGACAAATACTAGATGGCCTGACTACCTTGTTAAAACCTTAATACGCTTGCAAAAAAATTAACATGTATTTAAAGAAATTAAAGGTCTGTTGGAGAAACCACATGAGAATAGTGTTTCGTCCAGACCTTTTTTCCCATTAGGGAAAGGCTTAGTCGATAGGGCTTTGCCATACATCAAATCGTGCAGAGTTAAATGAGATTTACCCAGCACCGGTGACTTAGTTCTTAAGACCTAGGCTCTCAGAAAAATGAACGGAAGGACGACTTCGTTGGCGGTCACCCACACAACTTCTAAACAGGCTTAACGCTGCTTAATTTGTGTGTTAAAAAACAACATTACAAAAGTTGCCATTAAAAATTCACATATGGACATGGCATTTAAAAAACAAGTTAAATTACTTGCGCTCAAGATCGTCCGACAAATTAAAGGTCTAAACTGGGTGTCCCTTAATCATTTGGCGCACACTGTTTGTTGCTTAAGCTATTACCCATAGGTTATAGGCTGTTGCAATTTTATAAAATAAAATAATCAGCGGTTTTTTAAAAAAACTTAATATTAATATAATAATCTGCCATTTTACGATCATACGCCTAGTGGGAAATAAAAAGAGCCAACACACAAAGGGAACTTTTTAGGGGCTTTTCTAATATAAAAGCTTGTAAAAAAGGGCCTTTTTAAAAAGCCCCATTTTTTTGGTAATAATGGTTCTTTTTATCTAAAGGGCTATTTGGGCTTTTTAATAATAGTAATGAATCCCATTCCAACAAAAAAACTATTATTTTAAAGGCTTTTGTTTTTAAAATTTAAATTAAATTTTATTGGCCTTGAAAAAAAAACCAAATTTTCCCCTTTTGGCCCACACTTTCTTCCAGCATTAGATACGCCTAATAAAAATTTTTATTTAACAGGCTACCCTAAACATTAATAGTTAACAGTTTATTAATTCCTCTAATAAAAGGTCAGAGCTAGTAATATTCTCCACCCCCTCCCCCCCCCCCCCCCCTCGCATAATGTATTTATGTTCTTGGGCTATCTCTTTCATATGGAGCTTAAAAAATATTCCTAATTTTTTTTGAGCATCAACCTAATGAGATTTTAGGCGTAATGGCTTTAATTGCCAGTAAAATAAACAGCATTTAGATTAAGGTGTTACAAAGTATTGTTCAATTAGGAATAAATGCATCATTTTTTAAAAAATAAATATTGTTTTCTATTTTAATTTGATATATGTTGTTTTGATTTGTTTTTTGCGTAATTTTTAATGCTGTCTTTTTTTTAATTAATGATCTTCATAATTTATTAATGTGAATCTAAATAAAAGAGCTTATAAACATATATAAATGTTGTGGTTTATTGCCTTATTCGTTGGAAGTTGGGAAAGATTGAGCTTGAGGGCAGCTAGGGATGGATTGATCCAAAGATCTATAGGAGAGATAGGAGGCCCGCGGTTAAAGCATATGATCCAGTGTTGTATATCGTCAGATGCTGATTTGCTGTCGTAACAGATTTAAAAATGGGTACAAACGTGCTCTGAAGTTTGCAAGTAGATGGCGGTGTCCAGAAGTTGAGCCAGGCGGGAATGGATGTTCCGGGGTAAAGTGTTTTTTTTAAGGGGATACAAGGGGGTCGGCCGTTTAAAATTAAACATATATAAATAATAACATTTATCAGCTAGGCCAGAATATTAAATTGTAAAAGGTGAAATCAATACAAGAGAAAGAATGATTCAATTAAATTAGTCGCTCTTAACTGCTACAAATAATAAAAAAATTTATAGATTTCAAATTAACATAATATTTATATAGCAATATACGAAAATTTAGATTTTCATTTTCCCTCGCTTGCATGCGAATCTGATCCAGCAAAAAAGTTGGGTGTTAAATTTGATCACCGATTTTATAGGCTGCTCAGGCTAAATATAGGTGATCAAAGTCAAAACTCCTTAGCCGGATTAATTTTTTATCACCCGATAAAAAATTTACATGTCTATATTGTATTTTACTAAAAATTAAAAAAAAAATTAATTGCATTTTGACTTTATTTTATTTTGTTTTAAATCCACATGCTAATGCAAAGAGCTTAATATATTTCAAAAATTTATTTTTTATTATTTGAGATAAAAACTTGAAAATTCTACTAATTCTCTTTAGGATATTCTCGAGGGGTCTAGAATTTGGTCAACGTAAATTTAAGAAAATAGCCGAAGGCGACAAAATTCTTGGGAAGGAAAGTGTACATTAGATAAGGCCATCTTGGAGATCACTTTATTTTAATGCCATAACACATTTTTTAGACATTGACATTTGTCGAGCTGTTTATGCAAAAAATTTGTAAAATAATGTGTTCGACTTTCCCAAATTTATCAAGCTGTATTTAATAGTTCCCCTTAAATACGTCAACCTATATAAAAATACAAAAACTAAAAGCCCAACAATTTTTTTTGGGAAATTACCCTAAGAGGGCTCCTAACAAAGATCTAGATTTGACAATTCGTGCCATAATATAGCCTCAACATATATATTGGCAAAATTACAAAATTTTTTTATAGGTTCTTTCTTAATAATTATATTTAATAGCTATAAAAACGTGAATAATCTTACCATAAAATATCTAGTTTTTAACGTAATTACACCAAAAATAATTTTTTGGATTACAACAACCTTATTCCATAAATTTTAACGCAATATTCAATGCTATTGATGTATTTAGTTTATTGAGAAGAATTATTTAAAATAACTGCCTATTTTTATATTTCACCTTTTTATAAAATAATTTTTAACCTTACGGTTCAAAATGAAACATTAATTGGTGATTTTGAATCCAAATATTTTTTCCCAGTGCACAATAAGGTTATTTTTTTATACTTAGTTATATCTCATTATACAATTTTGACATACAGAGAATTTTAGTGGACCGGGGAGTAAAGGGTATGGAGGTTAAAACATATATAATGTTTGATTGGAGTTTGCCGGTGTAAACATATTGCGCAATAATATTTACATCATCTAAATTGTATAGGCGGGGAATCACCTCTATGGGCTTATGCTTGCCCTACCTTCATGTATGAAGTTTTTTAATAATCTACCATAAATTTACCAGACACTTAAATTCTTTAATTTAAAAGTTTTATAGCCTTCAGTATTTATTCAAGCGTATAGACACCGCCTTTTTAGGGTCGAGGCTTGGCAAATAACCATTTATTCAAATATAAAATTAATGAAAACATCATCGTCTGTGCATAATATTTCTTAATTCGCAAATGGCAACCGGTACTAAATTAATTGTGGTTCTATATAAATTTCGATCGACCATAAAGTATGCCAGGGGCAAGAACGAATAATTTATCGATTCGGCAATCAACATCCCTAAACGGAAATTTAAAATGCTGCAATCATAAATGCTCCGTTGACCTTTAGCAATATACCGAATCATGTGTATGGAATACGGGCTTGTCAACATGAACGACGTTATTGATATTAGTGCGTAACAACATGAGAGCTTGAAGGCTCTCGCAACGCATCTCGCGCGCTGTAAGTCGGTATTCCTTGTTTGAGAGCTTGACTGGGTAGGTCCGAGCACATTGTTAAAGGGTAACCCAGCGGTGAAATTGATTAAATTTTCAATTGTTTGCATGTGCATCTTCACTATCGAGTTGGATGATAGTTGAGTCGGTTTATATCGACGACCTTGATTTGAAAACTTTGGTTTGCGAATTTGATGTATGCCGTAGATTAAGATTGAGATCATAACGAACAACGTGATCCATTCAACAGTTTCAAGGATGCCTATCCTAATAGGTATGAAAGTTTGTTCGTAACGGTTCAGTTTTCTCCTCCTAATTTTATAGTAATGAGTATGTGACTCGAGTCCTGCTGACAAGTTTTGCAATAAAGAGACATTGTCCTGGCTCCTATCCGTAAAGTTGTCAAATGTCGGACTTAGTTGCTGGGTTACAACTGTAAAAATGGGTGCAATGATGTTATTAAGATGTAAAAAAATCAGAGATATTAAAATTAGATACGGTAAGGCCTTGTACCAACGATGTCTAATTAATTTTTGCAAAATTTGAGGTCTAATAGCGCCCAAAAATTTTTCGAGCAAATATCCAACGCTGGCTACCAAGTTAAAATTTATCAGGATTGCCCGTAGCACAAGGTAAAAAGCAAAAGAGTATAAACGTTTTTGGAGCATTTTCTCATCGGTCGCAGGTTTATTACTCATGCGCCTCCTTAGTTCCCAATAATAAAGTAGGTAGGCAAAGCTAATTAGCAGGCTGCTTACAACGATGATTCGAAGAAAACGGTAAACCCTGTTTTTCCAAACAGGTCGAACCAGGAAAAGTAGGCATAACAACAGGAAATTTATTAAAACTCCAATACTAAAAGTTCCAACAAATAAATACAATTGAGAAGTCGACTCACACATTTTTATAACAAGTCGTGCAAACGCGAGAGGCTGAAAAAATTGCATAAGTAAAGATGCCGTGATGCCTTCAAGGAAAAGCAGGGTGATATAGAATAATTTATGAGATAGGTGTCAAACCATTGCAATCCACTTAACAACGAAAAAAAATCCATAAAGGGGGGGGGGGGGGCCCGTTGTTCGTAAATATATATTTGCTTGGTAAGAATTGAGCTAAATGCAAAAACTAAAATTAGAATCGCAATGACGTATATTAACAAACAGACCGACTTGTCAATTATATAATACCAGATTCCATCTATTGCCTTATAAGAGTATTAGGTGGAGAGGGCCGAAGAATATTTGGTGAGGAAAGTTTCACTTGGCTAAATAAGATATATCACATGCGATGATTTTAATTTATCATTGCTGATTTTATAAAAACCTAGAAACTTTTTTTCTGAAATTTTGGCTTAATAAAATGGTTATATTAAAAATAGTTCGCCACAAACAAAGCAATATTTTTGCCCATAATTTGGTGTAAAGCATCTAAATGGAAATCAAAATATGTCCATCTTTTTATTTGAATTTTAATATGAAATATTAATAAAAAACAGAACAAAATGTATAATTGGTTGTTATAAAAAATGGTTATGGATAGATGTAACACAGGTCGTCAAAACAATGGGGATAAAAGAAATTTTTGAGACCGAATTGACATATGTCTATGATGGCCCTAACTTTTTTTTTCTGTTTTTCATTTCTCTTACTTTTGGCTATTTTTTTTAGAAACATATCAAAAAAAGGCCATTTTTGATTAAATTGACATTTGCGACAAGTAAAAAGTTAATATTAAGTTTATTAAGCCTTTTAACAAAATTACAATTATAGTGATTTGCGTCTCTAGGAAGTTGAATAATACTAGTTTCTAATTTAATTTTTTGTGAACTTTTTTTTTAACTTTTTCCTGATTTTAAATGTTATAACTGACTTACCAATTCGGGTTAGAAAAATCGGTAAACGGATTTAGATTTTTTTAAATTGGTAGGTTTAGTCTCTTGGCTCATGACCTCGAAAAATTTGCTGACAATATGAAATAATAAAATAAATTTTTGCATGCTCTTTTATTTAAAATCTCAATTAAAATAAATAACTAATTGCATCTATGGAGAAAGTAAATTTCAACCATCACCTGCTAAAATACTAAATAAAATATAAATTAAATTTTATCCTTTGTGATGATGACAACGTCAAACGAACAACAAAGCATTACAGTATTAGAATGTCGCATATAGCTACGTAAATAGATATATAAATATATCATATAATAAATCCATTGTAAAATTTATAACAAATCCAATGTAAAATTTATAACAGTCATGGTTATACCTAAAGCTCAATGTTAATGTCTAGTGTATAAAACTATTTCCCAAAATAATGATACAAACTTAATTCATTTCTATGTAACAATAAATAATGTTTTTAGCCTGCCTATGAAAATTAAATTTTAATTATTTTAATAAACAAAAGCTTATACATTTTTTCTATCCAAATTGTGCAACAAAAAACTGTTAAAAACTTAAATTGTTGTTAGCTAAATTACCAAGGTTTTTTTCATAATTTAAAATATTCTGTGTAATCCAGACATAGATTCTGCTCATTGCAAAGTTCCTGCATACCGTCTAATTCTTTGTTATTTAAATTCTTGACATGGCTACAAGAAACATTTTAATTTTGGCAAAAATTAAAATAGTTATAATACCTATGAGAACTAAAAAAATGGATAATATATATATAGCACACATATAGTTTTGAAAAAGACCCATTCTCATCGGCTGGACATATATTAAGGTAATTGAGACTCTATTTTTCGGTTTATAAAATTTAAAAAAATTCTACTTGCATGAGTAAGTTTGGTGTCCAATTTTTTCAGTATTGAATTTGGGTTTATATATTGTCAATAAGCAAGTAAATTAATGCAAACTAATCTTCTTATTTAAACCCATTAATCAAAATGTTATCATAGATAAAGATAAAAATTGTTTTATTGCCTTTAAGTTTATTTTCACGAAATGCGCAAATGTAATTTCTAAAAGGATTTAAAATTTATTCCTATGTGTTAAACTTACCATTATAAAGAACATTATGAATTATTTTAAAGGAATATTAATTATTTATTGATGTGCTGGAAAATGTGCGTACCGAACGCAGAGATGATAGGGAAAAGTAGTATGGAAGTAAATTATGCCTATTTATAATGTTTTAAACATTAAAAAAAATGCCTTAAAGAGGCGCATAAATTTAAAAATTAGCCTGAGGTCTTTATTTAAGTTATACTGGAATTCAATTACAAAATTTGTTTACGACCATATCAAAATACGCTTCCGAGCCTCGTTGTTTGAATACGTTCCCGCTAGAGAATACCAGGATGTCGTAAACTTTTTCAAAATTTTTTATATTCTCCCCTTCTCTCAAAAAAGGTATCAAATTTGCCTGCATTTTAAATGTAATAAATTACCCTCCATAACTAAAACAAATTTCGATAAATATTTAGATATTTAATATTCTAAGTATATTCGCATCAATATTATTTAATGTAGAAATTATACCTTCAACAGCTAAATAATATGCAATAATTGCAAAGCTTAGATTAATTATTTTGTAAAATATGGAGAGGAAGAAGTAAATATAGCGGTTGCCGCTATTAACGGCAATGTTCTTTTCGGTTTTATAAACGCTTAAAACAAAAAGAAATTATTCGGTTTCTATATAGTTTGGAAGAAAGGCGAGAAAAAATAAGCCCTTAATTAAATTTACTAATAAGACAAGATAGAAAAATTTTAATTTTTTAATCAACAACAAATAATTTAACTAAATTTTATTAATGCCTCTTTACAAATTTTTCAACGAGCTGCAATCTTTCTTGATTCTATACAATTAAACCAAAGATTATAAAAAGATTTTTATATTTTAGCTAGAATTTTTGAATTAAGAATTGTTACCATCTTCGCCTATAAGAGTTATAAAAATATATTAAATTATAATAATATTAAATTAACTTTAGGGAATACCAAATACTTAGTAATTGCTAAAAACGCAATATTTAGTAATACTATAACATTCTTAAAAAAAAGTTTATAATCTATTTATGTAATTTTTTTTTACTTTTACTTCTTTTTTATATCTGTAAATGCGAGTAGATATAAATTAATTAGATTTCTAATTATATTTCAAAATACATGACCTATGTAATGGCTATTATATTTTATGTGATGATCGAAAAATGGTTTAGCATATATGAGAGCTGCAAATTATAAAAAATAAGCTATTATAAATAATATAATTATCATTTTTTTTGCTATAAGGGAAAATATAAGGTAAAGTAATAGGTGACTATTTTTTGATTTTTTTTATATATATAGATAAAGATATCTTTTATTTCGCTATTTAAAATAGGCATATCGTTTGAGGCCTACCTGCCTAAGCAGGCCACTCAGCAGCTCAAAGTGGTTACACATGTTTACTATATTTCCAAAAAAGCCTTCTCTGGTTGCAAGTTTGAACACGTGCACAGGAGGCTTTTTTGGAAAAATAGTAAACATGTGTAACCACTTTGAGCTACTGAGTGGCCTGCTTAGGCAGTAGGCCTTAAACGATATGCCTAAAGAGCCTAAGCTAAAAACCTAGGTCGCCGGCGTGCAAGCAAATCTTACTATTTAACCCGTCGGCATTATTAATTGCTTTGCTCGGGTTAAAAGAGTCAAAGCCCTAAAGGGTATGGCGCCCCCTAAATGGGAAAAAGTATGAGGGAAACCTCAAAACCAAATGTTTTTTTTTTAAATAATTTCTTCATAGAAAAATCAAAATTTTAATTAAAGCAAAGCCCAATTGTTTTTACTAATCTATAGGCGTCGCTTTTTTAATTCTCATATATCAATTTTTAAATTTTTATTGATGAATGTTTATAGCAAGCTTAATATTCAACGTCTAATAAAACATAAATAAAAAGATGATTGTTTTTAAAAATTTCTAATTTAACATCTAAATTATAACTTTGGATAGATTTTTATAATATCAATTTAGGAAATCATTACAATTTTTATAAATTTAGTTTTGATCTAAGCGAGGTTAAAAAATAAATCATACATTTTTTTTTATCTTATTTTGAAGAAGCATGAGGTCTCTCCTATATTCATTGCATTTTAGACCCTGAAAAAAAATAAATTATTTGAATGATTTTAAAAAAATAAATTTTATACCTGCTTCAATGGCTATGTTGATATATTTCATAAAAAGAGAAAAAAAATATACTAAGCATAGTGTGACACCCAATAAGGAAGGTTCTAAAGTTGAATTTTTAGCTGCTTAAGATCCTTTATTGCCGGAGTACACTAAATCTCACTGTCACATTCCAAGTAAAAATATTGTGTTTGGAGTAAAAAATTTAGAGAGAGGTCAGTTATTTGCCATTATTTAGCAAAAAAGTTCACGAAAAGTTTTGGGATTGCTCATTGACAAAAATAAGGCAAATATAGAGGAAAAACGGCACTCCTTAATAAAGGCATTGAAGAAAATTTAGAAAAAAAGAAATTAGTAATTTAAGGTCATTTATTAAATGAGAAACAAAATTAACCTTCAATTGCAGCCATCACAGCATCTTTACAATAAATATAAAATAAGTAAAAATAAGGACGTGATTTTTCTTTTTCAAGTTAGGATGTGTCATGATATACAGTATCATAAAAAAAGCTCATTTCAAAAAAATTCTTTTTAACTTTTTGTTTCTTCGTCTTGTATTTTTAGGTTTTTTTGCAGAATATTTTATTTATAGGTAATGGATAAAAATTTATAGACAAATGTTATTTTATTTAATGTAAATAACAAATCTCATCAAATTAAATTTTCTTGTAAAATATATAGCCATGAAATTTTCAGGTAAAAAGCAACCAGCATTAATTTGTTAAGAAACAGCTTTAACAATCAGTTTTGTAACTCAAAAATAAGATTTATACGTTATAGCTTATTGTAAATAAATATAATTGACCTTCTGCTGCAAAATCTATATATTAAAACATAGAATTGAGTTATAACAAATAAAAAATGTTTTATGCCCTCCTTTTAATTTTATTAAAATCTTTTAGGCTTAAAAAAAGTTTTAAAAAATTATTCCTATTTTAAACAAATTATTTTTTAGCAATTAAAAGTTGAACAAGAATAAATTTAAATTATTGCAAAATGAGCTAGTAATAAAAAATTAGTATACAATTTAAATTTCATTATATCTAATTATTTGATTAGCTATAAGGCTGTAGGCGCACATAAAATAAATGAAGCAATTTTAGCAAATTGCCTAAATAGCTTGCCTTAACCGTTGCACCCTTTGAGATGCATATGCGAAATTAATTTTTAACATACCTTCTTCGACTCCTTCCATTGCTAAAAATATAGAAAAAGTCATTTATATGTCCGAAATTGGGTAATTAAAAATCAAATATATCCTAGGTATTATTATTTTTATAATTTAAACTAGGGATTTAAGTTAAACCTATTATAGATACAAGGTATTCAATCTAAAAATGCTTCTGCCAAAATTTTGCAAATGAACACCTATGTAAACACTAACATTAGTAATATTTAAATTAATAATTGCTAAACACACTTTTTAGATGGCTTCTAATTTAGTTAATCAAATAGACAATCATCATTTTTAATTTTCGATGTATGTCTGTTTGTTGTTTATTACACAGGTCACAATATATATTAAATGAGCTAAAAACCTGCCATCCTAAGGATTTTTAAATCCGTTTGCCATAATCAAATATAAATTAGTCAGAATTTGTTATTGCCTCTAACGTTGCCGCGTATTTGTTCGTAGAGGTATTATCACCATATTAATGATACAAAGCATGTTCACTCAATATCCAAAAAAATTGACAGGAGGAGAACAACTTACATAAAGCCATATCCGATTCAACTTGGGGTCAAAATAAGGAAACATTAACAATAACTTTTAAAGTCTTATCTAGGTCAATCTTAATAAACTACGCTGCTCCGGTTTGAATTCCTAGCATATCCTCAAACCTTGCAATTACTACACTCCCAAAATTTTGCCCTTCGCACCATCACGGGCTGCCACAAACTCTCTCTAATAGAACATTTACACCAAGAGACAATGATACTACCAGTACAAGCCCATTCTCAGACGCTAGCAGAACATCTTGCTTCTTGCTTATCTCCTGACCATCCCTGTCCCTCACTCACTGCCCTACGCCAGCCAGGAAAATGAAAGGAACACTCCACTCTCATTGTATTTATCAAATAAAACCTTTCTCCAATCAAAACATACCTATTAAAACGCTAATAAAAACCATTCACACCTCTGCAGTTAACACTGTCATTGCCAGCTACCCAACTTACATAGTTTAAAACGGCCGACCCCCTCCCGTTTCCTCATCTGAAACCTCTTTATTCCGTAAAATCCGCTGCCAATTAGCTCAACTTCGCTCTGGACATTGCCAATTACAAGCAAACTTAGCTCGCATCGACCCTTCTTTGAATGATATTTGCAATGACTGCAAATCTTCAGCTAATAATAAATAACATTGGCTCATATGCCCAAACCGTGGGCCCCCTATCTCCCCCATGGATCTTTGGCTCAATCCAGCCCTTGCTGCACTTAAGCTCAACTTTACATCCAAGTTCTCACATCCAAAAAACCGGGGCTAACAACAGCAACATTAGTCAGAAAAATTTTTGGAAAAAATGTCGGAAGAATAAAAAAGATTCAAAAAGAAAAATAAATTGATTTTTTTTGCATATGCAAACAGTTTAACTGTTGAATTGTTTTAAATAGTTTTTTAATAAAAACCAATATTACATCGTGTCGTATTTTTGTTTACAAAACATTTTGTATTTTCTAAATGCTGGCGCAAGAGCATGATGTACTAAAAAATTTTTTTTCTATTTTAGATAAAAGGCTTAATATTTATAGGGTAAGGTCAGAAAATCTTTGAGGCCTTTTATTTTGATATGAACTGATGTAAGGCGCTAAAAGCGATAGAAACTAAAAAAAACAAAAAAACATCATGTAGATGCATTCTTTTATGTTTTCATGAATATTTTTTTGACATTGATATTTTTTGACCTGTGTTATATTTAATAGTTGGCGCATAATTCTATATATTGCTTTATATACTATGCTTAAAAAAACTTTGTATGTACAGTAAAAAATTAAAAACAAACAATATTTAATAAAAATACCTTCAATTACTGCATCCGCTTCTACATAACAAAGGGAAAGAAATTGTTTAGGGAGCGTTCAGACATTTTTGACTTTTAAATAATTTTTTTTTGCATGTAACAAAGATTGGCAGTGTAAAAGTGTTTAGTGTCAACAATCATTGAATTCTAATAATAAAATATTGGAATTAGTTTTTACATTAAAAATTGTTAACTTTATTTTCTGCAATTGATACTCTGGGAACAATTGCTTTACGTATATCTTGAATTTTGTCAGATTTCTATCTAAAGCATTTCAATACAATCCCTTTTTAGGCTAAAAAGTTTTTTTGAAATATGGTAAAACTTATATAACCCTTATACAAAGTAACACCCACACACTTTTTGCTGAGACGAACGTTTAATCAATAGACACTGTGACATGGTAAGACTACAACTACCTATCAAGGCAAAATTCCTATACCACTTCAAAGGATAAACTAATTTATGTATTCAAATTAATTCAAATACTAAATAAACATGCCATTTTAACTTTGTAATTGTTTCTTATTCTAGATAAAGATTACTTTTTTTTCTCGACGCGTTACAATGGCGTAGTTTTTGTTTATAGTATATATATTCAATTGACAAGCTGATTTGTCCTTAACGTAAGTCGTGACCTTATCATGTCACAGGCCCCAAAAAACATGTTAAAAACTTGGACCCATCATGATCGCCGCTAGCAATTCCTTTTTAACTTTTTAGGTATTAATTATTTTAAAATATTAAATAGACTTAAATTTCAAATTTATAACAAAAATTTAAAGTTAAAAACATAAATAAAAAATAAACAATAAAAAAAATTACAAATTAAAAAAATAAATATATATTGTATATCTACGATTTTTCTGAAGTCGCTTTTCAGGGAAGAGGATTAATATTTTGTTTAATAATTTAAACAATTTGGTCGTTTATAGCTCCTTATCAAAGAATAAATTATACCTTCAACTGCTCCTAGAAATTAAATGTACAAAAATTATATAATTTCAAAGGTCAAAACTATTTTAATATTTTTAGGTAAATAGTTTATAACGTATCCTTGTAAAAAACTTAAGCATTTTTTAACTTTTTGCAATAATTTTATTTTTATCAACTAGTCCTTAAATTATTAAACATAATAATATCAAAAAAATTTTTAAGATCTGCAATTGTGTACATTTAAAGTCATATCCCGTTTTATTAAAAAATAAAACCCCATTTTTAAAAAACGACTCTAAAAAAAGACAAAATATATTTAATTTATAACCCTTCCTTTTTTACACAGGCAGAATAATATCATAGATGCTTAAAAATTTAAAAAGGGTTTAAAAGTTTTTGCCCATATTTTACATAATATAAAAAATAAAATTTTAGTATATTCAAGTATTAACATTTATTTTGATACATTTTAATTTCATTTATAAAAATATGCGGAAGAGCCTTATTAGTAACCTTGGCAAGAAATTGCTTTAAAATTATATCATAATTTTTTAAACAAACATATTCTTAGCTATTCTTACCCAAAATTAAAAAAAAATTATTGCCTTAACTCTAAATCTAACGTTTACCTTCAAAAGCTCCAGCACCTTTAAAAAAAAATTAAAATAATATTTGAAATAATTATTGTTGACCTTACAAATATTGACGATACTTAGACGCTTATAAACTTAAATATTTGAAGAGAGCTCAACCCATATCTTATTACGTAATTCACTTTAAAATAAAATTTATTCCGCCTGTTTTTATTCCCAGCAAAAATTCTAAATTGCGGTTGACTTGACATTAAAAAAATACTTTTAAAACATTTTTTTTAAACATTTTTCTCCCTTTTACTTTTATTAATTTAATTTTCATACACATTTATTTATTTTGTTTTTTTACTTTTTGATATTTTTATTTTAAACATTTATACTTTTTGTTCTTCAATTAGATATATGATGTTTGTCAATATGTTTTAATTTGCCAATATAAAAAAAATTTGATAAGAAAATATTCAAGTTCTATACAAAAGCCGTTTAGTATTTCTTTTTTTAATTTTAAATAAATTAAATATTTAACCTAGAAAGTTCAAACCGAGTTGTAATAATTAACACAGCTAATTTAATATTTTTAAATAAATCAGCAAAAAGCAAAAATATTTAATTAAGCTATTATATTTTACTATAATGTTTTTTTTATAAAATTAACGCAAATATATTAAATAGATACTTATATTTTTTTGTTAGATTGTTATTAGCCATAAAAATTAAAATTTCTTTGAGATTTAATCAGTTTACCGTTTTAATCTAATCAAATTTTATAAGTCAGCTATAAACATTAAAAATTATAGAAAAAATGACAAAAAAACAAAAGAAAACAGAAATAAACTGCTGATATAAAAACTATTAAATTAAAAAAAAATTTTATATAAAAAATTCTTAAATTTTTAAGGGTATTTTAGAGGTCGAAAACATGTAATTGGTCAAAAATGAAATTTTTTTGGTATGGAAGGATATAAGGAGACGAAGGCGGAAACTACAAAAAATATAATAAGGTTATTTTGGGATATTTATTGATATTTGTCGACCTGTGTCATACATGAAGCATCATCGAATCTACTAAATTACAAAAAAATTGAAAGAAATTATTTGTTACCACCCTCGCCGACTATAAATTTAAAAATTACATATTTAAATTATTCTAAAATTTAAAAGTACAATAGTTAAATTGTTCAAATTTACAACAAATAAAAACAGACTTATGTAAGAATTTTTTGCCTTTAAATTTATTTTATTTTGAAAGATTTTATATATGCTTTTACTAATTATCTCCCTAATTAAAAAAACTCACAAATAAATATATACTAATTTGATAATTTTATAAACATATGGCTTAGTTATATATGTTTTTTTTAATTTTATGACATTTTTTTTTTATTGTTAGCTTTTTGCCATTGAGGCAGTGAGCTCTTTCAATTTAAGTCTCCATTTGTTTCTATCTCTACACTCATTTCTATTTAGATTGTGACATCTCATGCTAGCGTCTACTTTTTGAGACCAGGTGAGTTTAGGTCTACCCCTTTTATTCTTGCCTTGTACTTCAATTGCATTTACCAGATTGCTTAGATACCCGTCTTTTTGCCTCATAACGTGTCCAAACCATAGGAGTCTGTTGATTTCGACTTTATTTTGTATGGGTGTTATGTGTAAACTTCCAAGTATATGATCGTTGCGGATCTTGTCTTTGCGAGTCACCCCGAGAAACATCCGTAGCATGCGCATTTCCATCGTTTGTAGTATTCTTTCATCGCTTTTCCTTAACGCTGTTGTTTCTAAGCCGTATGTTATTGCCGGTTGTACTATGCTTGAGTAAGCCTTGCCCTTAACTTTTATTGGTATATTTTTGTCGAACAGGACACCTGTCAACGATCTCCATTTTAGCCACCCAACTTTGAGTTTGTTCCTAACTTTTTTCTCGACGTTTTCATCGGATTGTAGGTAAGCACCTAGGTAGGTTGCTGTTGGCTTTGATTTGAGAGACCAGTCATCGTTAATTACCAGTTGTTCACTTTATGAGCCTCCGGAAACTATCAATTCAGTTTTGTCTTTATTAATTTTTAGGCCTAGCTTTTCAATCGCTTTTATCCAATTATTCGAAATATTTTAATATATACAACTAATTTACCGAGTTCGTCAACTACACATGAAACATATAATAAATTGCTATAAAAATACATATTTTAAAGAAAATTAATCTTTAACCCCCCAAAAAAACAAGGGGTGAATAATTTTAAAAAAGGGGGGACGGGAGGAGGGCTTGTAATGAAAAAGTGAACTGAAAAAAACCGCTGTTTTTTTTTATATATAATTTTTAAAATTTCAAAAATTTTATAAAAGTTACTTGCTTCAATTTCTTCTTCCACTTTAGAATAAAAAAAAACAACAATTAATTACATAATATTTAGTCAAGTTTGATTAAAGCAGAGTTTACCTTCCATTGCTAAAGTTTTTACAAAAAATTATTAAACGATAAAAAATTTTGAGTCATATGTTCAAAAAAAATTGGAAATGAATTTTAAGTGAATTGGTAATTACAGGTTTTAAATATATTTTTAATTTAAATTTTTAATTTGTAAATAATTTGTTTTATAAAATAAATTATTACCTTCTTCTCCACCTCGGTCTGCTAGGACGGCTGCAATAGCCTGGTCTTGGGCTTCGAGGGCTAAAAATTTAACAAGATGAAATTTTATTATTTTATCTTGCTCAATTTAGGAATAAATAATTGACAGTAAAATTGAATATGATTTGTAGGGGTGTAGCATATGTGTTTTTATAACCATAAATATACCTCTGGACTTTCTGTTTACAATTTAAGGCAGCTCTTAAAATTCTGTTTAAGTTTTAATTATATATTTTTTTAAAATTTTTATTTTTATAACTTAAATTGTTTTTGATTTATATACCTGCAACGGCTTGGTCAGCCAATACTAGAAAAATAAATAAAAATTTATATGGTTCTTAATTTATATATAATATACTTAACACCATATAAAGTGATCAAATTAGTTAAATATTATAAAGTGTTTTAACAAAATGTGAGCATTTTATTAATCCTTAAAATAAATTAATATTACAAAACCTTTTATTAAATGATTAATTCTTTAGTTTGCTTTATGTTGTAATTATAATTTTGATTTGTACTAACTGATCAATTAGCATTAAATTTTTGTGTATCTATCGCTCGTGTTTTTGTGTTATGTTTGTCAAGTTCACGTTTGATGATTACACTGGACGACCTATAGCATTATTTATAACAAGTATCGTTTTTGGTCGAATTTTTGGTGCTAATTACGAATATGAAATCAGAAATTTAGCCGATGCCTCAGTTTTTATTCAGTGTTTAAGTTAGAATTTTTATATTTTTTGGGGTTTTTTGGGCTTCTATATCACAAAATCTATGAGTAGTAACAAAAGTTTATAAAAATATTTAGATTACGGAAACATTCATAATTAATATAAAGCTTTGATTTTTTTTATTGATTTTTTTTTTTTCATTTTTATAAAATTGGTGGTTTTTGTCATAAAATCCGTTTTTTGATCTTAAATAAGTTAAAAGTAAATTGCTATTTTAAGCTATAACATTTTTTAGATTTGTTTTTTATAAGGAATCTGATAATGTAGATTTGTGAATTATTGATAGTTAAAGAAATTTTGTGAATTTTTTTTGAACCTCGGACGCGGATAAATAAAAATTGGAGGCATTGGGGAAAAAACTAAACCCGGGATTGTCGCAGGAAAATTCTCTACAAAACCCTCTAAAAATCGTTTATGTTGTTTTTTTTGTTGTCCTTTGTTATTTATTTAACTGATTTTTAATTTAGTAAATAAAAAAATTTTAAAGCGTTTTAAGATAAGCCCTATATAACAATACAATAAGAGAAAATTTATAATTTTTCACAAAAATTTCTTACAAATTGCTAGCGCTACTAGTAACCATTAATAAACCTACAATTATAAATTACGGATGCAGCAGGTAATTACTTAAAGACAAAGTAGGCCGTCCAAAAGGAAACCGTCAAAATTTGACCTCTGTTGATTATAAGGATGTAGTAGCATCATCAACGCATATTGTAATGAAAATTAAATCATATTTAAATAATTTATATTTTCTGAGTTGCTAAATATAGAAACATACGGTCCAAGTTAAAAAAATCCGCTTCTTGGAGATCTTCAATTGCTAAAGGACATTAAATAAAAGTATTTATCTTGAATAGGTAATATCTATTTCCTCGCTATCGTTAAAATAGGAGTATTAATATAATACCCTAATTATGGCGGTCTTAAAGGAGAAGAGACCGCGAGGAGGTGATATTTTAGCATGTATACACTCGATCCTACATGCAGCAGGTTATTTTCAGGAAATACGGACATTAGTTTTCGACATAGCTTTTTTTTTCAATTACTAAGAGAACAGTCTTTTCTTCTTAGAAAACTAGTGTTATTGATGATCTCAATTCTATCCTATCAATTCGTAGAATAATATCAAAAAATAAAAAGAAAACAAATGTTTTTATAAATAAGCAAAAAATAAGGCACACAATATAATATTTTAGTAGGAGATATTAATAAAAAACATTTCAAAACGTAAAGTTTGTCGAATCATAAGGAATTAATTTGTTTAATAAACGTTCTAAGTAAGATTTTTTTCGTAAAAAAAAAGAAATTTATATTTTTGAATTTTCTTATTTAAAAGGGTATTTTTAGTGCCGAGAATCAACCTTTATAGTGTAGAAAAATCACGTTAAACTTTTTTTCTCTATATATATTCCGTACATAATTTTTTAAAATAATTTCTATATTTTATCTTCAACTTCAAAAATATGCCCCTACATTATATTTTCAAAAAAAAAGGTATTTGTATAAAGTAATATCATCATAAGAGGATTCTTTAATAATATAGACTTTGCATTTTATATGTGTTTTAATGAACAACTACCTATAAACTAGGTATATAATTATTTATAGGCAAATCTCGTTTAATTTGGTTGACTAAATAAAAATTATCTGATTAAGGCCACGTGCAAAGTGAGTTTTTATTTTTTTTTACAAAATTTTAAAAATTCTAAAAATTTAAAAAAAAATTATTTTAGAAAAAGCATTTTAAATATACTAGTTTTGGCACTTTTTAAAAATTTGGGTAAAAAAAAATTCGAAATTTTAAAAGTTTTAGGAAAAACACACTTTGCACGTGTCCTAATATAAGATTTATTCACTTTTTTATGATTTTTTTAAAGAAAATACATTGAAATTTAATTTTATTTTGTATTTTTAGTTGATTTACATTACAGGTTTAAAAGATTTTGCTTATAGCAAAAAAATTCTAAATGAATATTTGCGTACCTTCAGGTAATGCTTGTGGTACTTATAAAATAAGATAAAAATTAAAAATACATATAGAGTAATATTATATAAAATGGGAAATGATATTTAATATTACAATGGCATAAAATTGTTTTAAAAAGCAAATTTAAAGTGGCCTGTTTCGGATAAAATAATAATAAAATTTATATTTTTATTTGTCAAAAAACAGTTTTAGGACTATAAGAAATTAAAGAATATTGAGAGGGAAGATTACTATGTTAATAATTAATAATATTTACTTTCAATTCCTTCTGCTCCTATATTTTTTAAATAAAGTTATTTAGGGTTCTGTAAAAACATTTTGACCAAAAATGCACAAAATTACCTTGGGCAAATAGTTGCTCGACTAAATAGAAATTGCAAAGTTGTACATAAGTTTATTATTTTTTTTCACATTGTCTGAAACAAATTATGCAATAATAACTTCAACAAGTTACACAAAGCTATAAAGATTTTGCACTTACCGTTAATATTAAAGAAAGTTGCTTTTTAGCCCGATTATACATATAGGGATAGTATGGGGGATCTTATTAAACGTAGGTATTCTAGCTTTTACACTATATATTGCCGTTTATCTAAATAATCCTTAATGTATCTGGCCTAAATTGAGCAGCTATACGACAATTAAGAATAATTCACAAAATATCTTGGAGTTTACACAAATTATATTATAAATTCTGGACAGATTGCGAAAAATGGCAAACAGATATCAAAAAATTAATAGTATAAGAATATTCTTTAATTAATATCTAAAAAACCTGTAAAAAAAGAAAAGTATTACATATTATTATAAATAGAGCAGTAAAGGTTTAAGTTAGGTCAATATTTTCTTATATATAAATTTATTCACAATATTTATTTTAAATGAATTGTACCATCAAGTTCGTCAGGTATGTTTTGCAGTATTTCTCTTAAAACGGCTAAAAATGCAAATTTGTACGTGGATAAAAATTTATACCATAATATTTATATATATTTTCATATTTTTATTATTAAGATTGGATATCTTTTTGCGATTTAGGTATGCTTGCAATTACCATTAGCTTAAAGGTTAAAGATATTAGGCGCATTCTCACTCTAAAATCTAGAATGCTTCAGATTTTATAATTTGCAAATTAATTAATTTCAATGTGCATAAATTATAAAAATAAATTAAGTGACTTAACTTAATAATGTTGATCTTTAATATAAAAACCCATTATAAAAACTTATCTTTTAGCATTCCTGTATGTTATGATTAACGCCCACTATTGTTTAATTAATTTAAACATGAGAAATTATATAATTTAATTTTTTATCAGAATATTATTTTACAAGCGTTTTTAAGATTTTAACAAAATATTAGTAGAACAATCAAAATATAGAAAATAAAATCTAATATATTAATTACATTCATTTCGAAATTCATTTTGATTATAAGCCGATTTTTGTTACAAAAATAGATCATTCGCAAGCGACAAAATAAGTGGTGTTTTTACTTTTGTAGATACAGATATTTTTAGATTTGACTATTTATGAAAAGTGCAAAATAAATAATTTTTACGTGGAGGACCACCTCTAGCTAAATATAACAATTTACACAATGACAATTCAAAAAATGAAAAAAGATATATAAAACGATGTGAAATTCATCTTTTGGCTTTTATAGAATCTACAACAAATAATAGGAATACATATGTTTGTATTTAAAAAAAAAATTTAAAAATAAAATTAAAAATTTGAATAAAAAAATTAATGTAAAAAAATATAAAAAAAAAGTAAAACCATTATATTTTAGAGGTCAAAAAAATACAATAATAAAATTATGATACTGGTGGCCTTATTAAATATAAATATTTGTTAAAGTTTTTTATTTTTCGTTAAAGTTTTTTATGATTTAATTATTATTTTTAAAATTTTAAGAATGCTATATTAGACCATATTGCCATACATTGCGACAATTAGAATACCCTCAAGAGAAAAAATTAATAATTTATATTTTATATTACAATTAATAACTAATATTTTGTATCTCAAATAATAAAAATAAATTATTTAGTTGTATCAAGCTATACAAAACATTTGGCACCATTTCCTTAAAGACAGGATATGTTGGTTTTGAGTTAAAGTATAAATTAAAATTCATATTTAATAGTATAATGTTTTTATAAAATTAAGTCTTCAATTTTTTTTGTTTTTTTTAACAACTCTTTCAAAAAATTTTATGGCAGATAAGGGTTTATTTAAAAAAGTAACAAATTCAAAATTCTTTTAGATGACCGATCTAGTCTATGAGTCTTTAGTTTTCAAAAATTCACATGTGATGTAGGATTGCTTAAATGTTAATTATGTATAAAAATTTATCATATATAAACATTACCTCGTTTTTTATTTTGAAATTTTTTCAGGACTTTTGGGCTATTGATACGGTAGTTCAATGTTTTGTTCAGGTTAAAGTAATGAATTGTCAGAGTATATTTTAGTCGTGATTGCTTTTCTAAATTTTTAAAAATTACAAAATACAAGGGCGTAGCAAGTTGTAAAGCTTGGGGGGAGGGGGGGAGGGGGTTTTATAAAAAAAAATTTGCCGCCTCTGGCGGCATTATGCGTATGGAAATTATCTTTTTTTATTTAACTAGTATTTTATTTGAGGGGAAGGGAGATTTTAGAATTAAATATTTAAAAATATTATAAATGTATTTTAATTTTATATTTAATTGGTATTTTAGTTTTTTGGGGGGGAGGGGGGGGGGGGGGATATGCACTAAAAATTTTTATATTGAGTGGGGATATGGCATGCTTGGGGGGGGGGGGGGGCTTATCCCCAAATCCATCCCCCCTCTCCTACGCCAATGACAAAATAGTATAGCTGAATATTAATGATAATTTATTATTGCAAGGGCCATAAAATAAAGTTGTTTATTTGTAAAATTTACATTACAAAAGAATAGTTCACTTTAACGTGCGCTTTAAATGTTGTCTTAAAAAAATTACAAATTAATAAGCCGAAGATGTATATAATAAATAAGGCGCGGCCACAAACTAACAACAAGTGACATCCTAGAAATAAACATTACCCCGAAAAAATGGCACTTTCTTGTTTTTGTGAACGAGTATGGAGACAAGAGCCTTCATCCGTGGGTATCCTTGTTTAGTAAAACCTATTGCATTAAAATTACACAAGTCAAAATCAATAAAAAGAAAGTTATAAAAATAAAAAAAAATAATCTCCATGAAGGCCTTATCTTACATAGTTAAGTATCCGTTCCAAATTTTTTTTACGGCCATATTTTAGGTATTTATTTAATAAAAGGCTAAATTTGTCCTATTTGACATATTTGACAATTTTAAAATTACCGAAAAAAAACTTAAAAAAAAGTTATGTTGCATTTTAAAATTACTGAAAAAAAATTTGTCAAGCCTTTACATCAAAATTAAATCATATAAAATGTTTGGCACACAACTTAATTGGAACTCGATTTAAATAAACTGATATTAATGTAAGTTATAATTTAGTTTTAAATACAAAGCATCATTTAATTCTTGATTTTTTTTAGGGAGAGGACGTAAAATTTGTCACTTTAGTAAAATAAGGTTAAAATGGATGTAGCAAAATAGTGAAAGGCGAAAAAACTTCCGAAAACAGAAAATATATGAGATAGGCCCATTTGAATCGTACAAAATTTCTTTTTTACAAAAATAACATTTAAAAAAAAATAATTTAAAAAATTTATGTGCACAAATTTATTGGTAGTGGATAGTAATCTTAATACAAAAATTTCTTAAAATATAAATTACCTTCCAAAGGTTTGCCCACAATGATTGAAACGTAGGATGCATTCTTATGTTTCACATTATTTAAGTAATACTTCAAATTAGGTCCTAAAAAATAAATTAAACAATATTTCTAACATGCAATTATTTCCTAGGCTCGTTTAAAATTCATTTATTTTTTTAAAAAATATTAAACTCACCTAAACCACTGCTTTTTTATAATATCTACCAGCACTCCGAACTGCTGATGTAAATATATTTTAAATTTTTAAAAATTTGTTTTTACCAAAACATAGCTAATTTATATATTTATTATAGACTCTTTTAATTATTACTCTATAAATATTTTTTTATATTAGCATATTTTTTTTATATTAAAATTAAAAAAAATGAATGAACTTTAAAAGTCTCTTGATAGCAATTTATTGAATATTATAAAAAAATTATATTACCCAGATATCGATTGACAAACCGTTTGGGATCTAGAACAATATATTTTTAATATTAGTTTTCTTTAAAGATTAATTTTATAATAAAACACAAACTAACAGAAATATGAAATTCTATTAGGTGATCTGAATCGAGCGCAACTACATTTAAGATATAGTCGACCTCAATTTTCTATTTTCTATTTTTTGGCTTTCAGTTATCTATAACCAATTTCAAGTGTGGAATAAAATGCATCAAAGTTTTATTCTTATTTCTTAATCCATAAATTGGATTTTTAAATTTTCCAAAGACTATGGTTTTCATATATTATTTAAATATTGGTAAAATTAGGCTAGGAATTAAATAATAAACAAAAAACATAAAATAAAGCAAAAAAAAAAATTATGTAAAATGTTTCTTAAAGTAGTTTTTTGCCTTATTCTTATGTAAAAAAATATTTGGTCAATTTCACCTCAAATAGACAAGCTTTTTCCTTTGAAGTCTCAGTTTTGGCTGAAAATTGGTACATTGGTAGGGTCTAGTGCTAATAAAAACATAAATTTCTTTTGACCGGAAGTGATTTTTGTCCGAGATGTGAGCAAAAATATTTTTTATTTTTTTGCAGAAAAAAAATTTGAGCCAACTTTGCGCGCATGTATTATCAAAGGTATTTGTAGAGTCATATTTTTTTATTTTAAAGATAGTAATAAGGGCTACCTTAGATGTTTAGACGTAAAAAATATTTAATAAATTTTTTAAGTTACCAAAAAGATAAAATTAAGTTTAGACACAAATAACTCAAGAAACGTACCTTTAATTTTTCTGAAAAAATTATATAATATGGCCTTTAATAATATTAAGAAATATAGGATTTAAAAGGTTTAGGACCGGCATAAATTTTTACAAAATTTAAAAAAATCAATTTTTTGCCCTAATTTGGGACATATTTATGCCCTGCACTAAATTAGAATATGATAATGTGCCAAATTTGACAGTATTCAAAAAGCCGGACATATGGGCAATTATGCTAGACCATAATAGTTTGATTTAATTGATAACTACTATTATTAAATTTACAATGAAAAAGTGAACCTTAAACCGAAAAAAATAAAAAATTTGCCTGTTTTCAAAATCGACTTTCTGGTTAAGCCAACCTAATTAGTATATATTCATTTTATAGATAAAATATCGCTTAATACATATAATAGCCCCAGCTTTTTTCATTCGATTTTGACGCTTCTACAAAACAATACCTTAATTTGCCAAAAAACAGCAAATGTTCAGGTGTCAAAAAAATAACGCAGATTGTATTCGTCTGTGCAAGCTCATTTTTTAATTATTTTTGCATATTATTAATAATATTGAGAACCTATATAATCAGTCATAATTTGCCTGTTTAAGTTTTAAAAAAAGAGTATATATGTTATGTATAGAAAGTTTTAATAGAACTAGATAGGTAAATTACAAAAAAAGAGATTATGAAATCATTCCATTATTTTAATTAAATTTGTAATTTGTTATATATATTAAAACATATTTTTGTGTTAAAATTCGTTAGGAATAATTTAGTAATAAAAAACATTAGGTCAATGCCCAAATCCATATGCCTATAGAATCAAGTAACAGTGATATTTACTCTTTCTTTAATTGGTCTAGTGCGTCTATATTATAAAATTAAAATGTAATTTGAACTAAAATTGTTGGTTTTTAAACTTTATTAAGGTAGGTTTATATATTGTATGTCTTGTTCTAAATGCCATCTCAAAAACATATTTGGCATTTTTAAAAATCAGTAAAAAATACTTAATGTCTATATTTTATTTATTAATAATGAGTCGAATATTTATTTTCTAAATTCATTATTGAGGCAAATTTTGCCCGTTATAATCTTTTAAAGTTGTTTACTCCATCTGACTTGATTTATGTATTTATAATATCAAAAAATCATATCTCTGTGTAACATAAAATATTTGACTTTTTACGTTTATTTTAAGTTTGTTGATATGCATAAAAAAAGAATATCTGTTGAATCTCAAAATTAGGCCAAATATATTCTATTTTACTTTTTTTATCAGATTTTATGTTGTTGAGGCTGATTTAAAAACTATTAAATAAAGGGAAAAAATAAATTTTTACAAATTTTTTAACCTTATTATTTTTTTTAAAATCCTTCCAAAATTTTTATACAATAAATTTAACAAATTTTTTGAATTTTGCCGAGGATAAATATTGAATACTATGTACTTCCTAGTTCATCAAACTAAAAAGGACTAGTTAACAAATATAAGCATACAAATTTTAAGTTTTTATTTTTAAACCTTAATTTCAAAAAACTTAAGCAAACTTTTGTTTTTATTTCATAAAAAGCTATGGGTACGTCAAAAAATGTTGGGGGAAATATATGTTATATAGCCATGTTTTATGTATAAATTGCAATATTAAATTGGTTTGGTAGTGACCCAAAAAGTCGGCTTTGAAGATAAGAGTAACATACTGAAAATTAAAATTTTTTTGATCTGAGGTTTATATTCTTTCCAAAATTGACAATAGTATGAATCAAATATATAAAACTGTAATAGCCTAACATAATTGCCCTTATGTCTAACTTCTTATATATAATTAAATTTGGCACTTTGAAATATTTTAATATAGTGCAGGGAGCAAATTTTTGTCTTAAAATCAAAAAAAAAAATTATTTTTTTGAATTTTTAAAAAAAGTCATGTTAGTCCCAGACTTTTAAGTTCAAATTATTAGAATATTAAGGAGTATATTTTATTTTTTCAAGAAATTTAGAAAAATGCTTCTTTAGTTATTTTAAACTTAATGTTCTTCATAAAATTGAAAAATTTTAAAACAAATTTTTAAAATAATAAACACATGCAAGATAGCCATTATTGTCCTCTTCAAAATAAAAAAATTAAATCTCTAGCTAAAATACTTTTTGACTTATAGCCTCTCAAAGTTGCATCAAATGTAAAAATTCACCTTGCAAGTTTTTTCTTTTGCCCCTATCTCCGTCAAAAATCACTTCCGGTCAAAAAATATTTCCAGAAATTTCAGCCAAATTAAAAGGGGTACCCTCTTGGACTTGTTGGATTGAGGTGGAATTGACCATTTAGATTTTTAATAATAATTTTTTTTTGATTTTTAATTTTATTTTTTTTGCGCGCAATATTAATTGAACTAAAGGTTCCATGGGTCAACTTATATTGCTTGCTAGCTTATACTGTCACATTGTAAGCTGCATTTAGTCTGGTTGGTAGTTGGATTAATGGTTGACCCCTGGATTAACCCTACAGCGGTCGACTTTTAGAGAGTCTAGGCTAACCTGAGTCATCGACGAGTATTTAAACACATATAATGAACAAGAACTGAAATAGGCAAAATACTGGCGTGTAGTTTTTCCTAAATGGAAAAAGAATTTGGAGGAAATTAAATCGAATACCACCACAAATTTATTAAAAAAAATGTTAGTTAGTTTTAAAATTGTGTTTTGCTTTACTTATGTTCACTGTCCTAAGTCCAGAAAAGGCAGTTTGATATTTGTCCCAGCAAAAAGGGGTAATTGCCATTCGATAGGTCGCAGTGTGTGCCGGAAACTTAAGATAGAATGTCGGTTTGGTCACCTAGAGGTAAATGTGGAAATATGAGCATGGGAATTGAAAATATTCCTGATTAATTGATAAGCATCTTTATAAGGCAAATAGATTAAATACCTAAAATATCGCAGAGATACACTGGCAAAATACTTATTTCAAAAAACTTGATTGGAGCCATCCGTCTGACATGCTAAATTTTTATGCATGTAATGCAATTTAACAAAAAATATAATTTTTTTTATTAACTTTATCATATTGTAAGTGTTTTTGATGTTTATAAATCTGATACTGGTAATATATACCGATTGTAATATTATTTTATTTCTTAAGAAAAGAATATACTCACAATAAATATTTTTTGATTGTAAAACATATGACTTATCTGAATAGACATCATATATATGTGGACAGTTTTAGCGGGCGTCATTGTTGAAATCCCTTCAATTTTATTCAAATACTTTGTTTAAGAGTCTAGTATTAATATACAAGGCTCTGCCCTGACGTGTATGCCGTCTCTTCCAAGAGATGTAGGGGGCAAGGGGGGCATTGTTTTAGCAGGTGAATGACTCTGGCCTTCAACTTTTGCCAGGGTTGTAAAGCCTGCATGCTATAATATTTGGAGAGTGCGGCGTCATTTCGATGGATATTATGTTATTGGCGGAGAGACGCGATTAAACTTATTGATTCTAGGGGTTAAGAACGTTGCCGCATAACAATTTTAATGCTCCTCACAAAAAACAAAAAAAATTAATTTTATGGTATAAATTTCTTAAAAAAAAAGATATTTGTATTACACTGGACAACAAAAAAAAACAACATAAACGACTTTTTAAGGGTTTTGTAGAGAATTTTCTTGCGATAACGATCCCGAGTTTAATTTTTTTTAATGGCTCCAATTTTTTTTAACTCCAAAGTTCAGAAAAAAATACACAAAATTTCTTTTACTATTTATTTTACAAAAAATCTATTGACATATTCAGATTCCTTATAAAAAACATATCTAAAAAAGGTTATTACTTAAATTTTTTAGCAATTTACTTTCTAGTTAGGATCAAAAAACGGAGTTTATGACGAAAACCACTAATTTTACAAAAATGAAAAAAGAAAAAAAAGTTAAAAAAAAATTTAGACTACGTTAATAATGAATCGTTATCTAAATACATTTTAAATTTTGTTACTAACCATAGGGTTTATGATATAGAAGCCCATAATACCCCAAAAATTAAAAAATCTCAACTTTGACACCGAATAACTAAAAATCTGAGGCATTGGCCAAAATTCTGTTTCATATTCGTAAATAGCACCAAAAACTTGACAGAAAACCATAGTTGCCATATGATGCTTAGGGTCGTCCAAAATTTGTTGTCCAGTGTTATATATCATAAAAAATGGCTGTTACATTGAAACTCTGAACATCGGCTGTGCGGACGAATCGTTTTCCTTGTTTTTTTAAAACAGTTATCAAGTAATTTTCGCAGAGGCTGTCATATTTCGGAACTGAGAAAGTTACATTTAACATTGTGGCATTGAGCTGAACGTGAGTTATATTACCTAAAAATACAAAATAATTAATTACTTTAAAATGAACCAAAATGTTTCAAGTAAATCATTATGCTAAAATTGTATGTGGGGAATTAAAATAATGAAATTTTTATGAATTATTCTTTTTCCATATGATGAATTCTTAGCTTCATTTAGGGGGTGTTTTTACTTTGAATAATTTTTATATTTATATATTATTCTTTTATCAAATATGTTTATATACAGTTTATGTCTAAAAATGCCGGGAAGGAATTACGAGTTGCACCAAACACCAGTTATAAATATAAAATTAAAAATTAAAAATTTGATTTAAAAAACAATACTTTTAATAAAAGTTTTTTATACCAAATATAAAAATATAAAAAATTTTTTTCGTGAAAAAATAAATCCAAATGCTTCCTAGGCTGCAGCTAGTGAGGAAACAAATTTTGATGAGAAGTTGAGAGCATTTGATTAGCATAGTGGCTAATGTAAAAGATCTTTTTAAGACCTTTTTTTTAACTTTTTGTAGGCATATTGGGGAGTAAAATCAAAAAATAATACAAAAATATAATTAAAACAATAATTTTAGAACTACACCAAAATAAAATATATTATGTAATTGAACTGTTTGTAAATAAAAATAGTAAAAATGGGCAATTTTAGGCCCTATTTCCCTTCAAAATAAAATAAGAACCAAAGAACAAAGTCACTATTAATATAAAAAAATTTGTAAACACTTATGTTTTTCTCTATGACTTAGCTAAATATATATTTTTGTAATTTTGAATATTGTAACGAGAATTTTTTAATATTTAGATTTATATTAATTAGTAACAAACTTCTATTTTTTAGAAAATACAAATATCAAAAAAATGGTTTTGAGGTTTTTCCCATAACTCTCCCGCTTCATATAGTGGCGCCAATCTATTTATGGCGGTGACTCTTTCTTAATCGATCAAAGCAATTTGGTTAATTTACACGCACGCTGACGACCTTTTAACCATAGTCTCTTACTTTTTGCTAAATTGATTATGACCTTCTGATTAAACAAGTCATTCGACACATCTACCATTATATAAATCTATTTAATAAAGATAAAGTCGGGGCTTTGTAAGAATTCTTACCCGAACCTTTTGCGCGTGAATATTTACCGATGATGCCAGAATATAGATATTAATTCAAAAATTCTTACCTATTGGCTTGTCCATTCCATCTAATGCAATTTTTTAAAAATTTTGTTTTGTAAGTATGGTTTATAGAAAGGCTTATTTTGGTTATCATCCTACATGTAGCTAAACAAATCTACCAATGCCTAATCAAATAAACTTCTCGATGTGCCTGAAATACGTTTTTTTAGACTTATATATATATATATATAGTAAGTTTCAGATTAGTATATAATTAAATTTTTTTTTTAAATTAAAACTTTTTTAAAATTAAAAATAAATTAAAAAACCACAATATAAATTTATCGCGTCTAACCAACAGACTATTTGCCAATTTTATTTTAGAGTTTGTCCGAAGATGTAAAATTGAGATTAAACAATCTTACAAATTATTATATGGTCAATTAGATTGAAAAATGTAAAACAAACATAAATTAATTTTTGAGACACTTATCTCCTCCCAAAAATTTGGAATTATATATATTTTTTGATTTTCTATATTTCGGAATGACCGTGATCCATAAAAATATACTTAATATGATCTCAACATTTTTTTTAATTTAAAATATTTTTATCATGAATGTAAAAATAATCTCCTGTATGTTCTACAATAATAAAGAGTTGTTACCAGGATTTAATTAAAGAAATGGTAGTTAATTTTTATATGTAAATTCAAAAATGTTCTTAATTTTTAAATAATGGAACTGGCAAAAACATTTTTTTTTAAAAACTATAAAATTAAATTTTTTCAAAAAAATTGTAGAAATTAAAAAAAAACAAAATTTAAGCCTAAAATTTTTATATTCTGTTTATTTCTTTTTAAGTATATTAAACACTTACAAATTGTTTTTTTCCTAATTATTTTATTTTAATAAATGTTCTTTTTTACTGATAGAATACTTTTTATAATTGGCCAAGGGCATTAAACTTACGCAAATGTATTTCCCGTGCGAATATATAGCTCTCAACACCATCAACCAGAAGTTCAATTGTAAATTGTAGATATCCAGCAGTGGGTATGGTCATATACACTTTACTCTTATTTGTGACCATCTAAATATCAATTCTAAATTAAATATCCATCGATATAATATATAATGGTAGAAGGTAAATGGCCCCTTTTTAAACATTTTATTTTTCACTTTTAATACATAATAAAAATTGGCTCGTTAGGGGATATCAGAAACACTTTTATACATACAAAAATTAACCCATATTAAACTTTTTTTAATTATAATACTTTGTATCATATTATCATTTTGTTTTTCTGGTCAAACCGAAGATTGTTATAAAAGACCTAAAATTTACATATATCTCTATATTCAAACTATGTTGCTAAAACAAAATGAGATGCAAAATTTTTTTATTGCATATTTTAAGTTAAAGAGAAAAAAAATCTTGTCCAAATTATTAGTAAATGTGGTTAATGGACCGTCCAACTATCATATTTGCAAAAACAAGCTTAACAATTTAACAATAGGAAGTTTTTTTAATTGAATTTTAAAATTAAGAAATAAATGCGTTTTTGACTAAATGGAGATACGTTATATAACCCAGGTCAACAAATACACAAAATCAGTTGAAAATTTAAATGAATTCATCTACATGACAGACATATCTCATATATATTTTCTGTTATTCTAAGTTTCTTCGGCCTTTGGCTTCATAGATCTTTCCTTAACGAAAAATGGTCTTTTCTGAACAATATGACAGATCTAAAGACACCCTAAAAGATATTTAAGAATTTTTTTTCACATGAATATACCTTTTATATTTATCATGACATACGTAGGACAAAAAATTTCAATGTCAGTAGCGTGAATTTTATGAAAACATAAAAGAATGCATCCCAATGATGGCCAAATCTCATATATATTTTTCGTTTTTCTTAGTTCCTAGGTTCCTTAGATCCGTCTATAACGAAAAATGACCTTTTTTGACCAAATTCACAAATTTAAATATAACCTTAAAAGCAAAATTTTAACAATTTTTTTTGCATATAAAAATCTCTTACTAATAATTTTAATCATAAATAATAAAAAATAAATTTTATTAATGTATCAAGCTCTTACATTGGCAATACAAAATATTTCGCGTCAAACTCAAATACGACACGATATGTTCTCGGTTTATAATGAAAATATGATTTGAAGTTTGAAATCACTAGTTTAACTGTTGTGAATATGCACAAATAAAATTTCAATTTATTTTTGTTTTTGCATCTTTTTTGGTTTTATGACCTTTTTTCCTAAAATTTTCATTGTTTATAACTGACTAACTAAGTTTGATAAGGAAAAACGGTAAACGGATTTGTTGATCCCTATGGTGGCAGGCTTGATCTATTTATTCAACTCATAACTCTCAAAAAATTGTTGACCAGTGTTATGAGTAATAGATTTAATAAAGATTTCATCAATCAGCATTTAAATAATACATAATTTTTGCTATCATTAAACGTAGTAAAAATATTATTTGTGGTTTGCATTTGGCAATTAAATTGTAAATATGCAAAGAAAAAATTTTAATTTATTTTTGTTTTAGAGTTTTTACTTTTGTTTAAAATTATTTTTTTATTGTTTTAAAGTTTTTTTTATTTTTGTGTAATAGTTTTTTTTATTTTTGCTTTCATTCAACATTTTCAATGTTAATAGCTAACCAACTTCTGATTAAAAAGAATTATAAACAAATTTTCTAAGATGACAGGTTTGATCTCTGTTGCTAAATCAAAATTTTTAAAATTTGTTGACTTGTTTAATAGAGCAAAAATTATTATAAAGATCATTATCTATCAACGCTTAAATGTATATTAATTCAAACACAATTTTTTTACAATAAAGCCCTAAAAATTATTTATTTTATTTATTAAATCTCTACAACTATAATTAAAGAATATTAATGAACGAATAATAAGTCTAGAGTTTTTTAGTTAATAAATTGTATTTTGATTTACAAAAAAATATAAATGGTGGCAGTAAAACGCAAATTTTATAAACTTTAGTTTCTATGGGGTATGTTTGAGAATCCTGATCCATGTAGTAATAGCTCACATTCAAGGTGTAATGGGTTAAATTATTGACATATTTATCATTGAGTGCGATACATTTTCTGAGACCACGTCCAGTTATTAGTATATCTAAAGAAAGAGTAAGAGTCGGAGAAAAATATTTTTTTTAGCTTACAAAAATATATTAAAAATTTGAATTGGTAAATATGTTTTTTTGCACACAAATATATATGAAAAATCAAAAATTAATAAATTTATTTAAACATATTAAAAATTAATAAACATACTATATAAACTTAAGACAGCCTTATAGTAATTGGCATTGAAGTTGACCCTAATACTGTTTATAATTTAATAATTTTATATCTTTAATAAAACATTTCATTTTATTATGCAAAACAAATTTAGATCTAAGATAAACTTTTTAATTATGTATTTAAGAATCAGGTACCTCGGTATGTAAAATTCCCCATATGTATGATAAAACCAATGGTTTTAAGATTTCCCTCATACCTTTCCCCATTTAGGGGGCGCCATACCAGCTAAGGCTTTGACTCTTTTAAATTGCACACGGGTTATATAGTATGATTTGCTCGCACCCCGGTCCTAAGTTTTTAGCCTACTCAGCAGATACAAACTGGTTATACATGATTTTTCCAAAGAAAAATAGCCTCCTGTACACGGATTCGAACTCGCAACTCCTGCGTGTAAGGCTGGAAGGTTTGCCATTGAAATTTTGAGCCGAACCATATACACGATAAGGAGAAAAAAGCTTGGCAGGTAGAGTTTAGAGTCAGCTAAATCACCTAGTATGCGAGGCTCAATCATAGGAAAGTGTTTTCAAACACATTCAGACCCATGGAAATCACATACTATTTAAATAATTTTGTTTAGATCTTTGGCTCAATCCAGCCCATGCAGCACTCAAGCTCAACTTTACATCCAACTTTTCAAGTCTAAAGAAATGGGGCTATCAACAACAACAACATATTTTTGTTTAGCATCTACCAATAGTGGTGGGGAAAAACTGTCAATTTTTTTTATAAATTAAAAAAATTAACCATAATATTTTTAAAAAAATTATTTTACAAAATATTATTAATTAATTACTTTCCTAATCTGGGCTGTCCCCTAATGAAAAAAGTCTGGGGAAGCTCACAGATTTTTTAGACATGGGACTAACTTAGGGATTTTCAAATCCGTTTACCGTTTCTAATCAAACTAAATTAGCTATACACATTAAAATTTTTAGAACAAATTTTTTAAACTAAATAAGAATATCTTACCTAAAATTAGTGAATTAAATATACATTTAGTTAGCATAAAGTCATAACCTATTTTGGTGGTAATATATTATTCTCGGGAAAAGTGAAAACATATAACGTTTAATACAATAGTAGTTTTACATTTAGAGTTTTAATTTTTATAAGGTTACCCTCATTGGAATCCGTTGGTTTGCATTGGAAAATTGCTAGATACGATAACAAATTAAGATAGACATAATGTATAAAGATATAAAGCTTTGTAAATCGTTTATTGACACGCTTTAGCTGCATAAATGCACATTGGGTTTTTATTAACATAGCATCTATACTAAATTTAAGTCAGATGCGCCATTTACGTAGGGTTAGAGTTAGGAAAGGGGGTGGGGGGGGGGGGGCAGAACACTTCTTAAAATTTTTATTTTTGTTGGTTTTACCTAAAGAATCAATTTTCCAACACTCTTCAATTTTGATTAAAGAAGGCAAAATTTGTATTGTGTGTTTAAAATATTGGCATATATAAACTTGCCGAAGGTAACACTTTTTATAGGAATTTGATCCTCCCTTATATAAAAATTATGGTTATGAGTGTGCCCGAAAATCTCACAACCAGTAACCATAATCCAAAATCTTCTATGTGCCAAGAATCAATTTTACAGCCGCCATTTGTGTTTAGCTGCTTATATAATTGTTTTCGCTTAATCAAAATTTATTATATTTTTTGAAAAATTATTTTTGCCCTATAAATAAAACTTAAACCTAACTCCAATTTTTAACGGTTTCACACTTTCCAATTTCCATATTACAGATCAGATTTTTTTAAGAAAGTTTCAAGTTTTAAGACTGAGTAAGAAAAAAGTGCTCCCTCGAATCATTAGAATTTTGGGTCAGATATGTTAGATGGACACTATGCGAAAATAATATTCAAACAGCATTAAATTTATAGCAGTTTACCAATCGTCCAGGTGGCATAAAATATTAAACGATAGCAAGATGCAAGCATTTAATTTTTGGATTTTTTTTAGTAATTTTAATTTAATTTTAAAATCTGTCAAAAAAAATTTTTTCTTTGAATTTGAAAAATTTAAGGGTTTATAAACTCGTAATTTAATTTACAAAAATAATTGTAGAATTAGTCTAAAAACGATAAATTGATGGCTTTCAAAGATAAATTATTGACATTTTCTAAATTTTAGTTTGGTTAAGAGGTTGAAAGGCAAGATATATAGTTTTTGCTTCAATTATTGCAATGTTTACAGGTATAAATGATAAAAACTTCGAAAACCGAGAATTAAATTTTAGTTCTAGACGTCTGGGTTTAACACACCTGTCCTAATTTTTAATAATGTAGGTCAGACATATTTACATTTTAGTCTGGGACTGTGACCCAAAAATTCTAAGAGGGCGAGGGGGGGGGAGAGGTGGGTAGTTGAATTTTTATTTTTAAAAACGTCTTGTGTAAACAGTATTAAGATTTTCAAACAGACCCCTGAAAATTATGCAGTATAAGCTTTAAAAAAGAGGCTTTCAGGAATTTAACAGGAACTGGCAAAAATTAAGTCTTTAAATGTTTTTTTCTTTCAAAATCATGAAAATTTGTTTTTGTAATTATGACTTTCATTTCGCACCAAAAGTACTCAGAATTTATGGCTTTTTTGATATAATGTTTAATGATTGAATTCTCGAATCTACGTTCTTGCCATTTTTTTGCTTCACGTTAAAGTTATAATTAAGAATTCAAAAAACTTTTTTAAAAATGAGCAAGTGTCAATCCATACCATATTTGAAATGTAAATTTGATTTATAGTAATTTTAAAGTTAAAAGGCTACTTATGCTGAGGTTAATATCATTAAAACTATTAAACTTACCCAGCATGTTTGTTCACTGTTATTATTAGAGTTAGGCAGAAACGATGGAAACAGTAGCATCTTTTTAAAATTATTTACCTTGCATCTGAGACGTACTTAAGAATTTTTTTTTAAGATTCGGGGGAGAGTGAGGAATAGATTAAACGTGGTAAATATAGGGCGCGTTCAGATTCATTTTATTTTTTTCAAAAATTTAAAAAATTTTAAAAAATTTATTTTTTTTTTTAAATTTTTTAAATTTTTCTCTCAAAAAAACATTTTTAATGCTAATAACCAAAATTGGCAACTTTTTGTAAAAAAGTGTTCAATGTCAAAATATATAAATTCTAAAATTTTTAAAAATTTTACAAATTTTTAAAAAAACGAACTGAGTCTAAACGCGCCCTAAAGAGGAACCAAAGGGCGTATGTTGTTATGTAGGTCTAATTTTTATTTCATTTTTACACAAGGAACATTTTTTTTAAAGGTTATTATATCTTTCGCTTCTTTATTTACACGATATTTTAATTACCGTTCCTAGTAAATAGTTTTACAAGGGTGATCGTTTGACTGATGTGTTTGCACTAGGTTTGCCCATTTCTTTTCTACCCCCTGGGTTTTCAATAGCCAATAATTTTGGGCCGTAAATTTTTCCTAGCTTAGTTAATTTTAGGTTACAATTGATTAATGTTTAAGGGACTAGCTCATACCCAATAACAAATTTAGCAATAACAAACTAAGTGTTTGCTTTTTGATTTAAGCAATAGATATAATTAATTTTAAACGATACTATGGTTAACTATACCTTCAGTTTCAAATACAGGAAAATTTTCATCATAAAATTAATATTTATAATCTATGTATAGAACATTAAATAACTTCCCCATGAGTGTTGTGAAGAAAATTAGATGGTTTTAAAAATTTTTGAATATATTTTTCTCAATTTCATATCAATTAATTTAAGTTTATTTAAAATTTTTTGTCTATTTTTTCCGAACAATTGGGGCAATCTCACACGACGCTATTTTTCACACTGGAAGCGTTTGGTTCGATAACCTTTAACCCAAATGCCGCTAACAATAAAGCATATCTGTATTCAGGAGTGCGAGTTTTGTTTATCATTAAACATTCGTTCAAGTTAATCTTGTCAACTACAATTTCTTGTTTATATAGCGAACTATAATATATATTTATGAATAATACTTCTCGTATAACACAATTTAAATTTTTGAGATATAATTGTTTGGTATAAAAACTGTTTTTTTTTTGGATTTTTAAAACTTTGTACCGTTTATTTCTGGTTTAACATGGTAAGTTTGTTGGAGATTTATAAAAAAAATAGGTTAAAAAAAACACACATGTTCTACCTAACTAAATATTAGCACTTGCGACATTTTGATGACATTAAATATGAAGATAAAAGGAAAATGGCAAATAGATAACTAATATATTATTATTCGAACAATATATTTGGGAAAATTTTTTAATTTTGCATAATTTGCGACAATTTGTTGACATTATCGGCACACCTAAACTTGACAAAAATTACCTTAAATACTATTTGTACAAATGGTCTAATATAAAAATCACCACCAAATATAAAATTTGTCAAATAAAATTCTATGTAGATATGAAATTAATTATTTTATTAAATGAATTAATTTTTGCAAAAAAAGTAAACAAAAATTCATAAAATTATCAATGTGAAATATTTGCATTCAGCCAGAGCTGGGAAGAAACCCATTTTTTGACTAAACTCAAATTTTTGTTTTTTAAAAATTTTGTGACAGATTAAAAAAATCAATTATAAATAAAAACAGAATATAAGCAGAAAATCTTCGATTTTATATATATTTTGTTGATTAAAGCTAAAACCCTTTATTTTTTCTAATTTTCAAAAAATAAAAAAATGGGTTTGACCCAAAATTGGGCATTTTCCCAGCTCTGCATTCAGCTGCTTTTCCACTAATTTACTACTCTATTATAAAAACTAAGTTTGGGCAAAAAAATACACAATTCCTACTTCCATTGGGCTATTGTTAATTTTTAAACTCCAGGGGAAAAAAGGATTTTAACTCCAAGCGGTTTATGAAAATTTAGACAAAGTCTCCTGTGACCCCCCTTTGAAGACACCGAATTTCGAAGTCTTGACATGCCCTATGTATGCTTTTATGTTTTCACAAATTTATATTTTGTGACATTGTTTATTTATCAGTTTTGGTAGCATTTAAAGTAATTTGTTTATAAATAATAAAGAAAAAAAAATTTATAAACTTTGAAACATCCAAATTTTTGAGTTAAAAAGAAAATGGAGTCTGACCCGCTCATTAAATTAAGATAAAAATAATGGCCCAAATTTTGTTTAAATAATAATTAAAATATGTCGCACATATAATTTCCTAGATATTGCTAATTTTGACAAGTGAAAATTAGGGAATTGCGGAAAAAGTTAGATTTAGGTTTAAGTTAATTTTTAGTTTATTAAATGACGTTAACCAAAAATCAGATAGGCAGCAAAAAACAGAAGGAGGTTTTAGAATTGAATATTGACACATTATAGTAAGTTATTGTTGCCCAACCCCCCCCCCCCCCCCCCCCCGTTTCTACCGTCTGTTTAGGTAATGTGTTTGGCCTAACACATTAGTATTTGCGATTGCGACTAGCTAATGCAATAATTTTTAACCCCTCCCTCTGCCTTTTCTACCTAAAATGAATTAATTGCAAAAGAATAAAAAGGTTATTTAATTTTTAAGAATATTATAATTGATATAGGAAAACAACTAGGTAGCTCGGATATCACTTTTTTTAGTCAGACCTATTTGACAGATATACTTACCATCACAAAAAATTATAGATAAAAAGTATTTAAATCAACAGTAGGGGAGAGCGGGGCGAGGTGGTGGTGGCGAAGCAACCTTTTTAAATATTTTGGGCACTGTAAAAGTGAATTGGTTAAAAATGAGTTCTAAAATATATTTTAAATAAGCATAAAAAATTGAGAAAAAAAACCTTAAAAGACATCTTATTAAAACAATAGGGTAAATAAACTGTTTTTTGGGCACTTTTCCTTGAAAAAACTTTTATATAGTTTTTACGCTTAATCAAAATATCAATGAAATAAATAACTAAAATAAAGCATATAAATCAATAGTAGGGGAGAGCGGGGCGAGGTGGCGAATGTGGCGAAGTAACTTTTTCAAATATTTTGGGCACTAATATTGAATTGGTTGAAAATGAGTTTTACAATATATTTTGATAAGCATAAAAAATTGAGAAAAAAAACCTTAAAAGACCTCTTATTAAAATAATAGGGTAAATAAACTGTTTTTTGGGCACTTTTCGTAAACTTTTATATTGTTTTTACGCTTAATCATAATAATGAAATAAATGACTAAAATAGTTTTTTTTATAAAAAAAAGTGTTATTTAACTATTCTATATATTAAGCCTTTTAAAAACGCTATATATAAACATTTTAATTTTACATATTTAAGAGGGTGTGGGGCGATGTGTTTGGGGATCGGGTGGTTCTTTTATTTTTAGCAGCTGTTATTATTATGAGAAACTACAAGCGAAAAACGTACCATACGAAATTACTTTACAATTAGCTTTAAAGGATTTAAAAACCGGCAATAGTACAAATATAATTAAAAAGAAATATTATATTTTTATATTTAGATATTAGCGAAACAACATTAAAAAGTTTAAGTGCTTCTAATAAGGACTATATGTTTAAATTATTTTATGTAATAAAAAGCTAATAACCCCATATATATTATTTCTTGTTTATTATGAACTTATTTATTAACCAACCTTTCACCACTTGGCCCCGTTGTTAAGGCGAAGTGGCCGAAAAAAATGATTATTGACTCGAAATATCTGTTAAAACACAGGTAAACAAATTTTTGAGAGTTATGAAATGACTATAGAACAAACCTGCCATCTTATATTCTGTTTACCGTATTTCCTAATCAAACTTAGTTAGACAGTTATAAACATTGAAAATTTTAGAAAAAAAGGGTTAAAAAACCAAAAAAGATTCAAAAACAAAAATAAATTGAAATTTTATTTTACATTTTTACAATAATTAAACTGTTAAATTTAAACTTCAAATAATATTTTTATAAAAAACCTATAATACATCGTGTCGTTTTTAAGTTTGGACGCGAAATATTTTATATTATTTAAATGCCGATTTAAGAGCTTGATATATTAATTAAATTTTTTTTCCATTATTTGTGATTAAAAATATAAGTTACAAGGGATTTTAATATGCAAGAAAGATTTTAAAATAATTCCTTTTAAGGGTATATTTAGATTTGTCAATTTGGTCAAAAAGGGCAATTTTTTGTTATAAACGGATTTAAGGAGCCAAAGACGGAAATATGAGATTAGGCCATCATGGGGATGCATTCTTTTTTCATAAACATAAATATTTGGTGACCTGTGAAATATAACAGTTTAAAATCTTGTACATAAATTAAATACAATACTGAAATATCTATCTTTTGAAATACACGATGATTGAATCCACCATTTAAAAAAAAGTTATGATCAAATATTGAAATAACAACCATCTCGCCCCGCGCAGGTCGTAGATAATATCAAAAAATGACTTTGATGATACCGGGTTTACGTCGTGGAGTCAATATTCCGAATAAAATACATATGGTATCTTTACTCTCTCCCCTAATTTCTTGGATACAATAATTCTGGCGCAACATCGCTACTTTTTGGATTTTCACTTAAAATAATTTAAATTTTATTTTTTTTTTTAAAATGTTTATCAAAATTTTTCTTTTTGGTCAAACAAAATTTTATGGTTTCTTATAAATTTGTCGTCTAAATTCAAAAATATAAAAACGATATAAGACGGCCTACACAAAAATATGTGTCACCATCCAAACGAAATATTCCGCAATATATTATTGACTTTTACAAAATGTTAGTATAGTGGTTAAGTAGCTAAAGAGCAAGTTTTTGATATTTTCTTTTATAGTTTTTGAAATATACCATAAGTCTAAATCCGTTTGAGTGATCACACACACGTCTTATTGTAAGTCAGACATATTTCTCTTAAGTTCATGGCCTTTACCCCCCCCCCCCCCCCAAGTACAAAAAAGTTTGGGGGGGGGGGGGTTTAAAATTTTATATTGAACCATCTATTTGCACATAGTTATTGCTATTTGAAATAAACAGACTTTAGCAAAATTATCCAGTAAACCCATAGTATAAATTAATTAATTAACAGATAAGCAATTAATTAAAAAAAATTTTAGCGCTACAAAATGCTTATCTCAATTCATACATTGATAAATTTTATTTTGGTTGGTTGCTTATCTCGCCTAAAATAGTTTAAGTGCACAGATTTTATGTTTTAAATCCATTTCACTGGACAATAAATGGCCGACCTTAAGCAATGTTTATGGCAACTATTGTTTTTGTTAAAGTTTTTGGTGCTTACGAATACGAAATCAGAATTTTGATCAATGCCTCAGACTATTAGATAGTGTCAAAGTTAAGATTTATCTAATTTTGGGGTATGGGTAGTAACAAAAGTTAAAAAATATATTTTGATTACGGAAACATTCATTATTAACGTAAGGCATTTAAATTTTGTTATAAATTTTATTTTTTTTATTTTTATAAAATAAATGGTTTTCGTCCTATAATCCCTTTTTTAATCTAAAAATAAGTTATAATAACTATAAACTTTTTTAAATATGTACTGTATATGCCAATAAATATTTCGGGAAATTAATGGTTAAAGTAATTTTCATTATTTTTTTCTAAACTTTAAACTCGGTTAAAAAAATTGGGGCATTGAAAAAAAATTAAATCCTGGATTGTTATCGCAAGTCTCCACAAATCGTTTATTTTGTTTTTTTTTGTTGAGTGTTATAATTTAGAATCATATAACAAACGTTTGCATTTTTTTGCCCAATGCTGAAAGTTTAAATAAATTTAAGTATGTTTAATATAAGTCACAGCCTCACAACACAAAACTAAATAGTTATAATAAGCCGTTATTATTGAATATAATTTAATTTGTTTAAATTAAAAAGAATATTACATTTTTGTTATAGGCTCAACACCAAACAAGATATAGTCTGAGGACCTACAATTAGAAAAAAGCAAACATTGGCAATAACTAACAGTTAAATTTAGCTATGAATTATTGTTAAATTATTTTACTGGCTTACATATGAGTCGTCAAAATTTTTTGAATTGAAGGGGGTAAGAAGGGGGGGGGGGGGGGGGGGTCGAGGAAAACAGAAATAAGACTATAGGTTTGAGGTTACCATACTTTTTCCCCTTTAAAAGCGTCAAACTTGACTAAGGCTTTGACTCATATAACACGAGCAAAGCAATTAATATTTCCGACGGGCTAAATAATAAGATTTACCCGCAAACTAGATTTTTTGCCTAGGCTCTCACTTTAATCATATTTGGGGCCTAGTTAGCAGCTGGCCACTTAGCTTTAAAGTTTTTGCAAATGTTTACTATTTTTCCGAATAAAAAAGCCTTCAGTAAACGGATTCGAACTCGCAACCTCATGCGTGTAAAACTGGAATGCTTGCCACTGAATTTGAGCCGATTGATATAAACAGACGTGAAAAACATTTTTGGGAAACAATATAGTGTGCTAAATTGCTATATAAACTTTTTATTAGATTTTTACATTTTTCCGATAGCATTGGACAACAAAATTTGAACGTCCTTTAGCACATTTATTGCAACTATTGGTTTTGGTAAAGCTTTAGGTGGTAATAACGAAAAAATTAAAATTTTAGCCAATGCCTCAGATTTTTAGTTATTGGTGTGGGATTTTTCTTTTTTTTGGGAAATTTTGGGCCTTTAAATTATAAAACTTGTGGGATACAAAAGTTTAAAAATATATTTATATTACGATAACATTTATCATTATCGTAGAACGTCTAATTTTTAAAAGATCAAAATTTTTTACTTTTATTTATAAAAAATTAGTGGTTTTCGTCATAAAATTAATTTTTGGATCCCAAATAACAAATTATTAATATATTTAAAATATCTTTTTTTAGATAAGATTTTTATAAGGAATCTGAATATGCCAATAAATTTTTTTTTTAAAAATTAATAGATTAAAAAATTTTGTGAATTTTTTTTTTAATTTTGAAGCGGTTTAAAAAAAATGGAGGCATTGGTAGAAAAAACTTAACCTAAGATTGTTATCGCAAAATTCTCTACAAAACCCTTAAAATCTGTTGTCCAGTGTGATTTTATTATCTTTTTTTACTTTATTTTATCTAAATAACCGTAACAATGAAATATGAGAATCAGTCACAGTCCTTCCACAACGGTACGCTTTTTCTACTATTTAAGTATGTGCTGTTAATACTTATTGGCTAAATTAATTTTTTATCAGGCAAATATAAAAAGAACATGCTGAGCAATAATTTAAACAATTTAAAATGTTTTACATTAGGCTCGGCCCAATTTAATATGTTTTTACTAAAAACGGCACGATGTTAATTTCAAAATATGTGAGCAATAATTCAAAATGATACATATTAGAACAAACAACATATATTTGTACGATAATAATAAAATTATAAAACATCAAATACCCTTAAATTAGTTTAAGTTATAAAATAGGTAACATTAAATTATATTTTTCCAATTTTCGTTGACGTATAATAATCATTCACAGTTTTCACAAATTCTTCAACGAGGGAATGTCAGCCAGGTATGTTCCACACGACGCTAATCTCCACCAATATTGGAAACGTTTTGTTCGCAAACTTTTAGCTACGATTTCGTTAAGCAATTTGGCATATCTGTATTCTGGTGTACGTGTGTTGTTGATCCTTAAATCTTCGTTCAAATTGACTTTGTCAGCAACAATATGTTTGTTTACAATTGGCAAACCTAATTTTGTATTTATTACACAGGTCAACAAATATCAATAGAAACGAGATTTTTATGAAATAAAGAATGCATTCCCATGATGGCCTAATCTTATATATCTTTTTCGTTTTTAGTTTCTTCCGTCTTTGGCTCCTTAAATCCGTCTATAACAAAAAAATGGCTATTTTGACCAAATTGACAGGTCTAAATATACTCTAAGAAGAAAAAATTTAAAAATCTTTTTTGCATACAAAAATCCCTTGTAACTTATATTTATAATCATAAATAATGAGAATTAAATTTTATTAATATATCAGACTCTTACATCGGCATTTAAAAAATACAAAATATTTTTCATCCAACCTTAAATACGACACGATATTATTAGTGAAAATATTATTTGATATTTGAATTTAACATTTAATCAATTGTAAATATGCAAAAATTTCAATTCATTTTTTTTTTGAATCTTTTTTGTTGTTTTATTTCATTGTTTAAACGGATGTGATATTCCCTAAAATGGCAAGCTTGATCTCTGTAATTAACTCATAACTCTCGAAAAATTGTTGACCTGTGTTATTATTACACAGTTTAAAATTTTCAAATATATGAATATATTTACTTGGAATAAACGAATCCCAAAGCCGTTCAATTTTTTTAACCAAAAAACCTAGGTCACCGGTGAGAGTTAAATCTCATTTTATTCTGCAGAACCTGCTGTAAAAAACGGGGCAAAGCCAGCCATCTCCTTTAGTAAGTCTGCTATATAACAAATAAAGCTGAACATTTCTTTTTTTATCTAAAAAGACAAATTATTAGTTTTAAACTAATATAATATATAAATTTATGCGCACGCACATGCCTTTGACGCGCTCACGAAGAGCCTATGAAAAATTTTTATTATTTATTTTAGTTTTTGATTTTTGTGGCGATAATTGTGTTAATTATTTTTAACTATAGAAAAAAAAGCTTTGGTTTAAAGAGAGCAAAGGTTTGGTTTGGTCCGTTCTGTGGATAGAGATTTAATAAACAAATATAATTTATTTTAATTTCAACAATAAAGTTATTGTATTGTTTAAAGTCTTAATTCATAATATTTAAAGTTCACCACATAACAGTTGAAACATTTAATACTAAAGATCATGTCAAGGAATAAATTTTAACATTTATCCCCCCCCCCCCCCTCTTCCAAAGACTATGCCAAATTGCCCTTCTCTCCCCAATGTTTTACAACGCTCGAAATATAACAAATGCTTTTTTTCCCCAACCCCCGGATTACCATATTGTATTTACCAAGTAGAAAACATTGCTATGTGCGAAATAATCCAAATCCCGTTTTAGATTAATATAATTAAAATAAATTCCAGGTAAAAATCTAAAAATTGAATTATTACTTAATAAATTTTCTAAAACTTTTAAAAGGTAAAGGTTACGAAAGATGTGCCAAATTATGCAATTTATTTGACTCCTGCACAGGAGTTTGGCTTTAACCCGATAAAAATTTGAAAAACAAAAAAACCAATTGAGAAAATGTTACACAATTTCAAACAATTTTCTAAAAATTTTTGTAAAACTTTGCAACTGTAATAATATAAAACCGTCTTGAGAATCAGTTGCATGTGTGTAATAAGTCTTAATGAACACATCCTTATCGTGGCTCACTAGCATGTTTACCTATTAAAATAAACTTTGTAATTATCTTCAATTTACGATAAATTTGTGACTAAATTTTTAAACAATTATGTGTGGACGACAAATTTAAATATTTATTATACAAGTCTATTTAGAAAAACCCCAGATAAAGTTATAATTAAGCATGATTGAATGAGTCCTAATAATTACTCCCATTTTTAACATTATTTTGACTATTATTCAATCTGATTTATGCATTGTGAAGTCTATATAAATTCTTACATTTTATCTTTAAAAATATTATATGCAAAACAAAATTGTAACTTTTTATAAAATATAAAAAACCTATAATTTAGACTAAGTTTTTGGGGTTTTTATGACCCCCAACAATTTTAATTTTGACCATAATGTAGCCTCACTATAAATTAATATTGAAAAAAATGCTACTTATTTTGTAAATGTTCGTCCATGGTTTTATAAAATAATTATACAAAAGATTTGTATTGCATGAAACCCTATACATAAAGTCGGTAATAACCAAAATTATCTAATTTTCTTAATTCTTATGTAAAGTTTTACTAGGTTTAGTACCCAATTAAATTAATACTACTAATTTATTATATGGAGAAAATTTGTTCAAATTTGTATACTTTTTTTTAAACAAAATTAACAAAATTACAATTGGTAACTTGGTATTCATTTAAAAAAACGAAAAATAAAGTACAAATATCTATAAAATTTTTAAAATTTTATAAATAAATTATTGGGATACACATTTGTGTTAGATTTTACCCTGGCATTCAGGGGTAATCAACATGCGGTGTAAAAAATTTGTTCACTTCAAAATTAATAGCCCCAAGAAAAACCTTGTAAATATTAACAACAAAATTTGAATTCTTTCTTTTAATTCGAAACGAAAATAGAACTAACCATCGATAAATTTTTGCCTATAACGCCATCAAAGCGGCTCAATCGAGCTGCGAATTTGGCGCCCAGTTCCTCAGCTGTCATCTAAAATATTTGTAAAAAGGTATATAATCATTTATAAAAAAAGTGGCATGATTATATTCTTTCATCATTAATTCATTAATTTATTTAGGTAACGTTAAAACATTTGAGTTTTTTCTTGCATGTTTACTATGTTTCTGAAACGAGAGGAGAAAAATACGATTATATATTAATTTTTTAACGCCTTAAGAAAAATGAAAGGCATGCCAAAAAATATCATTTTTAAATTAAAAATAAAAATTTTAATTAATTATTTTTTATGTCATTTGAAAATTGTTTCGTCAAAATATGATTGTGAACGTGCTTTTAGAAGATAATTAAAATAATAACTTACGTTTATGTGAATTTGAAAGTATTGTTCGGTTTCATTTAGCGCTTTGACAAATGGCTTTAAGCCCTTGTAGCTTCGAGAATTATCATCAGTTAAATTTGGCGATAAAATTACCCATAACTCATTTATTCTTTCTATTCTAACATCGATCCACACCTTAGCTATCTCGTGATTTAAAGGCCGACTAAATAAAAATAATGCATGGTTCAATGTATAACAAAAGGGTTTAAAATGTTTATGCTTAAATATCTTATAAAAAATTTTACAAATTTAATAACATGTAATTTTAAATAAGGAATATGATAACCCAAATTAGAGATAAAAAGGGCCCTTTAATTCAGCTCCCATAAATTGCTAAATTATATTTTAGGTTGAATTTTCTTGTAAATCATTGGCTCTTACAACCAAGTTATAAACATTGAGAAAAAATATTTAATTTAGTGAATTTTCGTTAGATTTATTTGCGGGCATATTCTAAAAATAATTTTCAGTTGTTAAAAATTATTTTGTAAAGTTGTTTCTAAGAACACGTTAAATAATGATCATATTTTTATATATTCAATGTGGATTAAAATTTAAATTAAGGAAAATAGAACAAAATAATATTAAATATTATTCGATATATCTTTAAAATGCAAAATAAGTATAAAGAGTTTGTCACCCAAGGAATGCTTTTGCAAGTGCTTTTGAGTTGTCTAGATTAAAGTAAGTTGAGATACACCATTTTTGTAATCGCGAAAAATCTTTGTTTGAATATTAATTAATTTATTTATATTAAATTTGTTTATACATAGATAATGCAGAAACTAACACAATTGGCATAATGAGGAGCATTGAAATTGCTATGCGACGACGTTCATAACCCCTAGGGTCAATATAATAAAGCGCGTCTCTCCGTCAATACCATAATATTCGAATTGACGCCACATTCTCCGGAAATTTATAGTTCGGAGGCTTTACAACCCTGGCAAAAGTCGAAGGCCGAGTCATTCATCTGCTAAAACCTACATCTTTCAAAAGAGGCATACCCGTCAGGGCACAGATTTTAGCCGTGCCAGGTAACCTTGACTACGAGAATTACAATTGGCATACTAACATGTTAGAAAGTTCATTTGAAATAATTAACGCCACATTAATAATAATCAAAAGCGCAGTTTAAATAACAAAAAGATGAAGCTTGGTTAATAATTGTCACAGTCCGAAAATTTCTTATTTTACAGTCCCCGCTGTGCTAAAAATTATAATTTAGGCATTTTAATCAAGCCGAGTCGACTGTTCCAATTATTTTTCAATCTTGCCTAATTGTTTTAGTAGCATTAATTAGGACTAAAATTGACAAATGTATACACCAGTAAAGGGCATTACTTCGATAGATAATTAACTCTTTGAAAAAAATTGTTTATAAAAAATTTTTAAGGCCCTAAAAATAAAAACCAAGTTTCGGGACTTGGGAGGGCTGAATAGGGCCCATAACAAAAAAAAACATGCAGGTCTGAACGTAATACTAAGTCACGGTTTATTTATGAATAACAAATGGCTAAGTAAATGTTAAAATGAATAATTTTAAAAGCAACAATAAAAATAATCAAGGTAACTTTTACTTTCTTGAGAAGAAACTTCGTCATTTTCTGCTGAGGTGATAACAAAAGTTGCGAAAGATAGGAAAAGTATCAAAAAAATTTTCATGTTTTTAGGATAAAATATTTTTATAGTGTAATTGAAATAGGTATATAATTAACACTTGAAATTGAAGTGAAATCTAAAACTTATAGGGCAAATTTTTTTTTCAACTTTCGTTAAATATTTGATTATTGATTGATAGAACGACTTTTGAAAATTAACGCTTTTTAAAGGTATATCGTGGCGCGTGAGAAAAGTAAATAAATACAAAGTTAAAGCCAACAAACTATACTTCTCAACTAACCTTTGGGCCAGGTTTAATTTGGCACTTTGATCTAATATTTATTCATTCTGAGAAGATGAATAACGAGAGGGCTGCTTTACATTGACCCGCCTTTAATTATTCTGCCAAAAGTGTGATCAAGGTCTCAAAAAATATATAGTATCTGTTTCCCCAATATCAATTCAGTTTGTTACATTTCAATTCCCAAATGGTCTAAATTAAAAAACTCTAAAGTTATTTTAATTTGTTACAAAGTTAGGACTATTAGTGCGCGCTTAATATCAATAGAATAATTTTGGGCGAGGAGCATTGAAATTGCTAGGCAACATCAAAACCCCCGGAAATAAGATTTGCGTACGCCAATACCATAATATCCATGTAAATAACGTCGCATTTTCCTTAACAAAAGTCGAAGGTCAGTTCCATTTGCTAAATCAATAAAATTTTAAAAGACGTCATTCCCTTTTATCCTGTCGGGTACAAGGCACCTAGAACCCGAGCTAAATAATTTTTCGGCAGGCAAAATGACAATATGTGATTATATTTAAAATTTGGGATTGGTTAAAAGCCCTGTATTTCATTTAGCAATATATCATATTTACTTAAAGCTAGTAATGCATGTAAAATTTTTTTGGTAAAAATGCGCTTATTTTGGACAAGTGTCCATTCATTCGTTTGTTCGTATTTATATATGTATATCTAAATAAAAATTATACTTTTTTATTTCTAATTTTTTTTATTTTACTGACCATAAAAATTTTTTTTAACCTAAATTAATTCTGTGCTTTGTCTTTAGCTTTATTCGTGTTGGTTCCTAAGTATATGTGATACATAGTAAATAACAATAAATAAAATTTCCAAAAATTAAAATATAACCAATTTATATTTTAATTAATTAATTAAAATACTAAAAAGTAAATTATCAATGTTTCGACTATTCGGCCTTTTTGTAAAATTATGTTAGGCACATTTTCATTTTCATAATATTTTAACTTTCTTCCTTTACACTTACTGGAGAAGTCATAATATTGTAAATTTATTTAATTATTAATTTCATATAAAATAACAAGTTTTTATAAATGATTATATATCATAAAGATTTTATTTAAGATATCCATATTAAATTAACTGTTAGATATAATTAATAAATTATAAAGAGAATATATATTGTATGTAATATATGAAAGAAGTATAAAATAATTTAGAAAAAAATAAAAAAAGGTTATATATTTACTAAATTTTAGAGTCTTCTGGCCATGTATTTTTAAAAAAACAACAATTATTTTTTTTTAATCTCTATTGAAATTTTTCGCTTTATGCTAAAATTCTGTGAAAGTTGGTGAAATATAAAATATAACAACTAGTTCCTTCATTATAAATATCACAAACGAGTAAGGTAACTGTTTATTCAATTGTAAGGAATAGATAAATTTTGAATGCTACATTGTCTTTTCGCACTGACATTTTTAATAAATTCTTTGTCAAATTTATAATTTAAATTTGAAACTTTTTTTATTAAAAATTTAGATTCATTAATCGACACCCAGATTATAAATTATATATAAATAAACAGTCGAAAATATTTTTTGTGACCTTGAGAAAATTAGTAGAAGTTGGATAATTAAATTGATCCTGTTTGGCATTCAGGTATATTTTCGAAGATCAACAAATTTGTTTATAAATTTAAGGAAATAAATTTCAAATTTATTAAGTTAAAAGTTGAATAATTAATCCTCTCGGAATTTTTTGCAAAAATTTAAAAAGGGGGAAAAGCTCTAAATATTACAAATAAGTGCTTTGCTAGCTTTCTTACTTTGAATACTTGCCAGCCAGTTAGAGGCTTATTGCAATTATTTCGTTTTTGTCTATCCTTAAAAATTAGTTTGGATTGTTGGACTTTTCAAATATTTATATGCACATTAAAAAAGCATATATAAGATATGACATTAAACGATTTGTAAAATATCGGTCATATTTTTGTATTAGGTTATATACATGTTAAAAAAAAGGATTATTTTCGGTATATTGTTAACCAGACAAAAATTACAACATTATATATAAATTTTCCGAAAAATAAGTAAAATTAGAAAAAAAAACATTTATTTTATAAAAGTTATCACCAAGTTTTTTGGAATGTAAATTTATCATTTTGCTAAATTATGTTATAACCCTAAATCCTTATGCCCTACAACAATAAATAATTATATTTGTGGTAGGTAGTAGTACATATTTCTCTCTAACAATTAAATACACCAAAGGCTCGTTAAATTAATTAAATAACTTTATGTGTTTTTTTTAAAAATTAGTATATAAATAAAAAAACATACATTTTGAGCCTAAAATATTTAAAAATAAAATGCTTTATAAAAAATTTAATATAAATTATTTTATTATGCTATAATAAAGTTGATGAATAACAAAAATGCGTCTCTAAATCTATTTATATTTTTCCTCAATCTTCCAACACAGGGGGGTATCTTAAAAGATGGGGGCGACAAGACACTAACTTCCACCAATATTGAAAACGCTTGTGCCGATAATTATCAGCCAGAATTTCTTGTAGCAATCGAGCATATTCGTATTCTGGCGGTGATTCAAGATCGTTATTGGGTAATAAAACTTCGTTTAAGTTGACATAATCAACCAAAACTTCTTCGCTCACAAGGGTCTCACCTTCCTGGTAGATCGATAGGCCGTCCTTTTTGGGTCTAACCGTGACATTTTGGTAATAAGTCCGGACGAATACATCTTTATCGTGATTAACTAGCATACGAATCTAAATGTTTAAATATTAAAAAATACATGTTGGTTTGATGATTTTCACCTCATAGAGGCATGAGTTTTGACTCTTTTAACCCAAACACAGTAATATTGGGTAATAGAATAATTTTCTCGTCGCTTCAACCTAATTTCAAGCCTAAACTCCCACTTTGGCAATATCGATTAGGGCAAAATGCCTAAGCAGGCCGCTCAGAAGCCACAAGGTGGTTGCACGTGTGAGTTGAGCCCAAGACTTGTTAGTAGAGAGATCTTGCCATTGAGCTATCTGAGCCGATTATTTGCTTATTGAATCGCATAAAAAGGATATAACGATTTACATGTTATTCTAAAGGCTGCAGCTAATAGAAAAAATGTTTTGAAACAAAAATTTAGGGCATTGACAATAAGGTGGCTAGTGTAAAAATTATTTTGAAAAATTTACAGATTTAAAAAATTTTTGTTTAGCCTTATATATTTTTTTTACAATTTGGAAATTAGTTAAAGCCTCAGCTAAAAGTACACAATTTGGCACTGATCGAATTTAAAATTTATAGAAACGTGTTTTCAACTTATTCTTATCAATGGTGCCGAGGCAAAAATTCGCTAATAAACCTCCCAAGAATTGTGAATATTTAAATATTGTCATTTTGCTGGCCGAAAGTTTAGCTCGTAGTCTAGGTCAAGTGATTGCCTAGTACCCGAGCGGGCCAAATAGCTAGGCCCTCACATATATGCCGTCTTTTCCAAGAGATGTAAGGCAAGGGGGGGGGGGGGGGGGATTGTTTTATGTGAACCTTCGACTTTTGCCAGGCTTGTACCTGCATTCCGGAGAGTGCGGCGTCATTTTAATAAATGTCATGGTATTGGCGGAGTTAATCCTATTGACCCTAAGGGATTTGAACGTCGCCGCATAGCAATTTAATGGTCCTCACCCAAAAAAACATTTTTAGAAATGAAAACATTACGACCTTAAAAAACCGACAATTAAATTTAAAACGTTTAAATAAAATTATAGTTAAATTATATAGTTTATGATAGATCTATATAGGGGAGACCGGGGCGAATTGAACATAATTTTGCAAAATCAATGCTGTACCCACATATTACATCCAAATTTTTGGTTTGAATATTTAATCTAGAGATACTTTATTATATTATCTAAATTATGAAGTTAATTTAAAAATATTTATCACATTTACGAATTATGAGTGGTAAAACAAAACTAGAGTTAGTAACCATTTTGCCCCATGTACGAGTTGATAAGACATAATAAACTATCTGCTTTGATTATTAAGTTTAATTATTATCAAATATATAATTGTTTTTTATTTATTAAATTTTTTTAAAATTAATTACAAATAGGGCATATATATTAATCATGTTTTGAACATATAAAATGAGCCCATTCATATTACACCAAATTTTATATTTTTCACATTTAATTTTTTTAAATGTATACCTATTCAAAAAATGATTGAAATAGTAGGTCTGCTTAAAAATATAAATATATCTGATAAAAAAATATATATATTTGGGAAAAAAGTGCATTTTTCAACTTCGCCCCTAAGATCATTTCGCCCCGGTCTCCCCTATTTAATTTGACAAAATACTTTATTTTTACCTAATTTTCCCGTAAAAATCATAAAAATTTAATATTGGGACCTAGTTTTAATGTCGAATGATTTCAACACTAATCAAAAAATAAATTCAAACATAGACGAATAGGAAGTTTTCATGGTTAAACAAATATAGAGCTTGCCGCTATTTTACATATAAATTTATTAAACTATCAGATTTGCTTTCCACCTATCCTTTTTTCAAGCGTTTTATGAGCTACAATATAATAAAATACGCCACCTAATTTTTTAATTGAATATTTTATATTTTAAAACCAGGTTTAAGATGTATTATTATTGAATTTTTGTAAATTTTTTAACTTTAGTTAAATAAATGTATTTTGTAGAGCAAGCCTTGAACAGCAATTCTTGCCCTGTAGAGACATGTCATAACGATATTATTACGTAATTTTACCTAGCGTATAAACCCAAACTCAATAACGGGTATAGGGCTGGCCACTATAAATTGGCCAGTGTCAGAAATGGAATGATTATGGTCACATATAATGTGGCCATCTACCACTATTTTTTTGATCGTTGTCACAAATAAAAAGATCGCGATCACAATTAAATGATCTCGGTCACAATTAATTGGCAAAGATGATTATTTTATGGTAAGCATAACTAAGTTGTGTGACCATTTAGCCACAACTTAGTGATATTTATCATGAAAACATTATCTTGGCCATTTATTTGTGACAGAAATCATTTAATTGTGATCGTGGTAATTTTATTTGTGACAGATCGTTCCATATATAACATGCGCCATTTTATTGTAGCCAGCACTGTAATTAAGGCCGTGTCTTATTTGATTTGTTTTTACAAATTTACAAATATTGAGCAATGATACCTTATACGCAGCGTATGTATATCCTGCTTAAATGTTAAACAAAAATGAGGCCCTTTTGTGTTAAAAAAGTATAATTGTCCTCAACATCAGGTTTGTAGATTACGACAATTGGTGCAACATAAAATGCGCGCTGCATAAAACACTTTCAATATTTAGTTTTTAGAAGAGATTTTTATGTTGGAAAAATTATTTTCACTGTTACACTTGATTCGTAATTATCCGGAGGCATTGTATTTTGCCTTTTCAAACGTTTATAAATTGCGTTTTATATAATAAAGCCTTCCTTAAAAAATTTATTGCCAACTTGAGTGAGAAATATATTCATATAATTCGGCAAATTTTAACTTACCCTGGTCAAATTTTTCCCATCGACGGCATCAAGTCGGGTGAGACGGTTAACGTAAGTGGTGCTTAATTCTTTTGCTGTAAGCTATAAACAAAAGACTCGATTAATTTAGAAAGCGTTCTTGCATACAGGCTCTCACACGTAGAATAAATAAAATAATTGACAAACTTTGAATTATCAGGGGAAAATTTTAACTGGAGTTTGAAAAAATGTTGAAGCAATAAAATGATCAAAAAGACTTTGTAAAACATACATTAAAAAATTAATTAACTAGTTCAGCAAGTAAAAATTAAATAATTGAATAGTTTATAATTTTAATAGGTCGGTGGGCCATAAACCTAACTTACGCTTTGTGATGGCTAATAAAAAATATATACAGCTTCAAGTAGTCGCTTAAATATGTATAATTATATAAAACATAGAACGAAAATTGTGTTTTTTTTTAAAATTCATCTGTAAAAAGCTACAAAACACAAAATTTTTTAATTAAAAAGAATGAATTTTTTAAAAATTTGTAAAATTGTTAAATTTGTTTATAGCTTCTCTTGTTCAAACATGAAATATTTATACGTTTATGTAAATCTGAAAAAAGTGATCGCTAATGTTCAGCGCCTTATGAAAGGGCACCAATCTTTCGTAATTTTGAGAATTATCATCTGAATATTCGGGTGGAAAGATTGCCCATAGTACGTTAGCTGTATCAAGCCTGGTACCTAGCCAAGATTTGGTAAGTTCGGAACTCAACTGCTGACTATATTGAAAAATACAAGATTAAACCACATATCGACAAATTAACCTTTTAACTCTGTTTAATCTATACCAATTGAGCAATGCAGGTATGTGCCCAATTTCCCAATCTGTTTGCACCTCATTATTAAAATTGTTGAGTTTCTTTATAGATTAAACAACAGTTAATTTAAGGTTACATATATTGTTTTAAATGATTTTGACGCTATAAATTGCGGTACATGTCGAAACTCAATTTTAAAAAATTTAATTGGCCTGAAAGTTTTTTATTAATACAAAGTTTATTTAGATATAGGTTTCAATTCTAAAATTTATGATGCGAAATTAAAAACATGTTGAGTGAATTTTATTTAAAAAAAAACACAAACTAAAAGTTTAAATGGTCGAAGAATACTGTATGGCTATTCAAACTATCTCCAATGAAACTTATATATAACAAAAATAAAATACTTTGATTAAACGGATTTATATAATGATTAAAATATTATTATAAGGTATGGCAATAAGCTTTTCTCAATATATTTAGATGTCTGAAATCGACTTTAAATCAAATGTATATATAATTTACTAGATTCGCTGTTTTTTGACCTGCCAAAGCAACAACCTATGTAAACTCAGTATAGATATATTATAATTTTAAAAGTGTTATAAAAGAATGAAATTAATCTCTTCATCATTAATTTTCTCATAAAACCAATGTATTGTTTCTCTCTAGACCTTGCCTTGATGCCCTTATATTTTATTTTAGTGCATGTGCAAATTAAATAGTTATTTTCGTAAACTGTTTAAAATTTTGAAAAAATTTTTGTAATAAAACGCAAATTTTCAAAAAAATGCCAAATTTTAGTTCGCGTACATAAATTTCTCTTTCTGAAATAAAATTTTTTTTTAAAAATTTTTTAAAAAAATTTTCAGAATTTTTAAATAAAAATCACTTTGCTTATGTCTTTAAACATTTGCATTAGCGCCATTAAAACGCCTAAAAGCATTTGTATCAGAGAAAACCCAAAACACCATTAGCACGGTGCCAATGCCTATTTTAGAATAGTTTTGTATATCTGAGTAAATCCATAAACTACAACTTTCTCGAAACTTACAAATAAGTTTGAGCAAGCCTAAATGTAATTGTGTTACCCAAGAAATTTTTCTGCATGTGCTCGTGAATTATCTTTAATAAAACGGGCGGTAATACACCAATTTCGCAATCGCGTTGTAAAACCTGTAAAATGAATAAAAAAAATGCGGTTATACATAGATTATATGTAGATCTAAGAGTGTGGACCAATGGAAAAAAATGGTATTTTTTCTTGGCGGCCAATAGGAAATAAAGTCGTTATTGTACCTAGAAGAATAAATGTCCCTCAAAAAAAATAGATAAAACAAACGCTTCTCAAATTTTGAGATTTAGATCTTCTATAAAAAAAAATACGAAACTTGAGCAATTCCTTTAAATTTAATAAATATATTCTTGATTAGCGCTAAAACTTTTTCTTCATAAAAAATAAAAAACAAATTTGACTTCTTGCATAAAGCGCGCAAAATCAATTAATAATGTCCCTTATTTGCTTAAAATTTTTTTTCCTCTTAATTCTTTTTATTTTTTTTTTTAAAGAAAAGAATTAAAAAATTTAAGGGCTGGCTTTTTTTGGCCTGGGCAAATAATTTTTCAAGCAAAAACCTTCATGTTTTTTAACGTTAAAGTTATATTATTGAATAAATGCTGCTAAAATAATTTTGAAATTTATTTGAAAATCTTGAAATTCCCACTTTACACCATAACAATTAATATTTAAATATAAAAGAATTTTAGTACAATTTATGTTATGTAAAAAGGGCTGATATCAAATAAATTAATATATAATGAAATTTCAATTTTATTGTTTTTCCATAATGAAAGTACATTGTCCTATTTTGAGTAGAATCATAAAAATGGCTTAATTTTGCAAGAATAGCAGACTTCTTTTAAAATTTAAAAAAAAAATTTTAAAAAGATTTTTGTTAAATATTCTTGAAATAATAAGCTCCAACTACCAATTTACACAAAATATTCTGCACCCCCAATTTATATAATGGCGCGATAAACCGTGTCGAAATTATTATCTTAAGTTAAAATGTACATGTGGCAATAATTAAATTTTTTTTTTCATTTTTCAAACAGTTTTTTTTTGCAAAATGTTAACAAAAATAGGGAAAAATTTTAAGTGGTTTTACATATCTGGAGGAGTTTTGATCTGATCAATTAGTTTATACGTCTAAAAAATTTGTCAATTGTCTAAAAAAAATCAAAATTTTTGAGAAAGTTTTCGCAATCGTTTCCATAACCTTAAATCACACCTCTTAATTGTAAATGTTAATTTATAAGATACTTTTTCGACGTGTGCGATGGTTAATAACTGAAAAAGAAGCGACCATAGATACCAAAAATAGGAATAATATTATTTGATGCTCCATGTAGGTATATAATTACAAAAAATTTGACATATTATAAAATAAAGAAGTAAAAAATCTTTAAATAGCTTATTTAAATGAACGTGCACCTAAAATCAATATTAATATGTAAATATAAATATTCATAGCCGTAAGTTTTTAGATTTAAACGCAAGAGACGTAAATAAGACTCAATATAAATAAATGTTAAGTCAACTGTTTACTTAATTAGATCAACTCCTACTTAGGTCAGTTTGTGGCTCATAACGTCCCCTCGCAAACTCTTACCCTAGGCCTACATATATTTTTTTAATCAAATAGTCAGAAAAACCTTAATCGGCACACCGCTTGGCATTGCTTGAATTACTCTTATAAACAAACCGACCTTGTAAACTACTGATCTCACGGACACGTGTAAATATTTACCCTTACCACTCACTCCCACCCTACCATTTCCGACGAGGTGCTTGAACTTTTCTCCTACAATTAGTAATACGTTAACTAAATCTCTCAGTTGCCAAATGTTATTTAAAGACCCGATGATTCATAAGTTTTCAGTTTTGGCAAAACGTTAAAAAGGTTTGCCCAACCCCCCTTCCGTTTCACAGGTCGACAAATTTTATTGTCATAAAAAAATGTGGATGAAAATACAAATGTAGACATTTTCTTATCTCTTATGTATTTTCCGTTTTTCTTTCCCCTTCGACTCCTAATCCGTCCAGATCAAAAATATGGTCTTAACCACAGTGACAGATTTTTTAGAGGATATTCTGTAGAAAAAATCTTTTTTTTTAAAAATCCCTTTTTACTTTTATAAATCATCTCAAATAATCAGAAAAAAAATATATAATTATATCAAGCTGCATAAATATTTAGCTTATAAAATATATATGATGTCATTCCAACCTAAAATGCTCTAATATTCCATTGCTATAATTTGTTTTTTTTGGTTTTAGTTTCTTTTTTGTTTTTTTACATTATTTTTAAAATATAGCCGACTTATATTAAGAATAGAAAAAACGTTTTAAAAAAATCACTTGGCAATTTCTCTGTAGTTAGCTCATGAGTTTGTTGACCTATCATATGTGATCTTGATGATAATTAAAAATTGCCAACACTTTTTAGTGAACCTAAGCACTGTTAATTTTTCAGGTAAATGCCTTATGTAGGGTTTATTCGGTCGTATGAAACTAAAGATCCAAGTTGAGACTCCCAAGGGCCGTGATATTCAAGGTTAGGGTTAGTGAATAAAAAGTTCGGGGCGGGGCCAATTATTTCTCATTTTTCCTTTTTCTAACTAATGTTAACAAGAATTTAAAGAGGATATTTCTTGGGTGAGGAGCATTGAACTATGCAGCGACGTTTATAACCCCTAGATTCAATAGGATGAAGTTCTCTCCGTTTACACCATAATATATCGAAATGACGCCGCCTTCTCCGGAATATTATAGTATGCAGGTTTTGAAACCCTGGCCATAATCGAAGTCCAGAATTCACCTGCTAAATCAATGCCTTCCTTGCCCCACATCTCTTGAAAGACTCGGCATACCCATTAGAGCTTAGTTCTCTCAAATAGGACGAATTATTGCTAAGCAATATTTAATACTTTTACAGTTTTTTTTTGATAACACTGTACAACTCAAATTTTTGAAACACCCAAGGTGTAATACTAAACCTCAAAAATAAAAAAAATTTCCAAATTTTTTTGACATATAATACAAGTACTTTGCTAACACAGATAATATTTATGTCAGAAACGTAGTGAATATCCCCATGATGGCCTAATCTCAAGTTTTCCGTCTTTGGCTCCTTAGATCCGTCTCTAAGGTAAAATGGCCTTTTTTGACCAAATTGACAGATTTAAATATTCCCTAAACAGAAAAAATTCAAAAATCTTTTTTTGCATATTGTAACTTATATTTCCAATAAATAATGAAAAATTTTTTTTATTAATATATCAAGCTCTTACATCGGCATTTAGATAATACAAAATATTTCGCGTTCAAACTTTACTACACGATATATTATCGGTTTTTAATGAAAATATTATTTGAAGTTTAAATTTGACAGTTTAACTATTGTGAATATGCATTTTTAGAGTTTTTTCAAAAGTGAGTTTTCTATATAAATAGGGAGATATAACCACCAGATGTTTTTATTACGATGTAAAAAATGAAACGATAGTTTTTTTAGTTCTAAAAGAAAATAATTGTGGGAGAAAATTAGTAATCTGTATTTTGTTAAATACCAATTATAACTTTGTCAATATTAAGCCCTGGGAAATTTTTGTTTGCACTATTTATTAATAAATTTTCAATGAAGTCTGCTGAAACTGTATCAATATACTCTCTTAAATACAAAAAATTCAATATTGAATTAATATTATTTTATTTTTTTTGTTCGGGCAGTCGTGTGTTAGTAATCTTTATATAAAGTTCTAAATTAGGCTTAATTAATAAATTTTGATTTTGTCATTATATAGCCTGCTAGATGTCACCTATCTGTCGCAGTCGATAATTTGAATTAAATAAACTTTTTTGAATATTGTTAATAACCTTATTTATTAATAAATTTTTCATTTTTTTTGTTCGGACTGCCATATATGAGTAATTTTTGTAAAAATTATTAGTTTTGACTTTTTTCCGAAATTCCGGAGTTTTGACATGCCCTAGACCTGTGTAATATAAGCAAAAATTTTACAGTTTAAAGTAAAAAGTGTTGGGGTGTTTAAAAATTTAAGTGAGGCACTAATATGAAATCAAGATTAGGGGCAAGTTGAGCAGGATTGGACGGACCGGATCGCCCAATGTTTAAGATATAAAATGGTGTCGGCCCACAATTCACGCCCAATTTAATCTATACACCTTTTTGAGCTGATAATTAAATGAGTTATTTGGCGTCAGTTACCCCAAATTTTTGAACCAAAAAAGAATTAAAATATTTTTTAAATTTTGATTTTATTTTATTTCCCATCATAAAAAGAGAGATGACAGAAAGAGCATTCTTCAACAACTCGATGCCCAAATTTTTGTATAGAAATTTATATGATAACATTGATTTGTTTAAAACCTTGCGTTAAAAAGGTTTTGTATGACTTTAAAAGAAAGTTTACCCATAGAGAATACATATTGAAAAACAAATGATTTAAAGTTTTAAAAGCGTCCTATGTCTGTCTCTTTAGCTTAGGCTGTGGCTAGTGAAAAAAAAATAGAAAAAAGGAATTAAACGTCATAGGCTTATTTTATATAAAATTAATTGTAATATTTTTTTCACCATTTTCTGTTAAGCTGCAAAATGAGTTTTTTATTTTCGTAAAATTATAAAAATTCTGGAAATTTTCAAAAAAAATTTCTATTTTCAATTTTTATTTTTTGTTCTAGAAAAATATGTTATGTATCATAGGGGCGCGTTGCATTTCTTAAACAGATTTTAAGGGTTAGTATTTTTTTGAAAGTCTTATTAGAAAGATTATCAGCTATGTCTATATTAGATTTAAAATTTATCAAGATAATCTCTAAACTTAGAACAAATTGCCTCTAAGTGATAGAAAATATCGTAAAAACAAGGGTAAATAATTTTTAATGTAAAACATACTTCAGAATATTAAATATTTTTTCTGAAAAAAATTGAAGTCTTAAAAGGCCACAAACTAAATTTTCCATACAAAATTAACTTTCGTGGCATATAACCTTCCGGCTTATTTTTCAGGGTTTAATTAATAAACAAAACATAGTGCGATTTGGAAAGAATGGAATAAACCTGAAAAGCAAACCCTCCTTAGCTAAATGATCATTTGAACGTTTAAAAATGCAATAAAAATTAGGCCTACGCAACATACCACCCTTTTTTCCAACTTTTATTTTATTCCACACCCTTGGCCCGTCCTCTTTAAAAAATCCAGGGTACATTGCTTTAAGTTTAATGTGCTAAGTTGGCATAAAATATTAGATAAAAATTAAAATGGGTAAAAAAATAGTAGAATAGATAGTTAAAATATTAAAATTCAAAAGATGCTTTTGACAAAAATCACTAGAGTTGCCTTGAGGGCAGATAAGCTTGAAATTATCCTAGTAATTTTATAATAAAATACAAATACTTCCTTAGAACGTAATAGGGGCACTTGTTTCTCTAAAAAATTTGTTGTTTCATCAATCTTTGTTATAGCAAATTGGTCTTCCAGATAACTCTACGATTCCTTATAAGTGGCATTAATGAACACTTCAAAATAGCACCGTTAGCCAAAGCACCTTTTCGTTAGCCAAAGGTAAACCACCTGTACAACACGATTTGAATTATTCCTAAATTAAAATTTTCTATCATTTTTTGTTTAACTTCCAAATAGTCGAAAATTTCGAAAGGCAGGTTAATTTTTATTAACAACGTTATATATTACAGGCAATTACTTTTATCTATGGTAAGATCCGGCCCATTCCATTCCTCTTAGCATATAATAATAAAATTATACTAGATTTTATTGGTTGAGAAATTGCCTTGTAAAATCACAGGCCAACAAATATAAATGTCACAAACGAAATTGTTATGAAATCAAAGAATGCAACCCCATGATAGCCTAATTTCATATATACTTTTACTTAGTTTCTTCCGTCTTTGGCTCCTTAGATCCGTCAATTACGAAAATAGCCTTTTTTGACCAAATTGGCAGATCTTAATATACCCTAAGAGGAAAAAATATAAAAATCTACTTTGCATATAAAAATTCCTTGTAACTTATATTTTTAATCATAATTAATGGAAAATAAATTCTATAAATATAATAAGCTCTTAAATCGTAGAGAATACAATATTTCGCGTCCAAACTTAAATACGACACGATATATTATCGGTTTTTAATAAAAATATAATTTGAAGTTTGAATTTAACAGTTAACCTTGTGTGAATATGCAAAAATAAAATTTCAAATTATTTTTGTTTTTTGAATCTTTTTTTTTACCTTTTTTTTTAAATTTTCAATGTTTATAACTTTTTTTGGTAAGGAGGTGGAAAAATTTGCTCGTTTGATCCCAAAGCTAGCCTATAAATAAACTGGGATTGGGATCAATGTTTATAACTGAAACTAAGTTTTTAGGAAAAACGGTAAACGGATTTAATATTTTCTAAGATGGCAGGTGTGATCTCTGTAGTTACTCATAACTCTCAAAAATTGTTGACCTGTGAATAACATCAATCTACAATATCTTGATTTATATTTGCTGACACATAGTTTCAAGTGGGTGTTTATTTACATGACGCAGTTATATCACAAAATTTTATATGAAAGTGGATTTATTGTAATTTGGCGAGGATGAAAAATAAATTTAATCTCAAAAAAATATCACGCCTTGCCCGAGTAAGCCCACAATAGGCAACTTTGTAGCCAAATCATCTTACATTTTTAAACCTGTCGCTTAAAGGGCTCAAAGTTAATCCCTCAACGCGTAATTTTTCTTTTTTTAATAATCAAATATTAATGATATTTTTGATATAGCGCATCGCGATCACGATAAGGTTTGCTATATATCTAAACATGATTCTATCAATTAGGACATATGCCAAAGGTATGAAAGAGTAGCTAATGGATTCAGCCGTTGTAATCCAAAACCGTTTTATTAGAATCCGGCATACATAAAAGTCCCATTGGCCGTGTACATAACGAATCTTATGTATAAACAATGGACATGTTAGCACAAAAGATGTTAGGGATATCACGGCATACCAGCATGATAATTTAAGGGCTTCTTTAACGCATTTCGTCCGTTGTGTAGAGGTATCTCTCCCATGCTGGCTTACTCGGGCCCTAACACCAATTGGAGTAGTATTGGGCATAGGGATACCGACAACAAACAAACGCAAATTATTGATCGTATTTATTTGAAGCATTTCAACGCCCAAATTAGGGAAAACTTTTGATTCAATCTGACGACTGAAATGTAACGATTTTTTTTTACGGAGTCTATGAATGCTGTAAATTAGTATTGCCAGCACAATACCGAGAGCACACCAATCAAATACCGAAAGAATGCATATCCGTACAGCGAGAAACCATTTTTCAAGTGCATTTAGTTCCCTGTTCGTTATCTCATAGTACGTGGCAACTTTGGTCGCCAATGAATCTAACGAAACATTTTTAGCAAGAGCTGTTGTGTTCAGCTGTTCAGCCGAGGCGATCTTATAAATCGGTGCACAATACATATTTAGGTGCAGGGCAACTAACAACGTAAAAATGAGGTAGGGAAAGGACCTGTACCAACGCGACTTTCGTAATTTTTCCAAAAGCTGTGGCCGTATAGCGGACAAAAATTTTTCCAACATATATCCAACAGTTGCCAACGAATTGGTATGAATAAGTGTCTCCCGGACCGTAATGGACAGGGCATGCGAATGCAGGTACAGCCTTAATTTTTTGATATCTAACGTTGGCCTGTTACTTAATCGTCTCCTACACTCCCAGTAAAAAATTGTATAAGTAAGGCACATTAATAGGCTACAAGCGATGTTGATACGGAGAAACTTGTAGGCCGGAGCGTGCCAGAATTTTTGGACGAGGAAAAGCATACAAAATAGAAGGGAATTTATCAAAATCCCGGCGCTAAAAACTACAACGAAAAGATATAGATGTGGAACGTGACACATATGAGTAATAATAAAATGTAGGTAAGAAGACTCGAAATAAAATGATGAAGTGAGCCAGATAACAAGTCGAGTAAGTTGCTGCATTATAGCAAAAATACTAAATAATTAATATATGATTGATTCGAAGCCTACTTTTTACTAAAATCTCTCACTGCACGCACTTAAAATCTTAAACTTGTTTACAAACTAGACGATAGTTAGTATAATACATAAGAAGATTTACTCATTGCACCTAAATTATAAGAAACGGGCCTGACGGTTTGGCGTAAACACTTTAAGTGTAATTTTACTTACCTAATTAATGATTCACCCCGAATTGACTTAATAATCGAATTTTATAGGATTACGGGGTGACAGACGCTTTATTTTTAAATTCACATGATTTTATCTAATATTTAACTTTTTGTGAAAGTAAATCCATAAAGAATATTCTTATGGATTTGAAAAAAACATGGCTGAGGGAATGATCGTGTATTGAAAAATAACGGGTTTGATATCGTTAATTAGTATGCCACAAACGCTCTAGCCTTACATATACAAAAAATTAAAGAAATAGGAATTTAGATAATGCATTAAAAAAGAAATTTGTTAGAAGGAATTAAAATAAGGGTAGGGGAGACCGGGGCGAAATGGTTGGTGGGGTGAAATGATTAATGGATATATCTCTACCAAAAATTACTCAATATATATAAATTTTATATATTAGATCTTTAAACAAGCTATCGATTCATTATATTTTTTACATATATATCCATTTGAAAAAATTTTGGAAAATATCAATAAAAAAAATGCTATTTTAAAATTATGTTTTAAGCAACAATATTTGCTTTATTTTTAATATAATGTCACCTCGAAAGTTATTATAATTAAAAGATTTAAAAAACACTTCGTTGTAAGAATATAATAAATTTTTAACTTAAAACTTAATATTATTTAAAGATTATTGATTTTGCAAACACTACTCAATGCGGGGCGAAATGAATAACATTTTGTAAAATATGTTAAATGCTCAACTGAGGATCCAGTAAATTGATTAATTATATTTTAAATAAAGGCACTTATAATTGTGGATAACCATTTATCTCATATATCCATAAAAGCAGTGAACTTTTATAAAGATAATGGGATTAAAGTGGTCACACTACCACCTCATTGTTCACATAGACTTCAACCCCTTGATGTTGGGATTTTTGGGCCACTTGTAATTGATTATGATATTACTATTAATAAAATGATCTAAATCTATATTTATTTTTTAATATATGAGGTTTATTTGAAATTTGAGCTATAAATTTAATAAATTTTACACACTTTCATTTTGCCCCATGGGTGTTTCATTTTACCCCGTATATGGGGCGAAATGGTTAATATTAGTGGGTTTATACATTGTTCAAGATCTTTTTACAGAATTATATTTTTTTGGTTAAAAATTATTTTATAAATAAATTATCTATAAAATGAGCCATTAATTTTTTCTGTTGGATTAAAAATGTGTCAGCAGCAACGGTTTTGCAAAAATATGTTCATTTCGCCCCGGTCTCCCCTACGGCAGAAGTCTTTCATTTATTCAAGGTGTGATACAATTGACGAATCTGCTCATGAATCAATTCCAACTATCATGAAGCTCAAGTCTGTGCCACATTTTAAAAAAATTTGCCGATATAACATAATATTGTACGATTTTTTTAGTTTTTTTTTCACAATCACCCTAATTTTTATTAAAATATTCTATTTCAGTTGCTGATAATGTTTATCAACAATGTCAACCAAAACAAATATATACAAATGTTTTTCAACCTCCTATAAGTAAGAAATTTATATTTCAAAATCATTCACAGTTGCATATTTGAGAGTGAAAAAATACGTTTTAAATATTTTTTTCAGATAGATTACATAAATTATATACACGAAACAAGATAACACTTAAAATTCAGGCAATTGTTGAGCCCAATTATATGGCTCCTGTGTCGAATTGAGCATTGTCTTCTGCTCCATACATCATCTGTACCATTTGCCGATTTATCGTAAAAGACTTGCCGCATCTATTTGTTTTTCAAAATTCAAGAATATTTTTTTAATATCGAATGGAGGTCAAAACGAGGTTTACGGTATATCGAAACAAATTTCGATCGATTAGGACATAGGCCAAAGGCAGGAAGGCATAATTAAAAGATTCTGCAATTGTGATCCAAAATCGATTTATTTGGATCCAGCAATCATAAAAGTCCCATGAGTCATGAGTAACATACCTAATCACATGGATGAACGTTGGGCAGGTGAGCACAAAGGATGCCAGAGATATAACGGCATACCAGCAGGCTAATTTGAGAGCCATCCTAACGCATTTTGCACGTTGCAAAAAAACATTTCTTCCATTTGGGCTGATTTGGGTGGCTGAAAAATCAATGGATGCATTTGTCGGGGGTAGACCGACAACAAAAAAGCGTAAATTGTTAAGCGTATTCATTTGAAGTATTTGAAGACTAGTTTGCGGTAATATTCTTGATTCAGATAGGTGTAGACTTAAGGTATAACATTCTTGTTTCTTGAGTCGATAAATGCTATAGATTAAAATAACCAACACAGTGCAAATAGCACACCAATCGAATCCCGAAAGAATGCTAATACAAACCATTTTTCGAGTCTGCTTATTTCCCTTCTCTTTATGGTATAGTATTTCGTATTGATTGGCACGAAATTTGATGAGTTAGTAATGTCAACTTCCGTCAGTTGCACAGCCGCAATGCCGTAAGTTGGCGCGCAGTACATGTTTAAGTGCAGGGCAACTAATAAAATGAGTATGAGATAAGGTAAGGCCCTGTACCAACAAGCCCTCCGTAATTTTTCGAGGAGCTGAGGTCGGATAGCTGACAAAAACTTTTCGTACAAGTAACCCACGGTGGCCAACAAATTGATATGGACAAGCGTTTCACGTACCGCGAGATAAAGTGCGTGCAAATGCAAATGTAACTTTAGATTATTGATGTCCGTCGTGAGATTATTACTCAGTCGACGCCTCAATTCCCAAAAATAAAGTATGTACGCAACGCACATTAATAGGCTACAACAGATGTTGATGCGAAGAAACCTATAAGTCGAAATTTTTCGAAAACGACGGACAAGGAAAAGCGTACAGAACAATACGGTATTCATTAAAATACCTGCGGTAAATATCACGACGAACATATACAAATAGGGAACCTGACACAACATGAAGAATTAGGGTGCGAAAAAGGTGGAAAAAGGTAAAGGACTCTATTGAGATTGTCTCAACTTATAACTAGCATAAAAAAATTATTTATAGATGAATAACCATATATGTTAAATAACTAATGAATAATCATTTGTCAATGCCTAATAACTAATATCAAACGAGATATTTAAATAGAATTAATTTTATAGCTTAATTCTGTCAAAACAAATTTTACAAATCAAGACTTTTACGGCACGTAAAATTAATGAATCTAATATACTATGCTAAGGGAGCTGGAAATATATATAAATTTCTATCCCCCCTCCCCCATTTAAAATCCTTGGGACACCTAACCTGTAAAGGAACAAATCAGGTGTTTTCAATTAAGATAAAACCTTTTTTCTAGCTTAGGCGTCTTATAAATCTTAGCCAATATCATTAAAAAAACTTGTGGTAAAGGATCTTCCTCCAAATCTTTTATCCTATCACAAAACGGGCTCCCTGTTAGGATTGCCTCGTTAGTTAAGTAAAGTTTAACACGCAGGTCGCATAGGTTTCAAGGCCAGGATTTTGGAAAGATGAACTGGTTTTGTTATTCGTATCACCCAGCTCAACGCTTTTTAACATAATTGTAAAACACAACCATGCGTCGAAAAAAAAACATCCGAATTTTTTTTTTCTTATAAATTCACTCTGAGTTATGATTTTTTTAATGAAGCCATATAATTAAATTACGTACCCGAGATAACGACGTATCTAGCAAAGGTTATAATATTCATTTAATAATGTAGTTTGAGAAAGTCTTAAATTTTTTTTTCCACATATACTAGTAATTTTTTAGCGATTAATGTAACTTTTGGCAAATACGAAACAACAATTAAGTCGTTGACAATATTCTCGTTCCACAAAACAATCTATTGGTAGGGCAATTTATTTATTTTTTTTATGATTAAGACGGGCCTTCTATCTAATAGAAAATTGATTTTTATGTATTGAACTTGGCTGTATTATCATGACCCACACAAAAAGATTTTTAACATTGTAAAAGTCTTATCTTTAGATTAACATTTTTAAATTAGTTTTTTATATAATTTTTAATTACATAGTACAATAATAAATTTACTTACTTCATATCATTTATTTAGTCAATCTGATTTATCAATGTACATATAATGAAATATATTATTTATTAATAGTTCACCTTTTGGGTTCGGATCTAAACTATTCTTATGTGGATTCCATTCATGAAGTTTTAACATTTTCTCTATATTCAACAGTTTTAAACTCATAAACAATCCAACAAATACTAATGTAAGAAAAAACAAGTATGAATACATAAAAGCATACATGCCCTTGATAGGTGTATCTAATATATATTTTCCGTTTTTCGTAGGTTATTCCGTCGGCTATTTTTATCCGATTATAATTAAGAAATAGCCTCTTTGACCAAATTGACATTTTACGACCTCAAAACCATCTTATTTTCATATAATTACCTCTTATAACTTATATTTATCATATTAAATAATGATAAATAAATATCTAAATATAACAAGCTGTTGCATCAACATTTGAATTATACAATTTATTGGGCAGCCCATCTTATGTCACAATTTATTTTGGGTTTTTACTTAAAATATTATTTAAGATCTGAATTTTACAGTTTCTATTATAAATACAATAAATAAAATTTACACTTGGAATACCTCATTCTATATTTTTTATTTTTTTTCATACGAAGAAGAGATTTATATTTTTAAAAAATTTGATTATATTTTAAATTGTATATTTTTTTATACGTTAATTATTGGAAAAAACCATTATTCAATAAACAATCTTATTCCGGACTTGAATTTATGTACTTACTTAATATTTGAAAAACGGTAAACGGATTTTAGAGTCGCACGTTAGTATAAAATCATTATATATATAAGTAAATAAAACATCCTTAAGTCATGTCGACATGTGTAGTTAATTTGGTACTTCTATTAATGAAGTTTTGGTATGTTGGCAGCCAACTACATAAGCCTTTGAGCTATATGTTTAACCATTGAAAATCATAGCGGACATTTCAATGATCGATCCAATAAATATTTTCCAAGTTAATTATTGTTTTTTGCGATAATTGTTAAAAAATATTTATAAGATTATAATTCAATACCGCCGTATTTTAAAATTATTGTTTAAAATATGTTTATTTTGACCAACTTTATTCAGATATTTGTTATAAATAAAGCATAACATGAGTCTGGATATTTAAAATCACACAGGATGAGCCTGATATTATAATTTTTTTTTGTTTGGATAATGACAATTGAAATTAATCGTTTTGTAAATCTAAACATAGTTTGATCATCAGTACGCAAGCCAATGATAACAACGCATAATTAATCAGTTCGACCGAGTACCCTGCAATTAACAATGCTCCATTGAAAACTTGGATAATATCTAATTATACGTGTTTAAAAACAGGACATTTTAGCATAAAAGAAGTAAATGAAATGACGGCATACCAAAATTAGAGAGCCTTTTTTACGCATTTGGCGCGTTTAAAAGTTTTTCATCCTGTGAACTTTGCACCGACGATGCCTTTTTGAGTGATGCACCGAAAACAAAATGGCACTTAAAACATGTATAAAGGTACGCGTGGTAATAGACTCATCAGGTAATACAACTCTCGTCTCACGTCCCCGAAGCCCGAAGGGCAAATTTTGTTTATAAATTTAAGAAAATGCTGTATATCAGGATTGCGAGCATGGTAATAAGCGAGACCCATTCAGACCCAGAGAGAATGCTACCCTTAAATAAATGAATCAGTTTTAGCAACCGCTTAACTTCCTCTTCTTTAGCCATTAGAGGCGTAATTGTGAGATCTCTGGGCTTGAATGATTAGGATTGGTAACCAATTGCTAAAGACCAAAAAATGAATGGTCTTGATGTCTGGCAATTAAGCAAAGATAGTGTAGATTGGTGCGAAAAGCATATGTAGGTACGACAACTAACAAAACAAAGACATGGTAGGGCTCGGCACCAATAAGCTCTATTTAATTTCTCGAGACGTTCAGGTCTAATGGCGCACAAAAAATTCTCGAAAAAGGACCCAACCGTGGCTAATTTATTATTAATCACGATTGATCTGATCGTTAGGTAAAGACCATAAGAACGCAAATATGAATTTAAACGATTGATATCGGAGGGCTTGTTGATAGACCGTCGTTTCATTTCTCAAAAGTGGATAAAGTATAAAAGGTTCATTAAAAGGCATCATCCAACTACGTTACGCATGAATCGATATAACATAGACCGAAAATCCCGAGGGAAGAAGATCAAATGGAATAGCATAAAATTAATAAAATCCTAATACTAAAGATCGCAAAGGGATGAATATACGCGAGTTGGTACATTTGCCTATTTTCTTGGACTATACCACTAATAAAAAATTTGTTTTTTTTATAAACATAATTTTTTAAATTAATTTTACGAGTCGTATATGAAGTTTGGTATACAAAGAAAATGTAAAACACTGGTGACCGTTTAGCAATGTATATCTTAGCCGCCTCCAAACTCGCTCACACCTCAGAGCCTCCCTCATCATTTTTCATGCGCACGGGTTAGAAACAACAACAACAAACACTTAAATTTGTAAAATATACCATATCTTATTTGAAATCCTTACTGCGATATTTAGGGGTAGCAGAATTTAAGAGATGTTTGATAATAAATGGGTTATGACGAGCGCTGTTAATTAACAATTTCATGTTAAGATTTAAAATTCTGGTTCAGAATTATTCTTCGCAAACTTGACAGGCGTTTAAATGCGAGAAGGAACAATCACAGACCTGTGGACCCTTATCTGAAATATTCTTATTCCCAAACCTTCTTCCATTCTGCACAAAATTTTTAAGTCTAACATTTTGCACATGCAAACAAAAATTAATCTGACGCCACAACAATTATATTTTATCCCAAAAGATTTGCTAGAAATTGTTTAATTTATGAAAATGGGTCTTTTTTCAAGATTAGACGCACTTCAACAAAATTAAAAGCTTAAGAAAAAAATGCTTATTTGTTCACAGGACATCAAATTTTGGACATTTATGAGCTAACGATAGAAATCAAACCTGCCATCTTAGGAATTTTCATATCCTTTTATGGTTTTTAAAATAAAAAATAAACTTGACCTCTTGCATAAAGCTCGCTAAATCAATTAAATCTAATGAGCTGCATTAAGAATACTAGAAAAATGTAAAAAAAAAACAAAAAAAAACCAAAACAAAAAAATATTGAAAAAAATTATGTTTGTGTTTATACATTCAAACTTCAAATAATATTTTTCTTACTATAAATATAGGGTCATATTTAGGTTAGGGTGCCAAAAGGAAGAGCTTGATTAATGGAAATTTCATTTCCAAGATAAAAAAAATTAATTACAAAGGATTCTATGCGTAAAAAATTCTTTTTAGGGTATATTCGAAGTCGCAAATTCTTTTGTCAAAAAAGGCTAATGGACTGATCTAAATAGCTGAAGGCCGAAGGTGTACTCATTTATACGTTCATAAACATTTTTTCTGTGATTAATATTTGTCAACCTGTGTTTTTTTTGTAAGGTAGGAGATGGAGAATTTGCTCGTTTGATCCTAAAACTAGCCTATAAACTGGGATTGAGATCATCAAATACAAATTTTTAAGAATAACAGATTGATTTGTGCGTAAGTGAGGTTATGTTGATGGTAAATTAAATTGTCCGCATTGATGTCCATATTTAAATAATTACCGATGCATGCAGGGTTAGGAGTACCTGCTAAAAAACCACCCCTTACGGCCTCTTTTGAGGCCACCAAAAAATTATTACTAAAGACCATCTAAAATATCATTGGGCAGTCTAAATTTTTTTCATAGAATGTTGCCTAGTAACATAACGTTATGAATCGCCGAAAAATCATTTTTTCAAATAAGTTTTAAAATTACAATCAATATTAATAATAAAAAAAATTTTACTATAAAATTATAAATCCATCATTTAACTTTTACATAAAATTTTTCACGACCAACATCTTTTAATGACTACAATTCACATGTATGCAAAGGTATTTAAAACGAGGTAAGGTCACCGTGATTTTAGACATATATCTGGCTATGATAGTTCTCGTAAAATTATTATTATGGGATTTACCAAAATGCATGCCTTCCCACATTAATCCAAAACCAAATCTATATTATCATGCAATTTTATACACGTTTCCCAATTTAGCGAAGTGAAATGTTAGAAATATTTACGTGCAAAAGTCAGACTCTTGCTTCAAATCACGACGCCCGTGTGGCAAATTAATTTTGTATTAATGTGCGAAATATGTATAAATAGAGATTGTGAGCTATAATTAAGAATGGTTCCATTCAACATATAAAATGATCATTCGCAAAGATAGAAAGCGTTATTAACCAGTTTAGTCACTGTGCTGTAGATCGGTGACAAAATCATGTTACAGGTAAAGTGGTATGTATGTCCTAGTACGAATACGCTCTTGGCATTATCTCCGGGCTGGAGCCGAACGGTGCAAAAAATTTGACAGGTAACAGGAGGTGGAGTTTTTAAGTCAGGCTCTTTAACAATCAAACGTTATCCGAGTCGAATCGGCATTTAATTTTTAGTATGAAGCTAATATGCCCAGCCTATCAGCTAATTTTTTAAATTTAATTTGCTTTGATTTTTCTATTAAATTAATGACCAAAAAAATAATAAGGTAAATGTATTTTTGGTCAAAAAAAATAGAGTAAAGTTTTTAGGTTACATAGGTCCGGTCGTAGAATTAAAAAGTACTGACTGACACGAGTGAGGTTTATTAAAATTTGGACAAGTTATAAAAAAAAAATTTGTATTACAAATGTTAATGATGTCGTTAATTTTTTTTCACAAGATTCCGGGGCAAGTTAAATTTTCGAAAAAACAAATTCGTAAAACAAAAAAATCTTAATTAAGGAATAAGGAAATCGAAGTCCGGCCCATGGGCAGGTAGGCCCTAAATACGGCTATAATATAAATAGTATACTGAACACGTATCCAAAGATATATCAAAATACAAATTTATTGCAAAAACAAACACAAATTATATAAAACAAGCTTTAAAAAATGTTAAAATCAAATATATATAATTTTAAAGAAAAAAAATAAATTAAGATGAATCTATCTAACTATAATATATTATGCAACGGTAGCGAATATGTTACACTAGAACAAAATTAATGTGTTGAAGCTTTGAAGGGTAAGCTCATCATCTTAAATATTAGTTGAAATTTTCTTAAGCTGCGTTTTATAAAACAAAAAAAATGATAAATATCTGATAGCTGTGTCTTGGTATAATATTATATATTTCATGAGAATGTTTTTAATTAGGTACAATGATTAACAAATTTTAAATTTTCACATAAAATATATGATCCGACCCAAATTTGTACAAAACATAAATCCATAATAGACAGATTAGGAGTTAGGTTAGGTCTAAGTTAAAATATGGTTGACGTCCGGTTAAGTTTAAATTACTGATAAGGTAAATCTAAATTTAAGTTAAATTACTTATAAGGTGAGGATATTTTAATAAAGGTTTGATTAGAAAATGTGTAAGGCTAGTTTAAAGTTGAATTTTTGATCATAATAACAAAAATTTTATTTAGGGAGATCAATCGTATTTCTTTTGTAGTTGTTGGGAGTCAGCAAAGAAAATGCGATACAAAAAACTGTACAAAGTCGTTATATATTTTTCATTCAATTTTCAAGTTTGCCCTAAACAAGTCTTATAAAAAAAATATTAGCAATATTTCATGTTTTAATGCAGAAATCAAGTACTTTTTGTTTGAATGTAAGTAAATAAGAGTAGAGTTACCATTAATTTTTAAAATATAATTTGAATTTATATGTAGTTTTATATAATATTTAAAATGATAAGACACAACAGCCAAATTGAAGCAATTTATACAGGATAGGTATAATAAATATGCAATTCTATTCCCATTCAGTTGTGCCAGGTGGTTTGTTTGTCAAATCGTAAAGTACGCGAGATACGCCTTCAATTTTATGAGTTAGCTTGTCGACCATTTCATCAAGAGTCTAAATAGTATAGATAAGGTACAAAAAATTCACATGTTATAAACTAAAAAATAATGTAAGCATATCAAAAAAAATGAATCTAGTCTGGAATCAAATCTCTCCGATTAAAAATTTTTTAATAGTTATTTAGACTTGTTTTTAGATGGTTCAAATGGCTTAATATCTCCATTAAGAAAGCATAAGTCTAAAATGTCTAAATGTTCTTCATTATTTTTTTCAAATCAAATTATTCCGCCTTAACTATTTAACGTTCTCTATAACACAATTAGCCAAAACCAAATTACAAAGTAAAAGTCGCGGTCAAGCTTCCTAGTTTTTAACATTTCAAAAGCACTTACCACTAAATACTTGGGGTATCATTCATATTTAATATAAGACACACATCTTACTAAAGTCTGTCCCTCGTGTATCATTCTGTGTACCTGAAAATCTAGGTGTACGCCAGGAATAGCTGCAAGTCCCGTCATAAAATCGCTACTTATAAATGGCCGTAGGACGACGCTCCTAAGCACGGGATCGTCCGTCACATAAGGTGGAATGGTTATGTTAGCGGCGTTGGTTAACGATGCTGCGCTATTAAGGGTAGTGTTACTGGAAGTGTGATGTGCGCCCGCGACAAAGTTGGGCGGAGGCGGTGTAGGCGGACACGTTTCCATTGAGGGGGGTGCGGTAGTTACACCAGGGGTATTTGTACCAGGGGCCGTACTATATTACCAATGAATGGATGATATAAATTTATTGAATACAAATACTAGTTCTGTCGGGTACTATGCAATCACTTACCTTAGCTCGTCAAGGTAAAGTGATACTAGTACCTGACAGAGCTAAAAGGGTCTATGCCTTGACGAGTATGCCGTCTCTTTCAAGAGATGTAGGGCAAGGGGGCACTGTTTTAGCAGGTGAATTTTTGTTGTTGTATTGCCCCATTTGTTGGAACTTGTAGTAAGCTTGAGCTTGAGGGCAGCTAGGGATGGATTGATCTAAATATCTATAGGAGAGCTAGGAGGCCCCGCGATTGGGGCACATGAGGAAGTGTTTAGCAGATGAATGACTCTGGCCTTCGACTTTTGCTAGGGTTATAAACAGGGCTGGGAAAAAAAACTAAATGGGCTTTTTTTAACAAGTTTTTGTGTTTTTTTCCCCAAATGCCCACAAACTCGTGGGCATGGTAAAAGAAAAGCCCCTTTTCTTCCTTAAATAAAAGGGGCATGTTTAAAAAAAGCCCCTTTTCTTAAAAAAAACTTTTAGGAGCTTTAAGAAAAAATAACCCACCCATCATTATTATAAAGAAAAAATCAAAATTTTTCGAAATTATTATAAAGAAAACATAAAATGGGCTTTTTGGGGCTCTTTTTAAGAACCAATTTTAGTGGGTTTTTTTTGCTCCTTTTCTTAAAGGGCTTTTTTGTTCTTATTTTGGCCCTTTATTTGTAGCCCCCTTTCTTTTTTTATGTTTTGGGGAAAAAAATGAGCCAAAGTTTTTTGGCGCATTGTTTTCCCAGCACTGGTTATAAAGCCTGCATGCTTTCCGGAGAGTGCGGCGTCATTTCAATGGATATTATTTGGCGGAGACGCGCTTAATCCTATTGACCCTAGGGGTTATGAACGTCGCCGCATAGCAATTTCAATGCTCCTCACCAAAAAAAATTAGATTAGAGAGAGCCGAAAATTTAAACAGGCTTTGCATGGATATTATATTATTAATTTCGGGCAAGACCGAACAAATTCGATCTCTCTTTCCAATCTAAGCCAACCTCTCCTCATTTTTCAATTTTTACACGTATTCTTTTTCTATGGCCAATTACTAATATTGATCGCATAAATAAAAGTGCTAGGCAGACTACAATAATTGTAAACTAAGGTAGAACTTGGAAAAACTACAAATTGGGTTAAAAAGTCGGGCGCATAACATAAAAAGTCAGCTGTATAATTATTTTAGAAAAATAATCCATTTTTTATGATATAAAAATAATTTATCTTTTTTTTATTGGGCAGATCCAAGTAATATAAGATGAGTTAATCATATATCAACATTTTTTGACTAAGACAATCATAAATCAAACATTTTTGATGTAATCAACTAAGACCATTTTTGTAAGAATTATTAATATATATCAAAGCCAATTTTTATAATAAACTATTCATTCAATTAAGTAACCAACTAAAATTTGTAAATTGATCAATTGTAACTACAATTTATTATGTAAGATTAGAAAAAAGTCATAAAAATTATTTGCCTAGATAACATTTTATCATGTAAGTAAGATTAGGAAAAGTTATAAAAATTATTTGAATAGCTTAGGCTAAAATAATAATATACATTGAAAACATAGTATTACATTTCTAAATCAATTAATTTCGCAAAAATAGAAAAAAAATCTAGTTTCAACGTAAGTCACGGCCCCGCAATTAACTTTTGTCATGAGGTGAGTAACAAGGCTAAATTAATACTAAAATCTGTCTTTCATTGTTATACCAGCCAGCTATAGAAATTAAATTTGCGATGGTTAGGCTTAAATCAATTTTTTTATTAATTTTATACTTCTAACTAAATAAAAAATAAAATAAACTTTTTTTAAGTTTTAAAGTTTCTTATAGCCAGCTTGTGAACTTTCAAAAGTACTTTAAACATACAAAAATAGTATTTACATATTTTTTTTATAATTTTTTTAATCTTTCTTAAGTCAAAAACGCACCTAAATCATTGTTTAGCATTCCAATGCTAATTATAGTTTAGTAAAATAATTTTTTAGATATGAAGAAGAGGCCAAAAAGGTCTCAGCCAATTCACTTCTTCCTAAATTCTTATATGTAATATAAACCTTTTTTGAACAGATTCATCATGCGTAACTAAATCAACTAGAAACACCTACATTATCACAGTCTGGTTAAAACTATACGATAAATTTTTTTGTCTAATTAGCGTAAAAAGGATATTCGAAATATTTTTATAAATCTTGGGTTAATGTTTTGTAAATGTAATCAAAACCTAAGATTCCGATCTCCCTCGCTTAGGTATGAGTCAAAAGTACGATCAAATTGAATGGGCAATAGAACTACGGGCATTTGACTAATGGATTTTGCAGTAGCTATTTTACAATATAATAGAAAATAAATTATCCGTTATTTCCAAATCAGGTTAATCAAAAACCTTGAGGTTGCTCCAGCCAACATATAAATATAATTAAAAAATATTTGTCTTTTAAATCATAAACTTTAGTATAAAAAAGAAAATTGACATCTAATATCCCGAAAAATTAAATTTCTAGAAAAAAAAATCCAAAAAGTATGTTAAAAACCTTTGGGCAATAAAACGCTGTGAGCTAAATGATCGGCCTTCCTAACCATCGCTAGAATGAGTGGGTTAATGAATGTCGGCACTATATCCGTTATGGGATGTTTGTATTCGGGCCCAAAAACGAAGACGACCCTATTGGTAAAAGAAAGAAAAAGAATTTTAATCAAAAGTAAAAATAAAAAATTACAAATAAAGAATTTGAGATGTTATAAATTAAAAATTTCGAGTTGTCATTACTTTAATTGGGAATATAAAAAACGTTTAAAAATCGTTAATCACCGCATAATAAATGGCAATTTTTTTTGAGCTTATTAGATAAAAATTAAACAAATTTATAATAGTTTAATGATAAAATGAAAAATATTTAAGTGACAAAAAAACGTGCTAAATGAAGGGTGTAAACCCTAAATTAGCGCCCCAAAACCACTAAAATTGAGTTTTTTGATGAATGACTTTGATTTTAGACTACTTTTTTAATTACTTAAAGTTAACATTTAAAAAATTCAGGGTATAAAATGAATCTGAGCCATACCTATTAACGTTATGGCAAACTTTAGGTATAATAGTAGCTAGGGTTTTAAGTTCGTCCCAAGGGACGTATGCGGCCGATGGTATAATTACCGAATTGTCGAGATAAGGAGTAACATTAGCAGTATTAACATCTTTCCCGGCTGCAGTGTTTGGATTGAGGGAACCAAAGGAGGTTCTAGCGTTTAAACTAGTCCTAGAATTGCTAGAAAAGTTGTGCTCCAGGTTAAAAGCGGGAGAGCTAGCATCCAGGAATTGAGGGTATTTCTCACGCAGTAAGGCGGGAATGGTACAAGACAAAGCACAAACATAAGAATAACTCCGTTTATCGCCCTAATAGTGTATAAGAGATATATTACAAAATGTTGTAAGTCGTCAATAAGCGATTAAGGGCTGTAAATTAGGCAAAAGGTCAAATATTGTTTATATTTTCAGGCATATTTTTTAATTGCGTTTTGTTGTGAATATCAAACACCTAAAAATATATTTTTTTTAAAACCTTAATAAATTTTTTTTAGTATTATGTGGAATATTTTGAAGGTGTCAAAAGTAACAATTTTAAGAATGTTCATAAATGTAAGTAAATTCAAAAAAATTGAAATATTAATTTTAGAAATATACTCAAAAAAATTGAAATATTATTTTTAGAAAAGAATAGATATAAATTGATTAAATTAAATTTAGGGTACATATAACGTAGATAAATTAAACAACTTAAAAATTTTACACTGCAAAATAAATACTTAAAAATGATACCTGAACGCCAACTGATTTAATGGGCAGTAAAATGGCAGAGTAGGTTATCCCTTTGTCATTTTTGACGATCTGTGTTAGGGTCTCTTTATCCATAGAAGTGAGAGTTTCTTTAAGCCTTTGAACGATGGCGTTTGACTAAAAATAGTTTAAACCAATAAAAAAAATAAAAATCAATCTAATTTTACCTTAAAACTTACTCTATTTTATTAATAATTCAAAAATGTACGTTATTCTTATACCCTATATGTGCACGGTGATAAATAAGTTAATTAAAAACATAAACTTTTGCAACTCTCACAAGTAATCTAAATTAAAAATAATATAAAACTCTTAATTTTGTCACTAAAGTATCGAATTTATAGTTGAGAGGTTTAAATTTTATTAATATTTCATCATACATATAAACATGTTTGAGCACGATTAAAATAAATAATTATATATAAATTAGGAAAAAAATGCTTGTTAATTAGTATCTTGTGTAAAAAAACCCGTACAAAAATTAATAAATTCGTTACATTACCTATTAGACAATTAATATAATTTCCTTGTTTTTTACATAAAATCTGGCAAAATTGGAAAAAAAAACATTATGCTCATAAAACTTAAATATGTTTATTCTTTAAATATCTCACGTGACAAATTTTGGCATATTCTTCAGGGACAACTTGAACCAAAAGTCTTAATATAAAATTAGTCTCGGTAAAATTCTTATCCATATACGGTTCAACGGCGCATATTATGCGGATAGCAAGTCCGGGACCTTTTTGGAATTAATTAAAAAGCAAAACGCAAAATGAAATGAAAATATAATTGATAAAAAAAAAATTAAAAGCAAAATATTCCAATGTTTTAGCCGTGTTGCAATTTCATACGTTATGGCAAACAAAATTGCAAAAAATAAAAAAAAACGTATTTTATATTTAATTATTTTTGTAATGAAATTTAATGTAAATTTTAAGACAAATAAAGTCTAAAACGTAAAATTTATTTTTTTGTGATACTTGCTTAATAATATTTAGCATGATATATATAGCACAATAAACAATTATTTTTATGAAATGTTTTAAGTTATTATACTTATAAATAATATAAATTTCTGATTTTTTTTATGTTATAAAAAAACTGTGGTTTACATTAAAATAAATATATATCTAAATGAATCTTTAATACACAAGTGTGATGGAATGAAATTTTTTGTTAAAATTATAGGCACCTGGGAAAGGATGTCGTTCGACAATTTCAGTAGGCAACTGAAGTCCCCGAGCCAAGCACCTAACTTCATCTTTGTGAAAATCTTTGAGTGGTTCTATTACTTTGCCCTGTGTAAATTTAAACATTGCGAAAAATTATTTATATCTAGATATATCGGCGTGCCTTAAAATTAAATTTTTTTCTTCTACTAGAAAACTTAAAATGTGTATTGTTTTTAGAAAATAAAGAACTTATTTTGATGGTGCCATAGTGTTTATTCAAAAAAGTATGGGAAAAAAAAACCCAGCGCCAGAAATTAATAAAGAGCAGATAGACTGCAAAGCTTGGCGAATATAAGTTTTAATTAAATAAAAAAAAAATTTAATATATGTATGCCCAATTTATTAAACACTTAAGAATGCTGAAACACTGCCAATGAGACCGACTTTAAATGTAAACTCATCTATATTAATTTTGGCTCGTGACTTTAAATTTGTTTTAATTAACCTAAATATGTTTTAACTAATTCTAACACAATTATTTTCATCTAAATTATGGAGACATAATAAAGGGCTAATACTATGGTTTCCATCTGACTCAAAATTCAACAAACAATTATTCTGCACAAATGATAGATCTAAATTTTGATTTTTTAAAGAGTTCATAAATGTATGATAAAAATATTTGTCAGCGACTTTTTAATGAACAAATTGGTAAGCACAAATATAAACCTGCCGGAAAATAGTTTTAATAACCTAATACAAATTTAATATTATTGATCACTACCGACTGTAGAATTTTTTGGCTAATAAAATGATAATTTTACTTAAATCACAAAAAAAAATTTTAATCAATTTTTTTTGTCCTCTTTTCAAATTTGTATACCTCTGGTTAAACTAAAAAGATAAGACATAGGAGTACTAATAAACATGTGTATTAATTAGCCTAATTTAAATCGATTTATGTTACAAACACCCAAATTTTTATGGTAAAATTTAAATATTACCTGGGCTCTGAGCATGCGCATCAATTTTGTATCATTATGGTGAGTTTTGATAACGTCTGCTTTATGGCTTACCAGATGACTGGCGCTTTCGATCAGATCAGGTCGCAAAGTGCCTATTTATAGTATATTTTCATATGTATAAATTCGCTTTTTTATTAGAAATATTGATATTTGTAATAAAAAATAGAATGATAAGATATGCTATTTAAATTCCCCTTCTCAAATATACATAAATGCTTGGAATCTTAAATTTTGTTAACTTTACAAAAATTGTTGAATTTTTATTTCAATAATTTTTTTCAGCTAATTGTTAAATGAACTTCTCCCCAACTTTAGTTATGATTAACCTAAAGCCTAAGCCTTTTAATTACATGTTTGTTCTATAAAAGAAGAGTAAGTGTATTATAAAAACCTGAAAAAAAAATAATTGGCTATTAATATTATAAATTAAGAACGAAAATGCCTTATTTGCAAATAATAATTCTAGATAGACGTCAAAATTAGTAAAATCGGCACGATCGTGATGGCTCAATCTTTTTTTGATTTTAGAAATGGGTTCAATACCTTGGCAAAAGTAAACATTTTGAGGGTCCAATTTGAGTTCGCTTATGGCCTCATCAGCGACCTAAAAATTGTAGTTTAAAAATTATAAAATAAAAAATTGTAATTTTTAAACCTTCATACAAAAAGTAAAAAATAATTTCATTCAAGACATAAGCTAAATACAAATACGATTGAATAAATAATGTGTCCCTAAAAATATGTCACAATAGGGGTGCGTGCAAAGTGAGTTATTATTTCCGTGTAATTTTCAAAATTTCAAAAAATTTTATTTTGTAGTAATAAAACGCAAATTTTACAAAAAAAAAAGTGCCAAATTTAGTTTGTACGCATAAAATGCTTTTTCTGAAATAAGTTTTTTTTTTAAAAAATTTGAAAAAAAAAAATAAAATTTTTGAAATAAACTGTTTACTTGCACGAAAATATCACCGATAATGCGCCGTTTAATTTCAGGATTGAGTATTTTACACAAAGGTTTGAGCATAATATTTCCATCGTAATTTTTAAAGCAGTGAGGCCCGAAACCCATTTTGATGAGTGCCTCCTCAATCGAACGCAATGGGAGTTTTAAAGTGGGTGGTTCGCTTCCAACTAATAAAGTTTAAATATAAGGTAGGAATAAATCACTGTAAAAAATTAGGAAAATAAATGTAAATACTGATCATGGGTAAAAATGTGCAGACCAGATCGCACGGTATAATATGACCGAGGTTGTCAACTACAGAATAACATCTTAAAAGATAAAACGTTTTCTTGTTTTTACATTAAATCATTGGCCAGTCATTGGTCAGATATTTCAATTTTATATTTTTATTGCTGATGTAAGAGCTTTTTTATTTATTTTTATTGAATAAGCTGATTTCAGTTCCTTCGAATTAGAGGATACTGAAAAAACGGGTAAAATATAAATAAGGCCGTAAGATTAGTTTACCGGAGTGCTATAAAAATAATGATTGGGTTTCAAATATCCTTCAAACCTTTCTCCATTTAATGTAGTAACCGATGAGGGCTTTAATTTTTTCAAATGCAAAGCAATAAATATTGCCGACGGGTTAAAAAGTAAGATTTGCTAACACGTCAGAGGCCTAGGTTTCCTAAATACTCATGTAGGGTATATATTTTAGGGTCTCCTGTCTAGGCAGGCCACTCAGCAGCTTCAAAGTAGTTTAAGTTATGCAATATTTTCCGCAGAAAAAAAAATCTACTGAGCATGGATTCGAACCCTCAACCTTCTGCGTCTAAGACAGAAATGTTTGCCACTGAGCTGTATGAGCCGACATTACTAAACCATGTTCGCAAAAAACCTCCATAAATTTATGTCGACCTAGATATAAATATTTACATAAAATTTTGTTAAAAAGGCCTTATTTTAGCAATGTTTTATCAAATTTAACATATATCGACATTGAGAGCTAAAAAAAAATGGCGATAATTTTATCGAAAAAATATTTAAAAAAAAATTTGCAAATCAGTAAACAAAAAAAAAGGATCAAACTTTGCGTGATGGTAAGACCGCCTGAGGAGCTTTTAACAAGTTGGGCCATATTTGGAGCACAACAGTGACATCTTTTATTAGTGTCTTCGGCATTCACAGACCTTTTTCCATGGTGGGTGATGTTGTGAGAACTGATGTTAGTTTTGGCTTCAGGCGAAGGAGACCTCTGGTGCGTACAACAACAATCGCAGTGCTTAATTTCTGGCAAAAAAATGAAAATGTCGTAAATAGTATGCATAAAATAAAAATTAATTTATTCTAAATATCAAAAAAAAAATCTTTAAAAATAAAATATAGTATGGTATTTAATAACAAATTATATGTATATTTAAAATAGCTCTTCAGGCCTGACCCTTCGGCAGTCAATATATTTTAAAAAAGGCTAAGACAACTGCTGGCCTTTCAGCTGCCATCCTACCCAAAGTATAATTTGAATAAACAAGGTGTAATTTTTTTAACAATAAAATCAATTTTTTCTAAAAACATTTCGGCCATTTACGCATATATCATTTCAATTTCAAACCTAGTTAAGCCTAAGGACCCACTGTGCAAAACACTAGTGTGAATTTATAGCCAAAAAAAATATTAAGGTTAACAACTATATTCTGCAAATTTGTTTCTACTTTTAATTGTTAGCTTTTTTTAAATTCCTATAGTTGCTTAAAAATATATGTTCGTATTATTGAATAAATCAAATATCTTTAAAAATAAAAGGAAATATTCAGCAAACCAATGATTTCGGTATCAGGTATTTTTCCATCGTCACTCGAGTTCGACTTGGGTGTACCGTGGCAACTGCTATCCACTCCCCGTGGATTCATTTTGTAGATTTTGTTAAACGTTTGACAAATCATATCTTTGTTATCTGAATGAATAAATAAATGAATGAATGAATGAATGAATGAATATATATAGGCAATACATAAAATTAAAAATTTTTGTAACTATCTGAACAAAATAAAAGCATAAAAAAGGGTAAACAAATCGTCCAATTATGATGTATGGCCAAAGCTTCCAATATTTTTGTGACATTTTTTAAATATGGCTAAAAAAAATTATTTAATTTGTTTTTTTTGCTTTAGAGTTTATGTGTGTCATTCACAAGTTACCGTTTAAAAAAATGGAAACAAGATAAATTAGCAATTTATATGAAAAAATAATAATAAAAATTAATAAGATTTTTGTTTAAAATCTTTCTATTATAAACGTATTGTTTCTGCAATGTAATAATAAGTATATTCAATGTATAGAATCAAAAATAAATAAAAAATTAAAAATCATTTGGTAATCCAGATATATTATAAATGTGATAAAAATAAATATAGCAACTCTTAGATCCTTGTGTTAAAACCAGGCCTGGGAAAACAATGAGCCAAAAAACTTTGGCTCATTTTTCCCCCAAAAACTTAAAGAAAAAAAGGGGGCTTCAAAAAAAGGGGAAAAATAAGAATTCAAAAAAAGCTCTTGCTAAGAAAAGGGGCAAAAAAAACCCAAAAAAAGTGGCTCTCAAAAAATGCCCCAAAAAGCCCATTTTTCTTTCCTTTATAATAATTTCGAAAAACTTTGATATTTTCTTCATAATAATTTCGAAAAATTTGTATTTTTCTTAACAAAAATTTGAAAAATTTTTTTTTTTATTAAATGAAACTAAGAGATAAATTGAAGCCCCATTTCGATAACAAACAATGTAAACTTTGTCTAAAACTTATATGCGACCGGCCCTACAATCAAAAGAGACATCTACTTGATTGCCATCTAAAAGTGGCCCTGGAATCTAATATAGCTAAAAAAGAAAAATCTTCGGATTTTATTTATGTCAAAGTAAACAAAAAAAATTACTATAAAAATATTATAAATTGTCACCATTCATCATCTCCCATTCTCAATATTCGACAATCCCGCATTCAAGGACATACTTAATCCATATTCTGAAGGATTAGGTAATCAATAAATTATTTTTAAAGTTAATTTTGAGCTTAATTTTCTTTAAGTTGGATGAGTACATTTTCAGTCGGGCTGTATTTTACGTAACTGATAGGTCTAGCCATATTAGTAAAATATTTGGCAGAATTAGAAAGTTTATTCCGCCAAATTTGATTAGAAAACCCGTTGAGAATTAATTGGATCTAAGAGGTAGTTTGGGTCTTAAAAATGTTAATAGGCTTGATAATATATTTGTTTATATAATGTTTTTATTACAGGTTTGAGTACAAATAGAAAAAATGTTATGGACATGATCGCATCTACAGCTACAAAAATTCGTAATTATATCCATAAAGAAATAGAAAACAAATTCCTTTCAGTAAAAATAGACGGAGCATCAAAATTTGACAAGCACGTTATTGGTGTCAACATACAATTCGTAAATCAACAAGGAGATCTTATAATTCGGACATTAGATATCGTGGAAATTATGGAACGTTCAACCGCGCTTAATCTAAAAGAAATCATCTTAAATATTTTTGCAAAATATGGTATCAAAACCAATAATATTTATTCAATCACAACAGATAATGGGGCAAATTACTTAAAAGCCGCAAACCTTGTAATTGAAGATACATACGAACCTGATACAGAGCCCACATTTTTTACTGATAAAGAGATAGATGAAATTTCTGACGAACTTGAGCTTATTGCCCCAAATACACCGACAAAAGTCATCCGCTGCACTGCTCATACGATTCAACTTGTGGTTAAACATGTGTTACAAGATTACAAGAGGGAACTCGAGGCTACAAGAAACATCTTAAAAAAGTTGAGATCTCAAAAATACAAATCATTTGTCCCCAAAAAACCTCAATTAGATAATATTACTAGATGGAACTCCACATATTTAATGGTGAGAAGTTTGTTTGAACTCAAAGATATAATAGTCAATATAGCAAACACTGAACAAGAATTAAATTTGAGTGAAGAAAATTGGATGTTTGTTAAAGATTTTGTGAAAACTTTTGAACATGTTGCTATATGCACACTCGGAATGCAAAAGTCAAATTTTACCATCGGCGACTTCTTTTTATCCCTATTAAAGTGCAAATATTCTTTAACTCAGCTGGTGAATAATAGCAATAATAAAAATGAATTGGCCAGTAAGTTTTTAAATTATCTAGATTCTCGATAATCAAAATTGCTCGACAATGATGCTTTTAGCGCAGCAATGCTAATGGATTTAAGGATTAATTTCTCAAATTCACCGTTTGTTACACCAGAAATTATTGACCGTGGGAAAGTAATATTAATATTAAAATTGCAATCAAGGGATCGGGGCAATTATAGGGCTTTTATTTATAGTTTTGAAAAAGATTTTAGGCTCTAGAGAAATTTTTACACCTACGAAAACTTGACAATAATTTTCTATTTTTTGATATTCTTAAAATTTTTTTGAGTTATTTGAAAGAAAGTAAAAAATATAGCGATTATTCTGTTTTACCGGCCCTGGGAAATGCCTTGGGGACTTTTCTAACCAATCAATCCATCACTTCTAAACCATAACCTCTCGATTGTAAATAGATGTTCTCAGAATTCGTCCCTCTCAATAAACCAGCATGCCCAAAAATAAACCCCCCTCCACCCCAATTTCTTACAAAAAGTCAAAACTCTCTAATCATAAAAAGTTTTGTTAAAAGTTTGTAATAGCCTCGGTCTCCCCTATTTTACGATTGTTAAATTAATCATTAACTTAATATATTTTTAGAAACATATTCAAAAAACATGGGAATGCATACAAATAAATGATCCCAGCAGTACTCAAAATGACATCGCAACTACAAACCTTAATGTTAGTGATTTTGAAATGTACATGGATTCTATGTGCGAACCTACATCTACTAATTACAACATAATATTACACCTCGATAATTTTATAAACGGGCAAAAAAAATTAAATTATAAAGAAGATATTATAAAATATTGGGCTGGATTACGATTAAGCCATCCACAACTATTTCAAGTGGCCCAGGTTATATTAGGGGCAGCACCGACTCAGGTATCGGTCGAAAGAGCTTTTAGCGCTTTTAGTCTTGTCTTAAGCGATAAGAGATCATGCCTTAAAGAATTTAACTTGAGTGATACTTTAGTTATAAAACTAAATCCTAGTTTATTGGATTTTATTGAATTATAAATGCATATATATACATCTTTAATAAATGGTAATAAATTCTACTATTTTCAATGTTAAAAAAAATGATGGGTGGGTTATTTTTTCTTAAAGCCCCTAGGAGTTTTTTTTAAAGAAAAGGGGCTTTTTTTAAACATGCCCCTTTTCTTTTAACAAGAAAAGGGGCTTTTCTTTTGCTATGCCCACGAGTTTTTGGGCATCTGGGAAAAAAAACTCAAAAACTTGGTAAAAAAAAGCCCCTTTCTTTCTTTTTCCCAACCCTGGTTAAAACTATTTAATTCTAGAGTGTTGATGGAAAAATATTTTTGCCCTATTAAAATTTAATTTGAGAAATTGGATTTATAATATTATACCGTAGCAGGCGCAACAACAACAGCAAATGCTCGTTTTAAAGGCGTTTTCGAGGCTATTTTCCACGTAACCGTTCAGGATTTGATCAGCTGAGCTGTTGACTAGGAGCTTGGACGGGGAGCTCGCAGGGTTAGCTGTAACGAGGGAATGATTGATAAACTTGGCTAGGCAGCATTCCATCACGCCCGGGAAAGTTAGATCAAAAAAATCGGTGTAAGGCAGCGGATATTGCAAGAAACGATTGGATGCGTCAACAACTATAATAATTATAAAAACAGCTATGGTATACAAGTTTATTCAAAAAACCTTATTTGACGGCGTATATGTAAAGGCCTTGCCATTATTACCTATATAACAGCAGGCCCCGTAGAGTCAGTTTAGATTTAACATACACGCCGGTGATGACCTGGCTCAAGGTCTTTCAAAAAATGAAAGATAGCTTTAAGACACGTTGTAAATCACCCATAAAACTATCACGACTGAACGCTCCTTAACTTCAGTTTAAATCGCAGCAAAATTTACATGCGGTCAAGATCTTTCAACGTAACACTATATTAAAATCTGAATTGGGCCGGGAAAAATAAAAGGGCAATGCGTGCTGGGCGAAAAATATAGTGCCGCTTTAGGCATTTTCGCGACATACAAAGACATATTTTAATCATTTAGCAAAACGTTATTAAAATTGGGGGGAGGGGGGTATTTTTGTGTTATAGTTTAAATTCATTTAACACGTTTTTTGTAAGTGTTAATTCAAACATTTAATGGGCAATAACATTATGTGGAACGACCCTAGATAATATAAGTGCTTAGATATAATTTAATAATTAATCTTGTATTTTTAATTTTCCTTCTAAGGTCTAACTATTTCTAAAACGATTCTTTTAATTGTTTTTTAAGGTAAAATTATGTGAAAAAAAAAATTTAGAAATATCTAGTTAAAACAAAATATGGCTCAAGTAAGGCCAATTCAATGAAAAATCTTTATTTAATTTCATAGGTCCAAATAACATTTTTTACACAAAATAATTTTTGAAAATCATAAATTTAACAAAGCTTAAAAAATAATATTTATTATGATACATAAATTTCAAGCAAATTGAATAACTAATGTACAACATTTTCCGCCCATATTTACGTTAGATTATAGCTTCAAAAGAAAAAAATAATGTTATAATATTAGGTGTAAGGATATAGGTGTATCGGCATACCTCCCCCTATGGTATTATGACATTGAGAGTGCTTATTGCAAAGTTATTTGTTTAGATAAATACTAATAATTTAGCTGAAAAAATTTCATGTAATGCATTTTGGGGACAATCTAATCAACGTAAATAGATATTCTAATATTTAACATAACTGTGAAAACATACAAATTTTTGCACAAAAACATAATTCGCCTTTTAGCAAATTGATAAATATTCACCTCAACGAATATAGAAATATGTTACCTTTAATGGGGACACCCAAAATTTTTGGCAAATTTTTTTCAATGATGGAACTTTCCTCGTGCCTCAAAAATCCGTTATTTATGTGCAAAGCTATAATTTGTTCCGGTCTGAGACACTTTTTAAGTAAGGCAAGGCAAGTGCAAGAATCCACACCTCCGCTTAGAAGAAGCTGTTTTCGCAAAAAAAAACAATATATATAAATATAAATAAAAACTGTAGCAATAAATTATATAAAAGAAGCATTTTAACATTTATAAAATTTAAATTATAACGCAAAGTAATAAAATCAAAATTTAAAAAAAAAATTTACCTACTTATTTGGCCAAGCTTTTTTGAAAAAAAAAATAAATGTTCAAGTCAATATGTGCCATACAAATAATAAAATTTAATGTGTCAATTGTGCAAAATAGCTCTAAATATTTGATCTAATCTGCATGAATTAGAAAAAAAATATTGAAAAAAAAGCACAAATATTTATCCATTCATAATAATGATGTAAATGCTTTAAAACTGCTTTTACATTTCGTAAATACAAACAGATTAAATCAATAAAACAAATTAAGAGTCTTTTAAGAAAGAAACTTATTAATTTCTGGTAGCCGGATAAGGTTCAACGTCGACCACAGCTCGACAAATTTTTGAGAATTAAAAAATTGTAATAAAGATTAAACCTGCAATTTTTAATATTTTATAATCTATACGTAAAACGTTTACTTTGTAAGCTGGCTTGTAGGTAATTAAAAAAAATGCTGATAAAACAAAAAGAAAAAAACAAAAAAATATTTAAAAAATTGTGATGTATAAATAAGCTAAAAACTGATTAATCCAAACTTTTAATGTAATACAAATCGGATAAAATATCGTTCATATTAAAATTGGGGTGCAATTGAGGTAAAAGCTTAAAAATACTATAGATTATTTTTTTTTTCATTATTTTAGAAGAAAAATAAAGGCAAGTGCAAAAAAACTTTTGATTTTTTTTTCTTTAGGTATTTTCAAGGTTGCCAGCCAAATCAGTCATTTTTGCTAAATTTGACCATTTTTTAAATTTTTCAAGCAAATTAGAGTTTTTTACTAAAATTAGTAAAACGGAAAAATATATAAGATAATGCTATCATATAGATTATTATGACAAAGTATCATAATTTTTGGTAAGTGCTTATTAAGTTTTATTAACCTATGTTTTATATATATAAATCATCAATTAAATCGTATTATAAAAAAAATTACCACATATTAAGTATATGTAAATACAGTAAAATGTTGCTAACATTTTTTAAGAGTTTTTTAAATCACTTTATAAATTTTTAGGGTTTACTTATAATAGAATTCATTTCACAATTCAATAATATCCTTATATTTCGTTTTTTAACAAAAAATGACTATAAAAAAACACAAGATTCATGTATACTTTAGGAAATATTATTTTTTTTTTCAAAATTTTTCAATGAAATTTTTTATGGCAGAAAAAGCATTTTATGTGCATAAACTAAATTTAGCAACTTTTTAAAAATTTGCGTTTTATTACAAATTAAAATATTTTAAAATTATAAAAACTTTACAAAAATAAAAACTCACTTTGCACGTGCCCTTAATCAAAATTTCTGTGGCGCCATTTATACTAAGTAATGTGAAAGCTTATTAGTATAATGTGACAACACAAAAAAACTAAAATGTAATAAGACATAGCCTACGAGCAGCAATTTAAAAATGTATATACCAAAACTTTCCCTTCCTTGACCTTTTCCTTAATTTCGGAGAGGCAAGAGAGTTCCCTGTCTGGCAGTGTGAAATTAGGTGAACAACCTGCGATATTGAAGCAAAAGTTTTTGAGAATCTGTTGTCCACAGGGGCTAAGTGTAACTTCAACATGGTATTGAACACCATAAACAGGATATTTCTCATGTTCCAAGCCTTAAATGTAAATTATATAAATGTGAATTTGATGATTTGCCAGGCTTACACATAGCTAGATTTATTAAAAATAAATTAAAATTGCATTTTAAACAATATTCCCTCTGACCAAAAACAGTTAAAAGTAGCCAAAACTATAACTTTTTTATATAATTGTCTTTTAAAATATGTTTAATTAATATGGTCTGACAGACCTAGATATAACAAAGCCAAAAATTAGAAAAAAAAAGTTTTGTAATTCATGTTATCTTGTTAAAATATTATATTCTATAGAGTAAACACTAATGAATGGCTAAAAAAGAAATAATAAACGATAAAGTTATCAAACTGTTTTTGATTTAACAACTTTAAATATTAAATTTAAAACAAAGTTTTATAAAATTTCAAATATATAGACTTACCCACAACAAGCTGTCCTGACAGGGCATTTGATTTAAGCCCTTTTCCCAACTCAATAAGACTATCACCATGCGTAAGTAGAACATTTTGACATTGTTCAAGTCCCCTGTGAAAAGATAATCAACACAAGAGAAATTTCAATTATTACATGATAAATTATAACAAAAATAATTTATCATTTCTAATTTAAAAAGAGGCTGTAACATTGCTATGAATTTTTTTCCTATAAAAACTAAGTGTAACTTGTATAATTTTGAGTTTATGTCAAGTGTGACTGGAAAAACACCATCTTCTCTTGAGTTAGCAGCTTGAATAACACCATCAAAGGTATAATTAATAAGCTAAAAAATAAACATTTATATTGTACCAAGTGTTACAACTTACTAATAATAAAACTACAATAATTAAATTATTAGTAAACAATTTAATTCTACGATCAATTTATTCCTCACTTGAAATCCATAACATATTCCTAAGATAGGAAGTGAAGGGGTTGATAAATTTGCAGCAAGATAAGGTGCGAAAATTGATGAATGACATTTAGAAGCATTTTTATCATAGACTGAGCCAGGACCACCGGAAATTACAATTGCTTTATAAGGATTACCACTCTTTTCTGAATCTTCAATTAAGGCTGTAAGAGGAGTATTCATGGGCAAAAGAACAGATTCAATGCACATCTCTCTAATTGCACGATCAATAAGCTAATAGAATTTTTTAATGTACATATAAGAAAATTGATAGATTAATTTAAGAAATGATTATACCTTTCCATATTGGGCGCCGGCATCAAGGATTGCTATTCTATCGTGCATTTGCTACTTTGCCGAACAAGCGAGGAAAAAACAAATGATTGGTGTTAACAATCACGAGAAATACATAGTGTCTATAAATATTTTATTTCCTAACTATAAAAATTTAAAAACTTGTTTGTTTTTTAAATTAATCAATGCATTTACATATAAATATATGATGGATATGAATTTATTTGATTTTAATTGGGTTTTAAGGTTTTAAAATTATTGTTTTTTTAAGTGATAAGAGAAGACACATTAAATCAAACAAGTAACACATATATTTATTAATTTTGTAGTTTTAAACCTTTTTGTTTTAATAAAAGCTACCAATTTTATATGATATACTTTAATACTTAACTAGAGTTAGGTACCTAACACAAGCCAAACTGTATAACTCTAACCCATTTATCTAAACATCCAATTATAATTTAAACCAAATAAAAACATTTGTTATAATTTTAAAATATTATTAGTAAAATTTAAGTATAGTAATTATAAGGCTATACTTCATGAGGGTTTTAGTAGTACACAGCTATTTTGGGGTGAGGAGAAGGCAGGGACGTATTGAGGGGGGGCAAGGGGGGGGGGGGGGGGCCCATGCCCCACCTTAGAAATAGTTTTTAAAATTTTTTTTGTGCAGATTAACGCTAATTTTTATATATTACACATAAATCGGGATATATATACGTTAAATAAATATTATTTTGCAATTTTACTGTTTTATAAAATATATTGTACGATTTTAATATTATAGTTTAGTTTAATAATTTTAAAAATTTAACAATATTAACTTATTTGTTATAATAAATTTAAAGTGTATTTTAGAAATAACTATAATAATAATAATTGTTAAGTATAAATTTAATATCAATTTTTATATTTAATATCATCTAATGTTTTTTTTATCTTATTTTAAATATTATTTTGCAATTTTACTGTTTATAAAATATAATGTACGATTTTAATATTATGATTTAAGTTTAATAATTTTAAAAATTTAACAATATTAAATTATTTGTTATAATAAATTTAAAGTGTAATTTAGAAATAACTAAAATAATAATAAATGTTATGTATAAGTTTAATTTCAATTTTTAAATTTAATATCACCTGATTTTTTTTGTGTCTGATTTTTAAATGAATGGTAAACAGAACAAAATTTTTGATTATTTTCACAGAAAAACTAGAGAAAATGAGATTTCAAGAAAAAAAGTATAGTTTATTATTATTTATTTTTACAATTAAATATATGTAATAAAACCTTTGCCAATTATAATTAAGGTCGATCAAAAACAATTAAATTTCAACTGTTTTTTAAAGGTTTTTGACATAAACACTAAAATTCAACACCAAGTATTCTAATACAATTCATTTTAATTTTTTTATACTTTTAATTAAAAACAAAATAATCAAAATCTTTAATTTTAGAATTTATTATTGTATCTTTTAGTCACAAACTATTCTCACACAATTAATAACAAAATCTACTCAGAAGACTGGTGATTTTGATAAAGAACAATTAATAATAAAATCTACTCAGAAGACTGGTGATTCTGATAAAGAAGTAAAATTTTATTAAGTTATTTTTCTTTTTGACATAAATACTAAAATTCAACACCAGGTATTCTAATACAATTCATTTTAATTTTTTTATACTTTTAATTAAAAACAAAATAGTCAAAATCTTTAATTTTAGAATTTATTATTGTATCTTTTAGTACCTTTTTTATTATTTTTATTATAGGCAAACCAAACTATTCTCAACCCACAATTAATAATAAAATCTACTCAGAAGACTGGTGATTTTGATAAAGAACAATTAATAGTAAAATCTACTCAGAAGACTGGTGATTCTGATAAAGAAGTAAAATTTTATTAAGTTATTTTTCTTTTTGACATAAATACTAAATATCAACACCAGGTATTCTAATACATTTCATTTTAATTTTTTTATACTTTTAATTAAAAACAAAATAGTCAAAATCTTTAATTTTAGAATTTATTATTGTATCTTTTAGTACCTTTTTTATTATTTTTATTATAGGCAAACCAAACTATTCTCAACCCATAATTAATAATAAAATCTACTCAGAAGACTGGTGATTTTGATAAAGAACAATTAATAATAAAATCTACTCAGAAGACTGGTGATTCTGATAAAGAAGTAAAATTTTATTAAGTTATTTTATTTATTTTATATTATTTATTCAATTACACTATTTTTTATAGAATGTATTTCCTATTCAAAAAGTATCTAAGAATTCCCACGAAATACCAGGCAACCATCTTCTACATGTAATTGGTAAGAAAATAACCGATGATGATAAATATCAGTTTATACAAACTAGAGTTCTTGACTCTAAATACGAGTTTGTCAAACATAAAAAGCGAGGGTTTCTTCACAGGTATAATTATCTTGTATTGAAAATTACATATGATGCATTCTTTTAATTTTAATTTCTTTTATTATTCTATATGACGTATAATTATAAATAAATTATATTATTTTATATTTTTATTCAGTTATTACGATCAATATCCATGGATATACTATTGCAAAGTTACCAATGGGGCATTATGCTTGTTTTGTATTCTTTTCCCTACAAATTCAGGAGGAACTCAAGGAGCTTTTACGATAACTCCTTTTTTACGTTTTAAACATTTTCATTTTTACGCCAATCTCCATCAAAAGAGCCAGCACCATTGCCATTCAGCCTTAAAAATAGACCTTTTTTTAAAAAACTTGAGTGGACAAACAAAAAATGTATATCAACAATTAAACTCAAAATACCAAGAGACTATAAATACCAACAAATTAATAATTAAATCGATAAGATTGTGTACTTTTTTGTTGTCAGCAAGAAATTGCACTTAGGGGGAATGCGAGTTTTTCTGGAAATTTTCAAAATTTAATAAACTTTCGTATCCAATCTAGAGACAATATTTTAAAGAGTCATATAAATACTGCAAAAAAGAATTCTTTGTATACCTCCCCTATTATACAGAATCAGATAATCCGGGGGGCTGCCGATATTTTGGTTAGCGAAATCGTCAAAAATGCAAATGAATCCGGGACCTTTTGCATCTTAGCTGACACCTCTAGAGATATAGGTGGAGTGGAGCAACTATCTATTGGAGTCAGATACCCCGTTTTTAAAAATGGTGAATTCAGACCTCATGAATATTTTTTGGGTATTTTATTAATAATAATTAATTCACTTTCATTTAACAATGATAGCTTAATGATTTCCTCAATAATTTACCAGGTCTTGTTCCTATGGAAAACTTGGATGCGCTTTCAATGGCAACAAAAATTATGAATACATTGGAGAATATTGGACTATCAATGAATCTAATTAATGGTCAAACCTATGATGGATGCGCGGTGATGGCTGGTAGTCTGAATGGTGTTCAGAAATTAATTAGAGATAAATACCCACGAGCAATTTATTTTCATTGTGCATCGCACAAACTAAATCTAAATTTAAACGATTCACTTAAAAATAGAGCATATTCCAACACAATATCAACTACCAAAATTATTATAGATTTCTTTAGGGAAAGTTCGCTAAGATCTCAATACATTAAACTTCCACGGCTATGCGAAAATCGCTGGCTGGACAAATTGAAGCAGATTCATCGATTTAGGTCAGAATTTGTAAATATTGCTAGTCATTTGGATAGTATTATACTTTATGGCAATAAAAACTCATCTCATTTAGCTAAAATATATTCACAAACTATTAGAGATCCTGAATATATCATTTGTTTGTGCATCATTTCCAAATATTCTTTATTACTTGCACCACTTACTATACATTTGCAAAAAGGATCGATTAATTTTCAAGAATCTTTTGAAATGATAGGCGCATTAGTGAAAATTTTGAATAACTATAGAATAAATAATGAAGAAGTTTTCAATAATATTTTCGAAGAAAGCCAAAATTTAGGTAGTGAAATAGGATTTACAGATTTCACAATACCAAGATTAGCGAAAAAGCAAATTCATCGACAAAATTATGAATCCCAATCTCCTGTTCAATTTTATCGGTGCTCATTGTTTAACACTTATCTAGATTCATTGATTCAATCATTGAAATTACGTTTTGATAATTTCAGTAATAATCCCGGTTTTTTATTGTTTAAATTACATCCCAAATATATTCTCAAATTAAATCTTGATGAATTTAATAATTTAACATCCACTCTTAAGAATTTTTATAATTTAACAAATTTGGAGAGTGAAATATTGATATGGAAATCATACTGGGAAGGTAAATCCATTTCTGATGACCTGTCAATATCTCAATTAATTACCACCACAACCATCCTTCCTAATATAAAACGGGCTCTTCTCATTGCTCTGTCATTACCCGTTACAACCTGTACAATTGAACGAAGCTTCAGCACTATGAAGCGGATCAAAACATATTTAAGATCTCAAATGAGCGATGATCGATTGTCATCTTTGTGTTTGCTTGCCATACATAAGGACATAATTGATAACACTCAATTGATCGATCATACCTTAGAGTGGTTTTCAAGGGATCCTCGAAGAATATCAATTTCTTAAATATTTTTGTTTTCTTTAGACAATTTTTAATAAATTAATGTCAGAATTATATTAATTGAATTATTATTCGATATAACTAAATATCTTATGTATTATCATTCATTAAGCAACGATGTAATATATTAACTTTTTCCCCAAAATTTCTTGCCCCCCCTTAGAAAAGGTTCTGCATACGTGCCTGGGAGAAGGTAGGCTTGCTTTTTTCTTCTTGGCAAATTAAATTGCTATTATTTTTAACAGAATATGTTTAGCCAATAGGAAAAACTTGTTAATATTTTACGAATGCTCTGATTCCCCCCCCCCCCCCCCCCCATTTTCCCAAATCTATCCTTTAATAAAATAATGGCTATGCATCAGGGACGTATTGAGGGGGGGGGGGGGGAGGGGGGCCGTTGTCCCCCTTTAAAAATGGCTTTTTTATTTTTTTTGTGCAATTTAACGCTAATTTTTAATTATTAAACAGAAATTGGAATATATGCTGGTATATTTATTATTTTTTGGCACTTTTGCGGCTTTATAAAATATAATGTACAATATATCAAAATTTAGCTTAAGTTTTCTATTCTTAAATTAAATTCTACCGAATTGAATAGTTTAACATCTTCTATTAAAAAATTTTATAATTTAAATAATTTAGAATCAGAAATATTGATATGGAAATCATATTGGGAGTCTAGATCTTTTTCTGATGACATTACGATATCTCAATTGATATCCAACACAACTTTTCTTCCTAGCATAAAAAGGGCTCAGCTTATTGCTCTTTCATTACAAGTAACCACGTGTACAATTGAACGAAGCTTTAGCACCATGAAGCGCATAATATATTTAAAATCTTAAATGAGCGATGATCGATTATCATCCTTGTGCTTTCCTGCCATACATAAGGACATTATAGATAACACTGAATTAATAGATCAAACCTTAGAGTGGTTTTCAATAGATCCTAGAAGAATATCAATTTCTTAAAAATTTTTATTTTCTTTATAAAATTTTTCTTGAATCTATGTCATACATTAATTTAATTATAATGCAATATAAATAAATATTTTATGCTAGTCATAATATGATCATTCATTAAGCAACAATGTAATTCATTAATTTTTCTCCTAAAATTTCTTGCCCCCCTAGAAAAAGTTCTGTCTACGTGCCTGCTATGCATTGTTAAGATTTAAGTAAATAAAAAAATATAAATTTTAAATTTTTTTTGTTTAAATAAATATAGACATTTGAGAACTGATCAACTGTTTTGCACCGGACCATATCTAAAATTTGAGATTTAATTTTTGGTCTCTATATAACACAGGTCAACAAATTTTTTAAAAGTCAGGATTTGATTATTTAGTCAAATCTGCTACCTTTGGGCTTTCAAAATCTGTTTAACGTTTTTTCTAATTAAACTTTGTTAGCTAAAAATTTAATTTTATGTGAAAAATAAGGGCAAAAAATAAAAAAATATTTTAAATTAAAAATTATATTTTTTTGTGTATTTAAAATTAATTTATAAATTTTTTATTCAAAGCCGATAAGATATTGTGTCGTAATCAAGTTTGGAAGGAATACTTTATTATCTAAATGTTAGAGCTTGAATTAGAAGATTTTTTATGAAAAAATGTCTTTAATTTTTTTCGGGTATATTAAAATATTTGGATAAAAATATCATTTAAGGACGGATCAAGGAGCTGAAGGTCGAAGAAATTAAGAAAAATGGCATACATGAAATGAGTTTAATTATGGAGATGCATTAAGTTTTTTATAATTACTTTTTGTGGCTTTGATATTTGTTAGCCTGTATTATAATTTGTATTTAAAAACATCCTTCATAATTAAATACTTCATATATTAGCAGCATAATACATTAATATAACTTCCTAACTTTAAAAATAACATGCCACCAAAAGCCATTTTTAAGAGTTGGCAAAATTTTTTATCTTACAAACCCAAATCCAAACAAAATTTTGAAATTCAATTTTATTCTTGTCTTTTAATTTCCTATGTGAAACCAAACATTGTTCAATTCGGTTTTTTCTACATTTTGGTATGCCCAAATGGGTAAACGCAAATGCTGTACCATAATTTTAAACCCCTCTTACTTTGAAGAACTGCTTGCTAATTATAGACTAATATATGTTTTTACTTAATAGTGCAAATTTTATTTGACACAATAAAGTAGAAAAAAATTTAAAAAATTAAAAATGTTAATTTAGTTCATATTACATTTAAATCAATCATGCCAATAAATTAAATGTAGCAATATTATTGATCAATCATGTTTTTACGTTTAGTAGAACATATATAAAGAATTATATGAAAATTAAATATTTTGTTAAAAACTATTCTTATTATTTACCAAAAAAACTAGATATTTTAAATAGGAAAAAAAATAATACATATTTTTATTATACAATACACACATTTTGTAAACTTAATTGAAATTATTTAAAAAATAAACTAGGATAAAAGGTTGCAATTATTGAAGTTTAAACTTGGCAATAACTTAGTTATAAACTGAGGGGGGGGGGGGGGGGGGTGGGGTGTCCATATGGATCCCAATTAAATTTCTAAATTCAGAACAATTTTTGTTAAACTTATACTAATTAATTTACTTTTGTTTATCATATATTAAAGTGAAAATTATTTAGCCTATAATATATAACTTTTTTAAGATATACAATATTCAAGATGTGCTGGGGTCCGTATGGACCCCACAATGCTGATTGCATGTTAATATTTAGGATTTTTAAAAGCACCTTAAGCAGGGATTGGGATCGATAGAACCGGAAACCGCGTAATTGGAGAATGCTGGGTACCGGAACCGGTAGGGGTTCTTAAATTTAAATAAAGCCTTCCACGGTACCAAAATATATTAATAGCTTAAAAATATTTATATTATAACATAGTGCTGAAATCTACACTAAGTAATTTAATAATTGCATTCAGAGATTGGAACCGCCGCAAAAATTCAATGTGGTCTGGTTCCAGTTCCTTTCAAGTGGAACGCGGTTCCGGTTCCAAAAATAATATCCCGGTTCCAAAATTTTCGCAAAAATAATTTTTTGCCCCCTTAAGATTCTTTTTCCCTTTAAATAAATTGCTACAAACGCTCTATGTATATATTTATTGAAAATTTAACAAATTTTATTATATATGAATTTATAAATTGTTCAATATTAATAGCAATATTGATTGTAACAGATCCGTGTTTATTCTGGATCTTAGTTCGAACAACATATATTTCAAGGTTGAAAATGATCTTTCGACACTAACCTAAACATTATAATTAAATGAATAACTTGTGTTGCTGGTACACTCATAATGACCTTAGCAACTAGGTGCAATTGTGGGAATTGCCCAGAAGACTTATCCCAAAATTTCAGGATTTTGTCAATATTGGAGTCAAATGGTAACTCCTCAAATTTTTTTATTTCTGAATCAATAGATTCGCTGAGAACTGGATTATTTTGACCTATTAATTGCTTTTTTAAAAATGAGACGAATTCGTCATCTTCAGTAATTTCTTCCAGTTACCAACCTGACATCTTTCTTTCATTGATAGAAGTTTATTTTGAAGTATCTTTATATGAAGTTTTGTTTGTTCTGTCTCCTCGATAGTCAGTAGACCTTTATATCGAGGGTCTAGAAATATAGCTCCATATAAAACAGATGATAACAAATACGTTTGTTCCCGTTCTGCCATGTAACTAATTATTTTGCTAGAGTCCAACTTATTTAAATTAAAAGTTAGCCTTTTCCAAACACTATAAAAGTCGGATAAAGCCAATTGACTGTATTGAAGTTTTAGAGAGGCGTTACAAACTTTAAGTGTTTTATTAGGTCTTTAACAATTTCCCAATCCTGCTGAGAGACCTTGTTAAAAGCTAAATCAGAACATTTTGTTTTTATGTTAATAAAATATATATAAAATTCTATACTTAGCCTGTGTATCATCATGTAAGTTGATGACCATCTAGTAGGCATATCAATAATAGCCAGAGGAATATTTAAATTCTTTAGAATTTTAACATAATAGGAGTTTCTTAATTCCTTTACTATTTCTCTAACATTATTAATGTCTTTATCTTTAAGATAATCTCTGATGGCCAACGGCAGTGTGTGTGCTGCACATCTTACATGATAAATCTAAAATTAAGTTAAAATTTAAACCTTTCCAAAAGAAACAACATCTCTATAAATTAAGGCATCTGATAGATCTTCATCAAATGTATAGTTTTCTGATTGATCCTCATCAGAATCATCTAATAATGTTAAATCTGCAGAAAGAAGTTCTACAGTTTTTTTCATGTTTGCTGCATTGTCAGATGTAATTGTATATACATCTGACAATTGAAGGTTATAACTATCCAAAGTATTTTGAATAATGTTTTTTATACTCAATCTTGTTGACTCATCATGTTCAAACATGCCTAAGTAGATAATTTTGATGCTTTATCCATTGTAGATTTGGGTATTTATACCTAAATTATAGTAAATAAATATTACCTAAGATTGTTCTTCCTAACCTTTTTACAGTGTCAATTTTTAAGACCAATGGGAGGTTCTGAAGTTCAAACGTGATTTCTTTTTTCAAATTTGAGGCTTTTAAAATCATATTATCTAGATTGCTTTTATTAACTGAATATTTAAGCCCTTTTAAAATTGGATTAATTATTTGTTGAAATCCTGAATCCTCGATAATTGAAAGAGGTCTTCCATTTGAAGTATTAAGGGTCACTAATCCATCTTCCAATTCTTTTATTGAGATATCTATCTTTATAGATTTTTTTTCAAAATAATTTCTTATTTCAATAGATTTAATAGAATCCCTAAAATAAAAAATTCTAAACCGAAATATTTACTTATCCTTGGTTTTCATTTTTTTTTAACTCTTCTAACTTTTCAGGGTGGACAAATCTTAAATGTTTTACTAAATTTGTGTTATGATTTCCTTATGATAACATCGCAGTATCTACAATGGGAATCTTTATTTTGGGCATGAAAATAGTGCTGTAGGGCATTTTTAAGCTTCATGTTAACGAGGAAATAAAAACTAAAAATAGTTAAAGTTCAATTGGAACGTCAAAAATCAAAACGGTTTCGGTTTTGGTTCCTAATTTTTTTCGCGGTTCCGGGTCTTTCGGTTCCGGAACCGGTTCCGGTTCCAATCCCTGATTGCATTCCACACTAAATTACCTTATTAGCAATATAATTCTTCTCAAATGAGAAAAAAATCTAAATTAGAAGCCAATGTTGTTGGGATATATGCTGAGTTAGACAATTTTAAAAAACATGAAAATTTTTAAAAGATTAGTCAATTTTAAAATTTTGGAAAGAAAATTCTGTGTCTCATCCAAAGTTGTATATTATAACTAGGTTTGTTTTAGCTATCCCTGCTACTCAAGTAATTTAATTATATTATTTATAAGGTAAATGTTGAAAGAACCTTTTCAACTTTATATGTATTTTTTAGATATCAGTAATCGAACAGATCTAATTTGTTAAATTCAATTATTTTTCTTCGTTTAAATAAATTATGATGCATTGTATACGTTTAAATATATACATTTGTCTAATTTACAAATAAATATAATTGGATAATTGTTGTACCCCAAGGTACTGGAACCAATACCAAGTACCGGTACCTGAGCTGATCAGGTACCGGAACCTGTACCGGTACAAAAAATTTCGGCGTTTCCACTCCCTGATCTTAATAATTTAAATCTTAAATTTTTTTTTTCAAACTTTTTTTTATATTATCGTAAAACGGCCACATATAGAATCTTAATATCTGATATGCAATTAAATTTGTTTTTTTTTAAATTTTTGAATGTAGTATTAGTATCATATTTTTTAATATCCAACAATATACATTTATTGACAAATATAATAATACTACAATCAATAGTAATTTTTACATCTAAAATATTAAAAAATAAATCTGGTTATTTTTTCAAAAATGTATATATTTTAGGACAATGAGATATACATAGACAGGTGTGGTTATATAAAGCAACCGTAACATTTGAATTATTGATACAATTAATTCCCCGTAATTGCTGTTTATCAAACCCCTCCACCTATTGGAGGAAACTTGAATAAGCGCGACCGGGAGTAGAAAGATAAAAAAGTTGGCTAAAACAATAGAGGCAAGGATTTGTAAATTGTTTAAGGAAATGATTAAAGATCTATCACTAATTTGGGCCTCTGTACCAAAATGCGAAACACGAAATGGTGATAGGTCACAGAGGGCTAATGTGGGGTAAAAGGCTTCATCACTATGAATCCTTTGTGAACGTTTGAAATTTCTTAATCTGCGTGCAGGTTTGCGAAAACAGCACCTCTGAGTCGCGAATTCCCTCCGAATTGATTCAATTTGATGCTTCCGCATTCGTGTCCAGATCAGGATGTATACCAAACCCAACAACGGGAGGCCCTTACAGGTAACCTCACGGAGAGTTTCGTAACCTATCCAAGCCATTTTAATATACCGGTTATGAGTAAATGTCTGCATAACTGGTTTGTAGAAAATAATGAGCTGTTTGGCATCTAAGTCTAGTTTGCTCAAAGATAATAGGTGTATGGGTAATGAAACTTGCACGATTCTGTAGTGTGATGCCATTGGGGCATAAAAAATAGCGATTAATGCGAGCAAGCCAAAATAAATGAGACGAACTATCGAACTTTCCCTGCAGACCCCTTGGCCAAAACCGTAATCTGTGTTTTGGAACCGGACGAGCAAGTAAAACACAGACAAGACAAAACTCATTTCCACAGCAGCATATTGCAAAGGAATGTAGAAATATGCCACGAAAACGTTCCAGTAGCTGTTGTCAATCCTCAGGGCCAACGATTTAAAGGGGTTACCGATTAAATTGGTATAGATTCCAATTTTCTCATTTGTGGTATTATAAGTATTATCATTTAGAGGCACCCGTGTAATGTTAACTATTAAGCTTCTCTTTTCAATCATAACCTTTTTAATGCCCCTATCTAAGCCTTGCCTCTTCCATGCAGTTCCAACTGCGGGCGGCGTTGTTAGATAGCGAATGTAGTTGTTTAACGAGGTCAGTCTTAGATCAGCAGTTTTATCAACGAACATACCGGAAGATTCTCTTCGACTGTCAGCACCTTTAGACCTTTCTAGCGACATTGGAGACGATAAGCTGGAAAAGGGTCTGTCAGCCATGCACTGCACACTTTTTCGAAACTGTATGAGGATGGCGATGTAGCAATTGATACACGAGATTGAAAGCAGGAGCCAGAACATATTCGCTGTTATGCGTTGATTGCTACTACTTTGATCCATCGAAAGTAAAAAGCGTACGGATGCTCGTAACTTTCTCCGAAAACTTTTTTGAGGAAAGTTTGACCGTAAACCTAAGTCATAGCTGTTGGGCTTAAGTGAATAGCTATCAATGGTGGAACGGATTGATTGGCGTAAACTTTTTCGGGCGATGCATAAAACAAATATAATTGTGGCATTCGTGATAAAAGCGAACACAGCCAGGAATGTAATGAAATCACACGCAAAAATTCGTATATATCGATTTCGAAAGTAAAAATTGAATTTGTTCAACGCTTCACTAATATCTCCCATTTACAGCTAAGGTGGTCTGTAAAAAATGGCTTTAATTGGTAAAAAGACAAAAGATATTCCAATCTCCTTATATTTTGATAAGTTATTAAATTAAGACCAATATACGAACTTAGGCACGCTAATTAAGTAAATATAATTTTAGTTAACAACACAAACAACTAACATCACGATTTGCTTATTTATAGGCTCTTTTAATATTTAACTGAAAATAACTCATCAAATCGCTTATGACGCAATCCTAATCATATTTAAAATTTAAATGATTCTTTTAAATGTCAATAAGTCGTGATCAGGCGATACCTGCTTCTCTATCTTAATTATTTATGTCATTGTCATGGGAGTTCAGCAAATTTTAGGTCGATATTAATAATTAAAAAAACTTCGTCAATTGTGTTTGTCAAGAATAAAATGATTAATAAATAAATTTTGAATTTTTTTCGGGCTGATTTACTTTTTTTTGAATACAAACATAACGTTGGTTTAGTATATTAACCAAATTTTTTATTTTTTTTAATTGAATGATAAAATTTTTTTGTGTACTGTTAACATGCAAATCAAATTAATATTTAATTATATTCAATATATTTTTTTTATTTTTTTTCCAGAATGGTTTAATCACTATAAAGTTTTGTCGAAATACAACAAAAAGATCTTTGCGCACATCCACAAAGCGATAGAAGGTTTACATAAGGGCACGTGCAAAGTGAGTTTTTATTTTCGTGAAATTTTCGAAATTTTGAAAAATTCTATTTTGTGATAAAGCTTAAGTTTTTAAAAAGTTGACAAATTTAATACATGCACATAAAATATAAAAAATTTATAAAAAAATTTTGAAAAAAAATAAATTTTCAAAATATTCAGAATTTTCAAAATTTAACAAAAATAAATATTCACTTCGCACGTGCCCTAAAGTGCGTTTTTCATTCAAATTTAGAAAAAAATTTAAAAATACAAAATTATCAAAAAAGAATTTGCTCCGTGTTAGAATTTTTTTTAAGTAATAACAATTTTCTGAGAGTTTTATAAAAATTTTAAATAGCTAAGGCTATAAAAATTTATAAATAAATTGTAAAATACGCTTAGAGCGATTGCTCCGATTGTTAGAAAATATTGTAAACAATGTTTATTAATTTTTGATATAACAAAAACTTAAATTGTTAATTTTTACAGTTTTTTATTACGAATGAAGTTTGAACCGCGTCCTTACAATGATTTTGTATGGGTAAGAATTAGATGCTTCACTGATTTTAAGATGATTAAATGTCGACTCAATTATTTCCATCGGTTACCCATTTAAGTTAAATATCAATGTTGGGCCCGACCTCAAAAAGGTGCCAACTAACCAGAAAATCGACCGAAGTGGATCGGTTAATACGAGTCGGGCATGAATCAGAATAAAATTTCGAATCGGCATTTTTTTTCAGCAGATTTTTGCCTAATTCGTTGAATCTTTTGTATTAAAATGGCATTAATTCTAAACTTTTTATATTTATATATAATTTCTAAAACCAAATTTTTTAGCCTGCATAAAATATTTAAAAGCCTTATTTGTATATTCATGGCGGGTCAGGCCTGGCCTAAAAACATGGGGCATGAGTTAAAAATATTTTGAGTTAGCTGGGCTTATTAAGGTTCGTTTTGAACTTTAATTCAAGTTTCCTTAGGGCTTCTAAAATTACACCCCAAATTTGCAGCCCCTCTAATTGTCCAGCTATATCTCGAATAATTGTAAATTAAACATAAATTTAAACATGAATTTATAGCCATTTCGGTGATATTGAAAACTGGTATTAATGGTTTTGATTTTTTTTTTAGAAACACAATTTTATTGTTTCTAATGGGGAAAATAAACCTAAATGTAATAAAGAAAATGATTAATTAAGTATCCTTTTTATATGATAGTTGGCCTAAAAGAAAATTAATAATGAAGCGTTTATATTCAGGCCGGGAATATATTAACTTCGTTCAAGAAGATATTTGACCCAACGAAGTTTTTATAAAAAATGTCAGGTAAAAAAATTTTTAAAGTTGGGTTAAATGAATATATATAAGATTAGGCCATCAAGGTGATGCATTCTCCTGTGTTATTATAAATACATTTACCTGGCATCAATATTTGATGACCTCTTAATAGACTGGGTTGGTAAATTAACTAATGATGCTAAATTTGGCTAATTTATTGTTAAAATGCAAATTGGAATCCCTGCATATCCCAACAAAACTGTGTATATTGTATTATAAAACTTTAAATTCATATATGATTTATAGTTCTTTATTGTATATATAGGTCTTTCTTTTCAAATATACATCATTAAATCTATTTCTTGACCCTGTTTTATTAGTTTTAATTGCTAAAATTGGGAATTTGAAGAGCAACCAATATTAGCCATTGAGAAGCAATAAAAACACGTCCACCGTTGATTTCTTCAAAAGCAGGTATCAATAGTTCCTCGTAGAGCCGACAATAAAGTTGATAATCTTGTAAATTTCGACGTTTGCTATTTCTTTGCATCAACCCAAAACTTTAACCAAAGGCTTAAGTATCAATATACGTGTCTTAAAAAACTTTTACACTTTTTAAATTTTTTTCTTTTTTAAATTATTTACTTTCCCCTTTTTACATCTGAAATATCTGAAATACAATGTTTTCCATTCACTTTTTTTAAGATTGCTTTTTGTATTTTTTTCTCCACTCATATTTAACATTGATGCTTACATTTTATCTTACTTCATATTATATATGTCAGTATGTTTGTAAATATATCTTAATATTTGATAAATTAAAATAAGAAATATCATTTCTTTGATTTTTAAAAAATTATTTATATTAGAATACTTACTTTCAAAATAAAATAAAAAAAAAATTCTCGTTACTCTTGACAGACCAATTAATTTCCTTGCCCTTGTCCGTCCCACAAATAATTTTCACAATATTTTTACAATTTAAGCCGCAAAAAACTTAAACGAAGATTGATGCACAAAACAATGATTGTTTAAAGACCAAATGTTTGTATATAAAATTAATTTTAGTTTAATTTATTAATTAAAATATTCAAATAATTAGATTAAGTATATAAAATTGAAAAAAAAAATTAAGGACGTGGCTTGTTATTTTTTTGCTTTTTTTTCAAAAAAATTAAACAACGGATTTTACAGTGTTTTTAACGCGTTTTACTAGCCCCAAAACATTGATACAAAATGCATTTAGATTAGTGAATCATGTATTTAATATCTATTTTTCATTAAAAAAAATGATCGGTTAAAATAGTAATGAACAAATGTTGAACCCATTGCCCAGTTTATACAGTTTCTTTTCTCAACATAATTAAAATCAATTTTTTTTATACAAAAATTTAAAATGGCTTCAATTTCCATAAATTTCAAATTCTTTAATTCTTTTGCTTGTTGTAATAATTTAGATAAATTGTGTTTCCTGATTCTCGATATTACAAGAAGATTTTAAACTTCGTTTTTTGTGGTAATTATAATTCTTAAGTTATGTTGCTAGTTAATTTTTTATTCAAAGGTATGTTTACCTTATAAGATAAAGATTTTATTAACTGAAATATTTTTATTATCCGAGGTGTCATTATTGGGGAATGATTCTTCGCCTTGGAGTGAATATCTTTGCCGAAATGTAGCGATATAGCTTTCGGTCAATAATAACGTAAGCCAGAGGCACGAAAGCGTAATTAAAAGCTTCAGCCAGGACCAATCCTTTCGGCATGGGTAACGAACGGCATCGCTCCGTGCACGACATTAGTTGAAAATGATGACCAGCGAGAGTAATAACCAGGGGCCAAGTCAACGTAAAGGATACCATAGCAATGCCGGCATACCAGCCAGTTAGTTTGAGGGCCTTTCTCGTACTAACTATTCCCTGGGCATGCGTCATGTTTCGGTCATGAAAAATAGTATTGGTTGATGGGGCTGGTATACTAATTATAAGATTATCAGAGTTGAAGGTCAACGTAGTGGCGATGGGTATAAGAATTTGATTGAGGTTATAAGCGAGCCCATTTAACCTTTTTGTGTTCTTATTAGGTGCTGCTTCCCTGAGGGAATGTTGTGTAATGCCAAAGGCAGTTCCTGTTGTTCCTAAATTTGGGCGATTTCTCCATGCATTTCGCTTTGATCGAATTACCCATATACCGTAAATTAAGACGGCAACTATGCAGAACACTAGGAACCATTCAATCACAGCTACGATGATAAATCTCAGGGGTATGTACCAAATCTCAAAATGGCCAAAGGGTCTCCTCGTTATGGTAAATACCGATAATGTTTCATTGATTTCAGAGATGTTTTTCTTAATATTTATGGCAATTATGTGATGGAGCGGTTTAAGAGTTAAGTTGAGACGTGAGAAGAAAAAAAGAGATAAGATTGTAAAGGGTAAGGCTCTATACCATAGGGCCCTACGGAGTCGGGCCAGTGTGTGTGGCCACACTGCGCTCATATATTTTTCAAAAAAGTAAATCACTGTAGCCATCATGTTGGTATCGATAAGTGTCATTCGTATAGTTATGTAGAAGGAAAAGGAGTATAGGTTTAGCCTAGCCCTCCATATTTCGGAATAAACTAAATGTTGGATTCTCCGTTTAAGTTCAAAGTAGTGAATAACATAGCCGATTGACATGGCCAAACTGCAAGCGACAATGGTTCTCAAAAATCGGTAGCTCGGGTCTCGCCAAAATTTTCGCACGAAATACAGTATATAAATTAGCAGCATATTTATGCCAATTCCAACCGTAAATAACGGAGGATATAGGACATAAGGGCGCATTCCAACATTTAGCATTTCTTAACTTTTAAAACGTGACAATTTTTAAAATTTTTAAACCGTTTAAAATTTATCAATATGGCTTAAACTCTTAATCCAAGGCAACTCTTCATATATTATTTATGATTCATTATCGTTTATAGATTTATCGAACAAAGTAAGCTTGATATGATAACACCGAAAACCGCGACCTTAATCTAGAGTTTGAGCCACATCTAAAAAAATGAGCCAGTGGGGATTAAAGGTTTTACTATCAAGAAAGCGCCGACTCAATGGGCCAAAATAAAAATTTGCTATTTTGCGCATAAAGGCCTTTTAAAAAAAACCTTTTTTTTTATTAAGAATTAGAGTCTGCCAAATAAGATTGTTTGTTACCAAATTAATATAATCGCTAATATAAAGTTTAAAGTTGCAATTATTGTCCAAGCTTCAGATTAATGAAATGAATGATGAATTAAAGCTAACTGTTCCATCAGAAATTGTTTAGTCGTTGATTCTATGTAAGGAGACGTCTTTTAAAAGGGCGTTAGGCAATAAAGGACCATGGTGTTCTCTATCTGTATTTTCCATTTTCCGAAGTTTCTTTCGTCTTCGGCAATTTTGCTATTTAAAAAATGGTCATTTCTTGCTAAATTGACTTTGCGACCTCGAGGATATTCATAATAAAATTTGAATATAATACAGAATAATTGGCATATCAGTCTAATTTAAAACAATATAAGCTTTTAATGAAAATATATTTTAGTTTATATTTAACAGTTTCGCTGCAAAAATTTGTTTTATTTTTAATCTTTAATCTATTTTAACATTTCATTAAAAATTCCCTAATTTTAATAGCTAAAAAACCGTAAATAAATTCTTCCTTAATATGGCACGTTTAGTCTCTGTAGTTTACTCATAACTTAAAGATATCTGTTGTATTTTTACCTTAAATAATCCCAATAGGTGCTGGAGCCCGTTGCTGTTCGTGGGTTAAATTTAAATTTTGTTATTGAAATCATAAAATTAGGGCGCGTTCAAATAATTTATATTTTTTAAATTTTAAAAACTCAGTAATTTTAAATTATTTTTTAAATAAATTTTAATATATGTGAGCAATTACTCTTAGTATATATATTATATCTAAATTTTCTATAAGTAATAATTATTTGAAATTCACTTTTATAAATATTCTCAAGTTTAGAATTTTTTTTTAAATATTTAATAAATACTTTATTTTAATTTGTGAAATCTTCTTTAAACAAGATTATTTCATTTTTGTGTCAATTTTTATTTATTTATAAGATTGATATTTGTTGACTTGTGTTATGCGGCATTATAAATTTAGTATTAATAAAATTGTGCAGGTCTATCCTCATAACTTTAAATATACGCACAGGGGCGTATTTAGGGGGTGGCAAAAAAGGGCAATTGCCCTTCTTTAAATTTTTTTTTTATTTTTAAGATGTTACTAGCGGTTAAATTTATATATTAAACATACCTTAAAAAATAATTTCGCAAACAAAATGTCAATACTAGAATTAAATTTGTTGTTGCTTTCCTCCAATACAATTTCTTGCCCACTTTAAAAAAATTTCTGCATACGCCCCTGCATACGCATTTTAATTTCTTCTATTTGAGCTACGACGAATCGATTATGTTTAAAATAGCTTAAGTACTCTTAAATATATAAAAGATAGAAACTACAATCAGTAAAAGAATATTTATCTATAAAGTTTACCTGCATTTGAGTAAATGTTTAAGATTTGTATCACCTATGTCGAATTTTACTTAGGGCACGTGCTGTAAAATTTTCTTAATTTTAAAAAATTTTATTTTAAAAATAAAAAGCCACTTTTTAAAAATTTGCCAAATAGTTTATGCATATTAAATGGTTTTCTGTAACAAAAGATTTTTGAAAATATTTTGAAAAAAAATATTTCCAGAATTTTCAAATTTTACGAAAATAAAAACTCACTTTGCACGTGCCCTCACTTAGTAAACCTATTATTTCATATATAATATAGCTTTTATATTACAACACAGGTCAACAATTTTTTGAGAGTTATGAGCTAACTAAAGAAATCAAATCTGCCATCTTAGGGAGCAATCCGTTTACTTTCCTAATCAAACTTAGTTAGCCAGGTATTGAAAATTTTAGAAAAAAGGTCAAAAACCATTAAGAACAAAAATAAATTAAAAATTTTATTTTTGCATATTCACAATATATATTTAAACTGTTAAATTTAAACTTCAAGTAATGTTTTTATTAAAAACCGAAATAACGCGGCGTATTTAAGTTTGGACACAAAATATTTTGTATTATCTAAATGGCGATGAAAGAGCTTGAAATATTAATAAAATTTATTTTTCATTATTTCTGATTAAAAATGTATGTTACAAGGGATATTATATACAAGAGAGATATTTATATTATTTCTTATCAGGGTATATTTAATCTGTCAATTTGGTCAAAAAGGCCATTTTTCATTATAGAAGGATTTAAGGAGCCAAAGACGTAAGAAATTAAGAAAAACGAAAAATACATATGAGATTAGGCCATCATGGGGATGCATTCTTTTATGTTTTCATAAAATTAATTTCTGACATTGATGTTGCTGACCTGTGCAATGTGAATATCAAAATTAAAATGTTTTGACACACTAAAAAGTAATGATTTTAGAAGGATTAATATGCTATTTTATTTATTCCCCGCAAATTTAGATAGCGCACTAAATGTCTCAATCTATAACGAGCGAGTTAAGAGTTTTGGTAATTTCTCAAAAAAAAACTTTTTCTGAGTTTTGTTTTGCACTGAAAGATTTTAAGTTGGCGTATTTAATAAGGTAGCATTGTCAAATACATTTTTTTTTTAAATTGGAATAATCAAACATTCAGGTTTTTTACAGAATTTTATAGATGTTGGGAATTTAATACAAAATTTGACTAAAAAAATCTAAAATGCATATTGTTTATCAAGTGCGTATTATAAATTAATAGATGCCCAAAAATACAAAAACGGGTTTGTTTTTTGATGTGCAAAACTTATTTATATCAGATTTTAAAACAAGCGTTTATTTGGGCAAATTTTTTAATTTAGTTTTACTACACGCTGGTTAATTTATCAAAAATTACACTTGAAGGTGCCTAAATTATGTGGATTAAAAGACTAATTACACTGGACAGCAGAAAAAAACAACATAAACGATAATTACAGGTTTTTGTTTGAAATTTTTTGAAAGATCAAGATGGCGCTTTTAGTTTTCTTACCGATGCCTCCAAAAAATTAAAATGACCTAAAAGTTCAAAAAATTAAACTTTGAAAAAAATTAAAAAAATTGGTGCCGCTGGATAGAATATAGTCTCACGCATCTGATTATGAAAAAATTGATTAATTTGCTTAATTAGAACTCTAGTTAAATAAATATGAAAACTTATATATAAAATGTTATTTTTAAGTTCATTGAACTTTTACGCTCAACTAACACTGACCCTCTGCCCCTTATCTGCTCCTTACGCTTCTTAAAATTTTTTTTATACACTCTCTTTTATTATTATTTTTTTACCCGCTACATTCTTACGCTTGATAAAATGTACTCTGCATTTTCTGTTTGGCTTAATAATTATATACGAGTGCCGCTTGAATATTTCTAATTTAGGTTAGTATTAAGTTAGTATTTTGGTTATATTAGTCTTAGGGCATGTTTAGGGTTAGGGTTGGTGTTAAAATCCTGTAACCGTTTTTCGAATCAAATCCAGATAGTCAGCTATAAATATTGAAAATTTTATATAAATGTCAAAAAAATAAAAAAAAAATCCAAAACAAATTTTTGCATATTTATAACCGTTAAATTGTCAAATTTCGAATAATATTTTTGTAACATATCGTGTCGTAGTTTGGACGATAAAAATTCTGTATTAACTAAATGCTGATGTAGAGGTGGATATTATAAAAAACTTTATTTCTCATTATTTGAGAGTTTAATATAAGTTACAAGGGATGGTTATATGAAAAAAAATTCTCAAATATCAAAGGGTCTTGAGCTCGCAAATTTCAATTTGGTAAAGAAAAAGGCCATTTTTTAATATGGAAGGAATTTAAAGAGCCGTAGGCGGTAAAAACAACTAATTGTAATTTAGTTTTTTTTAAGAAAAGCTGTTTTGTTTGTTATGACTTGTTCTGTTAAATTACTTTAGGATTTATAAGTAATTATATTTTAAAACATAAAAATGAAAAATTTAAATCTATGCACATATTGCCCGTCCTTTAAAAATTTTCCGTGATGTCAAAGTTTAGTAAATTAAAAATAATTTGTTCATATTCGATAATATTAGGAAAACTTTAAATGTTTGTGCTCACCAAAACTTGATTAAGAATAATAATTGTTAAAAAAACAGAAAACCGCCATCTTTTTTATCATTTTTGTTAATTGTTTTATAGCTAAAATGACATAATAAATTAAATTTTAAATCTACAATTGTATATTATTGACTTCTAATATTTGTTATTTATTTAAAATATATGCTTTAGATAATTTAAATCTAGTATAATTATTTCAAATAATAAATTCGATTAAACTAGGTGTTTAATAAAGTCTTCTATAAAAAAAAGGCCTCTCCGTGTTGCTGTGACTAGGAGGCATTTAAGAGCCAATCCCGATACTCCAATATGTCAGATTAAATGTATAAATTGATCGCGGCATTGGGTATATTTCCAGTAATGCTATTATTTCGGTTTGAGCTTTCAAAGAACAGAAAAAACGTATACGTGATGTTTTCTTTACATTGCCAAAATACCAGACCCATTGTTTTTCCTTTAACTCTAACTTGTTTCAAAAATTTTGTGTGAAAAAATTGACCATAATAGATTAGGGTCGTAATGAGTGATCTTTATATGTAAACAGATTACTCTAAATTGCGTTTAAATCATATTGTGTATAATTAAGAAAAATAATAACAGGTCAGTTTTAATTAGCTTATTCATGAATTACGGGGTAAAATTTTTGTTTTTAAAATAAAAATAATATTTTCAAAATAATGAAACAACTTTCGATCAATTATGACATAGGCCAGGGGCGCAAATGCGTAATTGATAACTTCAGGCAGAATGAGGCTGCGTGGTGGACTCCCGAAGCAATTTGTCGATTCGGAGCAGAAGTTTTGATAAAAGTATTGCTTTGCGACGAATACGAAAAGCGGTCGAGTTAGTACGAATGATAAAATGGATATGCCGGCATACCAACACGTTAGCATGAGCGCTTTCCTCGTACATCGAAGTCTCTGGGCGAATGCTTCAGTTTTTTCCATCGACGATGGTAATGGCCTGTTCACTATCGACCCTTGCTGAGGTACCACATAATTAGATGGAGGAACTATTATCGGGAGAGTAAAGATAGGGTATCGCAAAGTTAGCCCTATGCCCTCGTTTAGAGATGATCGACTATTGCATCTTCTCCTATTAAATTCGCCTGAATTTTGCAATGTGAACACTTGGTTTCGGATATCCCAAATTCTGTGGATTAATACAATGATCATGCCGAACAAAAGAGTCCACCCGATGGTTGATAGTACGACGATGCGCAAGGGAATTATCCATTTTTCACAGCTATCCAAAGGTCTCCTCACAAACGTATAAAAGGGCCGAACACCTTTACTTTCATTGACATAATAAGGTATCAAATCAAGAATAAGGACCGAGTTCTCGGTATAGTTTTTTCCAGCATCATTTGCCATGATTATTTGGTGGACCGGTTTGAAGATAAGATTAACGTGTATTAACAAAGATGTAAGGAAAATGGTGAAGGGTAGCGTTTTGTACCAAATGGCACGATTGAAAGCGATTAATTTATAGGGGTTAGTGGCACATAGGTATTTTTCGAAGAAATAGCCTATCGTGGCGATCATGTATGTATTAATGAATGTATACCGGGCTGTTAGGGCTATCGAGTACGCGTACATACTAAGCTTAGCTTTCCACATCTCCTGGGTCAGCTGATGCAGTGTTCTCTTTTGCAATTCTATAAAGTGTACTATGTATCCTAAGTTAATGACGAGGCTACAAACTACGATAGTCCGTAAGAACCGGTAACTCACATCCCTCCAGAACTTTTGGACGAAGCAGAGAACGTATATCAACAACGAATTTATTAAAATTCCAACGCTAAACACTATTGCTATGCCACACATGTAATTTAGAAAAAATAAACTACTGATTTTAGGTTATATGTGAAGCCCCCTAACAGTATAAATATCTTTGACAAATAGGTTTGTAGGGTAAACAAGCTATTTTTAAAACTTATCAAGTTAGTAGTGATCTTACTTTATCAATTATTTAAATAGTTATTTATTTAAGAGAGTTAATCTCTTTCTTATCCATCTCATCCCATTTTGTTTGTATTTTAAGTTGAGATAATGAATTGTGAAACTGGCCCAAACTCCCAATATACAAAAATATCTCAATGCAAACAGAAATTGTATAACTAAAATTTTGTCACCTAATTTTATTAATTTACGACATTCTTCGTTTTGATAAATTTGGATACATGTTTATGTTTAATTAGCGCTGGTACATCCCAACTGCTATTCATATATTCATTATAATCCATTTTAACATGGATAAGAATTATAAAAATTTTACATTGTTAAGAGTCCTAGTTATTAACAATTTTTTCCCCAAAACAGTTATTTAAGTCTACTCGTATTATATAAATGTAATTTTGTTTCCATAAAACTGATATTAACAAACTAAAAAAAAATTTTAACACTTTAATTTTAAAATTAATCCTTTTTACACCCGCAATATCCACGTCGGCATTTGGTCAGAAACAAAAACATGTGTGATTAGTATAAATTATTATATAAAATTTATCTAATATTTATATAAATGACAATGATAATGAAATATTTTACTCATAACAATAAAAAAAAAATTTGTTTGGGGCTTTAAAGTAAATGTTATATACTGTTAGAATCAACTTCAAATAATAATATTTTTAAAAACGATAATATATTTTGTAGTAAGGGGACGCGGAATATTTTGTATCACTGAATTGCCAATGCAGGATTTTGATCTTAAAATTTTATTACCTACAAGCAATGATTAATTACAAATAATTTTTATATAAAAAAAATTATTATTTTTAGGGTATTGACGAGGTCTCAAAATCGGTCAATTTGATCAAAAAAAGGCATTTTTTTATTGGACCGATCAAAGACTCCAAAGGAAAGCCAAAAACATCCATATAAAGCCATCATGGAGATGTATGCGCTTTTCTGTTTTCATAAGCTCATTTTTTTGACATCGATATTTATTGATCTGTGTAAAAATATAAGACTAGTTTTTTTGATGAAAATATGTTGTTGTTGTTGTTGTTAGTAGCCCCTGTTCGTTGTACCTAAAAAGTTGGATGTAGAAGTGAGTTTGAGTGCTGCGAGGGCTGGGTTAAGCCAAAGATCTATCGGGGAGATAGGAGGCCCCCGGTTTGGGCAGATGAGCCAATGTTCGATACTATCAGCGGATGATTTTCAGTCATTGCAGATATTATTAAGAGAAGGGTCCATGCGAGCTCTAAAGTCTGCCAGTAGTTGACAGTGACCAGAGCGAAGTTGAGCTAGGTGGGAACGAATTCTTAGATAAAGAGGTTTCTAAAGGCGAAACGGGAGGAAATTCTTGTTTTTTTTAGCCATTAATATTAAGTTGTAGAATGTTGATGGGAATAGAGGCGACGGATGTCTTCATATTGAAGTGGTGTGTAAGTCCAAAGAAGGGGAGTAAGTAGTGTTGCCATTTGTATCACCAATATGGTGATAATACCTCCACGAATGAATACGCGGCAACATTAGAGGCAATGAACATATAAAAACCGATGGAGCGTTTGTCTCTATGTAAAGTTTAATTGGAATATCATATTATTTTGTAAATTATATTTTGCCATAATAGTCACCTAAAAACAATTTTCCCGAAAAACTAGAATTATATAAAACACTGGACAACAAAATTTGGACTCAAGCAACATTTAGGACAACCATTAATTTTGGTCAAGTTTTTGGTGTTGATTACGAATATGAAGTTAAAATTTTTCCTAATGCCTCAGAATTTTTGTTATTTAGGGTCAAAAACGCCATTTTGGTCATTTTAGAGGTATTTTGAGCTTTAATAACTTGATAACAAAAAGTTAAAAAAATTGAAAAAGTGTTTAGAAAGAGAAAACTTTTATTAACAACTCATATATTTATTCTTTAGAAAATCAATATTTTTTATCTTTTTGAATTTACTTATTTTTTTCACACACCTTTCTTCAGATCCAAATTTTTCGTAAGCCTGAATATAAATTATTTATACAATTTCCTTTTCTAGACCAGTTTTTAACATAGAATACGAATATAAACTTAGTTTAAATTTAAATAATTTAGTCTTTACAGCAGAGACCTTATCAACTAAACACCCAGAATATACATAAACATAACAGTACGCACAATTTATTTAATTAAGACATGTAAAATATAGTTTAAGTATTTAGGTAGATTTTGAGTTTTTTTATATGAATTTTTTTCTAAATTTAATATTTGTTGCAAAAATAATTTAAAACATTTAAAAAAGTTTTTTTGTCATATTTTTAATATTATTTCAAGCTAGGGGTTTAAAAATTATGGTGATATGGGGGGGGGGGGGTGATTAATACAGAGTTAAGTTAAAATTATTAAAAAGTGAAAATGACATTGGATTATAATAACAATAATTTTTGGATTTTGATTCTATATCGGTTACCTACATACAAATACACAACTAACCATTGAAAGTTTGTGCTAATAATCATATTAATAGGGTCTAAACAGATATAATTATAATTATTATTTCAATTCTATTGCCCTATTTAATAAGGCCCTGTCCTGACATCTAAAGCACGCGAATATGACATTACATGCTAAATGTATTTGTAAGACTTCCTAAATTTTTTTTCTCTCCGTAAATGTCATAAACTAACATATTTTGGATTGACGCCTCTGTAATAAGTTTGAGCAATCCTTCAAGATCATACAAAAGCACAATTGTTCTAAAACATGAAAAATTAAGAAATTTCTCCCCGTCCCCCTAAATAATTTTGAGATCTATTTTTTTAAGAAAACTTACTCCTCTCCCTTCCATTGGCATAGGGGGGGGGGTGTTTGGGGATGACATTCCCCCCCCCCCCCCCCCCCAAGCATGCTATTTTCCCACCCAAATTGAAAATTTTTAGTGCATATCCCCCCCCCCCCCCCCCCCAACAAAAAAAAAAACTAAAATACCAATTAAATATAAAATTAAATTACATTTAAAATTTTTTTAAATATTTAATTTTAAAATCTCCCCCATTTTAAAATACTAGTTAAATAAAAATATTAAGATAATTTCCATATTTTTTAATAATTGTTGAGCTCTAAAAAGACTAAGGACGTAGGCAGAACCTTTTCTAAAGAGGGGCAAGAGATTTCTAAAGGGGGCATAGGGACACCATATAAATCAATTAAAATTAAAAAAAAATTTTGTCTAAAAAAACGCAAAAATCCCCGAGCGGCGAATTACACGTTAAAACTTCATAGAACTAAAACACTATGGCATAACGTGCCCGGACTAAGCCGCCGAAGGCGGCAAAAATTTTTGTTTGAAACTCCCCCAAGCTTTACAACTTGCTACGCCCTTGCTTTCTTTTTCGCATGGGTTCTGAGATTTTAATAATCATATCCAAATATGACATAGACCTTATACAACACAAGTCAAGAAATATGAATGTTATAAATATTAAGTCTATGGAAACATAAAAGAATACATTCCCTTAATAAATCTCATATATATTTTTCGTTTTTCATAGTATCATCCGCCTTCGTATCCTTAAATTCTTCCATATCAAAAAATCGCCTTTTAACAAAATTGATAGATTGCGATGAATACCCTTAAAACACAAAAATATTTAAAAAATATTTCCCTGAAAATTCCTTGTAATTTTATTTATCTTATCAAATAATGAAAAATACATTTATTTAGTATTTCTAGCTTTTACAACATCATTTAGATAATACAAACATTTCGCGTCTAAACCTAAGTACACGGTGTATTATAGGGTTTAATAAAAATATTTTTTAGAGTTTGAATATAACATGTTAGCTGTTTTAAATATGCAAAAAAAATCAATTTATTTTTTATTTAGAATTTTTTTGTTTTTTTTGACATTTTTTTGTTAAATTTTTAATGTTTACAGCTGACTTACTAAGTTTGATTAGAAAAAATGGTAAACGGATTTATCCCTAAGATGGCAGGTTTGATCTCTAAATTTGTTGACCTGATTACTCTGACAACCCTTAAAAATTAAGAGGTTGCCCATTTATTGCGGAATTTTTCACAATGTGTTAGTGTAAAGGCGTCAATGTTATAACAGCTTTATGTACTAACGAGTAAATTATTTAGTTCAAGTTCTTTTAATAGTTTCTCTTTTTAAAGTTCACACTTTTATATTATTTATGGAATAAAGCTCTAGAGTAATTAAGGTATTAGATAATAATTAATCATTGTTTTTTAAAAAACGTTAAGCGCAAAATTTTCTGGGAGCACCCGAAAGCTCACGGTATGAATTAGCTTAAAACACGGGTCGGACTTTAAATTGATGGATTTTTTATATTTTGTTTGTTGTAATTTTTCCTCAAATCATGTTATTAATAACTATGAAAAAAACTAGTAATTACACTATAATGGGTAACATTTCCACACTTTCGTATTTGATAATTTCAAAAAAAATTTGAGCTCGATAAAATTGCTCGCCCTCTTTGTAAATTTAAACCGAAGTGAGATGAAAATTATTTAGGGCCGGTAAAGTCGATTTTGCGGCTTGACTCAAATTAAAATCGGAAAAATTATATAAATTTGGAAACTGTTTTTAAGTTTTATTAGGCTGTGAAAAAAAATTCACCTTAAAATGAATTACATAATGAATCAATCTTACTGATATTTTTCCTTGTGAAAGATGTGACCTTAATGAAATATCATAACTATGTGCCCTTAATGAAAAAATATGCAAACCTTTCCCGTTTTCCCTTATAAATTACAAAATTACATTGGACAACAAAAAAAAACAACATACGATTTAGATGGCTTAGTACAGTATTTTCTTGCAATTACGCTATTGGGTTTGGTTTTTTTCCCCAATGCCTCCGATTTTTGTAAAACCTTGCCCAAAGTTCAAAAATTCAAAAAAATTTTTTAACTATTAATTTTCTAAAAAATCTAATGTCATATTTAGATTCCTTTCAAAAAACCCATCTAAAAAAGGTTATAGCTAAATTATTAACAATTTACTTTCAAGTTATTAAGGATCAAAAAAACGAAATGACAAAAACCACTAATTTCTAAAAAATGAAAAAGGTAAATATTAGAAAAAATTCAAACGCCTTACGTAATAATGAATGTTTTGGTAATCTAAATATATTTTTCAAATTTTGTCACTACCCATACCCTTTAAGATATAGAAGCTCAAAATACCCAAAAAATAAAAAAATCTCTTCACCTTTGACACTGAATAACTAAACATTTTAGATATTGTCTAAAATTCTGATTTCATATTCGTAATTAGTACCAAAAACTTGCCCAAAAACAATAGTTACCTTAAATGATGCTTGAGGTCGTCTAAATTTTGTTGTCCAGTATCATGTGTTTTAGAAAATTTAATTAACACTTTTTAAGCCATCTTTTCTTTAAATTGTTCAGGGCTATGAATACAACATTTTTATCTCTCAAAAAATTTCCTTTTGGTCAAAAATTTTTTCTTCGAATTTTATAAAAAAAAAACAACGTATACCTGTTAACAAAAAAAAGTTGTAAATCGATGGTTTTTATTTAAGAATGTGGAATTCGTAAAAATGAAAAAGTGCTAGATTTGTAATTAATAATGGAAGAGTAAAATTGAGAATATTTTTCTCATACTATCAATAAATCACTTTCAAAGATAATAAATCTAATTGGCCAAGTAATTAATCATTATTAAGCCAAAATTGTTTTTAGGTTTATTTTGACTAAAAATTTAAAAATGATAATTTACTTGGATTAGTAGGCAATTAATTGTAAAAGAATTTTATCTGTATGAAAATGTATTGAATAACACTAACTGTATCCTGCATGGCCGTGTAATATATCAAATAACTCAAATTCATATTATTGATAACATTTGGCAGAGATAAGTTAATATAAGATTGATTGATCGTAAATCAACAAAATGAAATAATCAACTAAGACACCTTACCCTATTTAAAATGTATAGCGTAAGCAATCACATAAATATTTAAAAAATAATATTCAAGTGCGCAGTCGTCTTTTTCAAAAAATTTTTTTATAGCGAGTTGTTTCTTATCATACTGGGATTCCCATAGTCGTAAGGTATTGATTTGTGGTTGTCGTTTTGGTTGAGTATCAACTGATAACTATCCATACGCAGGCATCGCAAGCTTTGGTTTATGTTTGAAGTTTTACTTTACATTAACTTTTAATTATCAAGAACTTTCTAATTCTAATCATACAAAGGTGGGTTTGCTTTGCTTTCAGTTAAAACGGTTTAAATATTTTTATAATTTATGCATTCAACGTAACCATAGTTTTATAAAATATGCGGCTTACCGACTTAATTCTTCCGTCATAGCGGGTATATCACCGTCAAGCGGGAAAAAAGACTTTGGGCATATTTAACGTTGGTTTAAATAAGCAACCTAAAAAAGGAAAAATATCATACTAAACACTCTGGACTGTCCACCTGCCAACTTCGGACAAAATGTCACGGTTTATTATGCTTGATAATTAAGAAAAATTTAAAAATAAAGATTTATGTTTAAACTACAACTGGCGTTATTCATATTTTTAATCCGTAAGGATTCTATCCAATTGTATATTTATAGGCATTTATGCTTCCCATTCCACTGCTAAAAATTATTTTGACCATATAAGGCATATTATAAGTTGCAGTACTTTGGATTGGGGTAATCTTTCTTATTTATCATGCCATTACTTAAATTATTCTTTTGAATTTTTATATTGTACGTGAACCTTTTAAAATTAACTTGTAAAAACATTGGGTTTTAATATTACTTCCAAAAATCTTAGCGTCCGACGCAACGCTTTAATAGCATGGTGAGCGTCATAGACTAAAAAAATTGGAAACTTGCCAAACTTATTTGTTTGGCGAATTTAATATATGAACAAATATCGTAAAAAATTTTGCCGGTTATTATATCCCTATTACGAGTTTATACCATCACGAATACAAAAATTATGGGTGTTCAAAAATTTCCGAAAAATATACTGGAAACTTAATAGTGTAACTGAATAGTTGTACTTACTGTAAACTTTTGTTAAAACTAGAGGATGTGTTAAAATTTTCTTCACCGAGTTAAATTTTTTTTTATGTAAATTTCTCTAGATAAAAGGAACATCCTTCGTAGTGCCAAAATTTCTTTGTTAGCTGGTATACCTACAATAATAACCTAAAGTACCAAGTATTGTTAGAAGTTCTACTTTATTGTTAGGGTCTCTCATTATTATCAACGCTTCGGTCTTTTGAGGTAACGGTCTGATGCCTTGTGCACTAATCTCATGTCCTAAGTAATTTATTTTTTCTAAAAAAAAGCATTTATTTTGACCTAATCTCATCCCTTCTTCCTTGATGCGACCTACTGCGATATAAAGTCTTGCATTGTGTTCCTGCATCTTTCGGCCAATGAGAATTATGTCATCTAGATAGGCAAAAGCATCTTCTACCAAATATTAGCGACATTGCCCTATGAAATATTTGGGCTGATGCTGAGAGGCCAAAGGGTAATCGTAAAAATTGAAATAAATCTATGTGTGTATTTATGATCAAAACATTGACACTTTCTTCCGTTAGTGCTAAATGTAGATAGGCTTGCGAAAAATAAAGTTTGCTAAAAAATTTAGCACCTGCAAAACATAATATTATTTCATCAAACCTTGGTAACGGGTAGTTACTCTTTAAAATGACATTGAAAAATAACGTAAGAAAAGAAACGACTCTATAAACTCAAAAAAAAATAATTTTCTAATGTTAAATACGTTTAAAAATAAATTTGTACTAAGTATGTTAAAAATAAAAATTTATTTTAAAAATTAACTATTATTTACCCGTAATGGATAATAATTTTTAACCGTACCAATGAAAATTCCACCACCAATATCTCTTATACACGCTAATCGGTCATTGGTGAGAACACCAAATGTTAAAAACAAAAAGTTTTAAATCGATAGTTTTTATTTAAGAATGTGGAATTTGTAATAAAAATGAAAAAGTGGTAATTAATAATGAATAAGTAAAATTAAAAAAATTTATCTTATACTATCAATAAAACACTTTCAAAGATAATAAATCTAATTGGCCAAGTAATTAATCATTTGACTAAGACATTTGTAAGAAAAAATTTCAACATTAATATAAATTTTATTGGCTTAGTTGGCAATTAATTGTAAATCATTAAATGTAAGAGAATAGCAATATCTGAATCATGGCCATGTAATAAATCAATTAACTCAAAATTATATTATTGATAATAATTGGCAGAGCCAAGTAAATATAAGATGGATTGATCGTAAATCAACGAAATGAAATAATCAACTAAGACAATACCCTAAAAAAAAGCCATCTATATTCTTTATTTATAAAAAGCTAGCTGACCCGGCAAACGTTGTTTTACCTTAATAAGTTTATAGAAATAAATACTCAAAATGGTCAACCATATCCTTGGCTTTTAAAAAAAATTTTAAGGGCATTTATAGGTAGAGGTACACAAAGATAATTTACGGGCTGAATGACCTTAAAATTAATTTTGATGAAATTAATTTTTGAGTTTTGCGCATAGAAGGTATATTATACGTTCATTATGGTCAAAATTATGAAAAATACTCTATTGCATTTTGAGATATTCTCGGCAGACTTCTGGCTCATGAGGTGGTATTAGGAGGCTTATATAATCGGAATATTAAAAAGTGGTGCTAGAAGGCTCAAAATTAGTTAAAATTTCATCTAACAATTGAAAAAAGGGCTATAAAACTTAAGTGTAATAGAAGAGTTAATATTCTGCCCAAAATGACAAAAAATTCGGATTAAAATAATTTTGATATTAGGGGAAGGGGGCGACCCATAGAAGTTAGGCCTTTAAAAAATTTAAAAATATACCTTTTTGTGGAATATGCGTAGAAATATGGAAATTTTTTAAAATCTGTTATAGAACGACGAAATCTATGCAATTTCGGCTACACATAAGTTACATGCAGAGACGTATTGAAGGGGGGGGGGGGGGGGGGAAGCAAAGGGGGCCATTGCCCCCTTAATTTTATTTTTTATGCCGTTAAAATTGGTATATTAAAACTCTTAAAACAATAAAAATCTTCAAATTAAAATTTAGTTAATATAATGATCATTTATTAACTTATACACTAACAAAAGCACAAATACTTACTTCGTTTTCTTCTAAAAAATTTCTTGCCCCACTTTAGAAATCTCTTGCCCTTAGGTAAGTTTCTGCATACGTCCCTGGTCACATGTATAGTTATGTAGTCAAAAAAAACCAATCAATTAAGGTATGCCTGCATACCCTAGAAGCAATGTTAAATTGATACATCAAATGCTAGAATATATA